>VZQC01007646.1:780042-827542 GCA_009823505.1 Rhizomys pruinosus
TTTTTTTTTTTTTTCTTTTTAAAAACAGGATCTCCCTGTAGCTTCAGCTGGCCTGGAACTGACTATGTAGACCAGGCTGGCCTTGAACTCAAAGAGATCCGATTGGCTGCCCCTACCTCCTGAGTGCTGGGCTCAAAGGTGTGTGCCACCATGCCTGGCTTTCTTTGCTTGTTTTTTAAGGTATTAAGTCCAGTTGCAGGCTTTCGGCTCACTATTTCAACTCTCTGGCCATTTAGATGCTGCATGAGCACTTGTCTTCTGCTCTCCTGGTCACTGCAATCACCTCCTTGGGGCTGAGCTATCCTAGGAATTCCCCTCCATCACATTTGGAAGGGTTTTTCTACTGGGTTTTCCAGGTCTGGGATCCTGCCTTTTCCTTTGGTGGTTTACACCTTCATCTTGGTGGAGCACATCCTTCAGTAGTTTCTGAGGAAAAGGGTCACAGGAGGGTAAGTTTCTGCTGTCCTTCAAAATCTGAAATGCCTTTATTCTATCTCTTATAAAAGGTTTAAGCTGGGTTTGGTGGCGTATGCTTTTAATCCCAGCACTCAGGAGGCAGGTGGATCTCTGTGAGTTCAAGGTCAGCCTGGTCTATATAGGGAGCTCCAGGCCAGCTGAGACTAAAGGGAGACCCTGTCTCAAACCCCCCCCCCCAAAAAAAAAAGTTTAAATGTGTGGAATTAGGGATAGTTGTTAGCTGCCATGTAGGTGCTGGGAATCAACTCAGGTCCTTGGCAAGAGCAGGCAGTGCTCTTAACTATTGAGCCTTCTCTCAAGCCCCTACTATGTTAATTTTTGAGACAGGGTCTGGTTATATGTTGCACATGCTGGTCTCAGAATCTGAGCTCAAGGGATCTTAGCATGGGGGACAACACGTGCCAGTGTGCTCGGTTTCTCTAGGTCACTGAAAACAGTATTTATTCTATCTTTAGATATCCAGGGTTGCAGCTAAGAGGCAGGAGGTCATCTGGTCTGTGATCTTTTGTGGGTGACTGCTTTCTCTTTGGAAGCTCATAGGATCTTTCTCTATCCTTGGGTCCGAGGTCTCAGGGTGGCATGCTGTGGGGATTGGGATATTTTGCTGCCCGTTAGACATAACTCACCTGTAGGGTTTTCTGATCTGTTGTGTTGAATTGTGTGCTTGTTGGCTGTTCTTTTGTCATTCCGTGGGAGTCCCACTAGTCTAGTGTTGGACTTCTGGGCTCATCTTGTTATCTTCTCATCTTCTCAGTTCTACTTTCTAGACATTTCTTCAGCTTTTCTCTTCGTCTTTTTGAGACAGGTTTCTCTGTAGCTCCAGCTGTCCTGGAATACACTGTGTAAACCAGGCTGGCCTTGAACTCACAGAGATCTGCCTGCCTCTGCCTTCTATGTGCTGGGATTAAAGGTGAGTGCAGCCACACCTGGCTCTCCTCAGCTTCTATCTTGGAATTAGCCCCTGAGTGTCTTGTGTATTTTTTGTTTTGAAGAGCTTGTTTTGTTGCTGACATCTCGTTCTTGCTTCATGGATGTAAGGCCTCGCACTGCCCAAGGGCAGTAGTGTTGGTTCTTTCCTCTGTTCTCTCTTGGCACCTGCTCCTGCTGACTTGATCCTCTTGTTGGTCCTCCACTTTCCTCTCCTGCCTGGGAAGTTAGTGTGGCCTCTGATTGAGGAATGCACTAGCAGGTGTTCCACTAGAAACACTTAACCTTTGGGTAGAGCTCTGTGGGGCACAGGTTGGGCTGCCTGGGTCTTGTCTGTGGGGCCTGTCACATCCTAGGAAGTCTTGTTTTGCTCAGGGGGACCTGCTATGACAACCTTAAGGACATAAACTTCCACCTAATTCCTGTTTTCCTCTCCACCTACTTACCTGTAATGAGTCCCCCTTGCCAGTCTTCCCTAGTCCAGTTCTTATGGTACCAGGCACTATGAGGCCTGAGTCTATGGAGTCTTTTCTACCAAGATGTGTCCATAGTCCACGTCTCTAGCTCCCAGGGTCTAACTGCCTTCTCTCATTTTCTTTGTCCTCACTTTTTTTTTTTAATTTTTTTTATTAATTTTATTTATTTCTGTATGTGTATGAATGTACTGTCTGCATGCAAGTTTGTGCACCCGTGTCGTGCAATGCCGCGGAGGTCAGAAGAGGGTCTCGGATTCCCCTGGAACTGGAGTTCTCCTGGAATTGGAGTTTCAGACGGTTCTCGGCCGCCATGTGGATGCTGGGGATCGAACCTGGGTCCTCTGTAAGAGCGGTCGGCGCTCTTAACCGCTAGGCCATCTCTCCAGCCCCCCTTTGTCCTCACTTTTAAGTGTTTGATGTTTGTTTTTGAGATAAGGTCTCTTGTAGCCCAGGCTGGCCTTGGACTGTATGTAGTTGAGGCTGGCCTTAAACTTAACCTCCTGCCTCTCTACCTGCCCGATGCCTGGGATTTTGTGTGTGCACCACCATACCCAGTTTTAATGTCTTACATACATTTGAGCCATGGTCTTATTATGTAGCTCCTGCTGGGATGAAAGGTGTACGCCAACTATTCTGTTTGTTTATTTATTTATTTGTCTTTTTGAGACAGGATCTCCCTGTAGCCCCAGCTATCCTGGAACTCACTATGTAGACCAGGCTGGCCTTGAACTCACAAAGATCTGCCTGCCTCTGTCTCCTGAGTGCTGGGATTAAAGGTGTGCACCACCACGCCCGGCAGCCATTCTGTTTTATTGGAGAAGAGTAATTCTGAGAGAGGGTATGGTTAGCCATTGTCTTGGCCCAGAGTCTTCCATACTTCCTCAAGTCCCTGCTCAACAGCTGAAAGATCTGTACTGGGTGGCCTCTTAGGCCACGTGAGTGCTATTCTTGCCTGATACTGTGACGTTCCTGGTGAGAACTGGCTGGGTTGTGGATCCTGAGCCCTGTCCACACCTCACTGAGTTCTGCAGCCTCCAAGCCTCTGTTTCTGCCCTTCTTCCCTCCAGTCTTGCAGCTTGGGGAGGCTGTAGTCATTCCATCTGGAGTTGCCTGCTATAGCTGCTGCTCGGCAGAGGCTACTTCTAATAGCCAGAGCAGGTTGGAGAATGCTTTGTGTTCAACTTCTGCCTGTGTGGCCCGGGAATACTGTCACCTGGGGCAGGCTGTTTTCAGTGTTCCTCTTGTCATTTCTTCCTGCACCTGACCACTGGGGGCCTTTAGCCATGTTCTTCCTCCTGTAGGGAAGACTAGCAGGGCGGGGCTGGGCCAGGGTAATGAACTCTAGCTTTGGTTAGGCTGTGACCTCTGGGTGCTGGGCTGTGGGGGGCAGGGCTTTAACAGTTGGTTCCCCTCAGGTCCTTCCTCAGATCCCTGTGAAGAGTGGAGGTCCCCATGGGGCAGGGATCCTCGGTGAGTGGTTAACTCCTTCCAGGATGCCCAGTTGGGGAGGGAGGACAGGTTTGAAGGACTGGGGTGGGGCTACTGAGTGTGGGTGCCTGCTAGAGCCACTCTTGTCTCCTCCTCCAGGGGTGCACTTAGAGGGCCCATTCATTAGCCACGAGAAGCGAGGTGCACACCCCGAGGCCTACCTCCGCTCCTTTGAAGCCAATGCTTTTCATGATGTGCTGGCCACATATGGGCCCCTGGACAACGTCCGCATTGTGACACTGGCTCCTGAGCTGGGCCGAAGCCAGGAAGTGATCCAGGCACTGACAGCCCAAGGCATCTGTGTGTCTCTAGGTGAGGGACTACCTGTGAGGGTATGCCTGCTCAAGAGTTTTCAGCTGGTATAGGATCTGACTGTAGGTTCCCTGTGCAGGGCACTCAGTGGCTGACCTGAAGGCCGCAGAGGAAGCAGTTTGGAGCGGAGCCACCTTTATCACCCACCTCTTCAATGCCATGTTGCCTGTGAGTACCACCCTAGCTTCTGGGTAGAAGGGGATTCAGTGGCCTTGAGTGGCTCAGCTGTCCCCTCCTGCTCCGTCCAGTTCCATCACCGTGACCCAGGCATCGTAGGGCTTCTGACCAGTGACCAGCTGCCCCCAGGCCGCTGTATCTTCTACGGGATGATTGCTGATGGCATACACACTAACCCTGCAGCTCTTCGTATCGCCCAAAGGGCCCATCCCCAGGGTGAGCTACTGGGAAGGGCAGGGCAGGTAGGATGACAGCTGACTAGGTCCTGAACTATCTCCTCTCTCAGGGCTGGTTCTGGTCACTGATGCCGTCCCTGCTCTGGGCCTGGGCAATGGCCGTCACACGCTGGGGCAGCAGGAGGTGGAGGTGGATGGGCTAACAGCCTACGTAGCAGGTGAGTCACTCCTGTACCCACATATATATAGTTTCTTGGCTCCTCCCTGGAGCAGTGGCAGAATTTGGGTATCTCCTGCTTATCTACTGGACTACCAGGTCCCACCCCCCCCCCCCCCCCCGCTCCAGGCCATCAGCCTCCTCCCCCAATACTGGTCTCTCCTCTCAAGGCACCAAGACTTTGAGTGGCAGCATAGCCCCCATGGATGTCTGTATCCGGCATTTCCTGCAGTCCACAGGTCAGTGGGCTGATGGTCTGGTCATGGGTGACTGGCAGTAGAGGTGACATCTGGGAGAAGCTGGAGGGGAGGGGAGGATATTGGCGTTATATACTGACATCCTTCAACCACCAGGGAATGGGGGGTAACTCCTGGAAGACAGGAATGACCAAGGTCATTTCCAGAGGAGTAGTGATCAGCCAGTGACTAGAGCCAGGATAATGGACATGCTGCCTACAGAAGGGCCAAGGTCTGGGCCTATGGAGTGATAGGAGTCTGCAGGGGCAATACTTGTGGGATCGGGTGATGATAGCTTAGGACAGGCTCTGCAGAGACCTCCCAAGGGAGGTGGGAGGAGAGTATCTGGAAGCATCTCAAGGCTGGGTATCATTCTAGGTGTGGGGAATGTCAGGGTCCTATTTAGAGTGAATAGACTAGGGATGGCCTGAGACACAGGAGACAGCTGCAGCCCTGGCCTGGTGTTGATACAGAGGAGCGTTGGTTACTAGGCCTCAGGTTAGGCTCTGCTCATTGTGAAGGGTCCCAGGTAGCTGCTGGGGTGGTAGCATGGTAGGCCCAAATATAGCTTCTTTGCCAGGAGCAGGCAGAAGGGTCCTTTAGACACCTGGGAGCAGAGAGTACTTCATGGGGAAGGAGAGCCTATAGCCATACCACTCTGAAAGCACCCAGTCAACATCTGTTGGGGAGAGGGGTTCCCTATGGGCTTTGATTCTGAGTGGACTTAGAATGAAAGCAGTATACCCCAAAGCTGGGGAGGGAGGGTCCTTCGTATGCTGCTGCAGAGTCCTGAGTAGTCCCCAAGGCTTGGAACTTGTGGGGTTGCTCACAACACCATGTCCCTGAGCAGGCTGTAGTGTGGAGTTGGCTCTGGAGGCTGCATCCCTCCATCCTGCTCAACTACTGGGGCTAGAGAAGACCAAGGGGAGCCTGGACTTCGGTGCTGATGCAGGTAAGGTTTCATAGAGGGGGCTGAGTCAGGCCCAAGGGGTGGGTCCTCGCCGTCTGCTTCCCATTGGCCTTGTCCCCAGACTCTGCTCCTTTTTTTCCCCTATTTGCCAGGGTTGCTTTTATTTTTCTTGTTTTTATTTTATTTTTTAAATGATTTTTGTATGTGTTAAGATCCACCTGTGGAGGTCAGAGGGTAACTTGTGGGAATTGGTTCCCTTCTTCCACCATGTAAATCCCAGTGCTCAAACTCAAAGAGTCAGGCTTGCTGGCAAGTGCCTTCACCTATTGAGCCATCTCACTGCCTTTGCTTGTTTCGTTTTGTTTGTTCGAGACAGGGTCTCCCTGTAGCCCCAGCTGTCCTGGAACTCACTCTGTAGACCAGGCTGGTCTTGAACTCACAAAGATCTGCCTGCCTCTGCCTCCCGAGTGCTAGGATTAAAGGTGTGTGCCACCACGCCTGGCTTTGTTTTGTTTCTGAGATAGGGTCTATCTTGCTGTCTGTGGCTGGCTTGGAACCCACTATGTAGACTAGGCTGGCTTCAGTTTCATGGCCCTCCCCCTGCCCCACCCTTCTGAGAGCCGGAATTACAGGCATAGGCTACAACATACTGGCTTTGGCCAGGTTTTTTGACATCCAGAATAGGTCAGGTGAGGGGTGCTATTGTTCGTTGTCCCTAGTTGTGAGTAGTCTGAGCTTTTGTTCTTATTTCGAGGACCTTTACAAACCGTGTTCTTGGGCCTCAATTTTCCCACCAGGCTCAGCTTCGAGGGGTGACTCCATAACAGGGGGTGGGGACACCCCTACTCTGTCTCTTCTCACATTTTGGTTCTGCCACAGACTTCGTGGTGCTTGATGACACTCTCCACGTCCAGGCCACTTACATCTCTGGTGAACTGGTATGGCAGGCAGAGGAACCTGGACCATGACTGAGGATATTGGCTGGAGAGGACACCTGGCCACAGCTGGACACTGACTGGCCAGACAGTCCAGGGAGCTGGTCTCCAGGGAACAAGTTGGGAGCCTTGCCCCAGTTGGAACCCAGAGCCATGACTGATACTCCACTGGAGGTGTAGTGGATAGATAAACAGCAGGATTTGCCTTGTCTTGAGTGGTGCTTATGTTCGAATTGGAACTACTTGCTGTTTTCACTATTTCCCTGGGGTCTCCTGGGAAGGGGTTTGCCTCTGGGCCAGGAATGATTGGAAACTTTGTGGAACCCCCTCTGTTAGTCCAGACCTGTTTTGAGGCCTGTAGACCCAGAGAAAAATGTTGGGGTTGGGAGTGAGTGAAGGGAGTTGGGAGGGAAACCATGGGGAGAAGCTGCTGAGGTGAGCAGGGATGGCTTCACTGACTGACTCTGAGTGGCTGACTCTGAGCTAAGTCGGCAGAATGGAGGCCCATGTTCTAGGCACTCTGCAACAACTTTCAGGAGTTTGACCATGCTGGCCTTGAGGTCATCTAGCACTGAATGGAGGAATGGGTAGCCTGAGGACCTCCATGGACCCTGCCTATTGTCTAGGGCTTGAATGATCAAGTTTCATTCCCTGTGGCATCTCTCAAACCACCCAATCTGGTGACTGTGACAAGCACTCCCTCTTCTTTGGTAACTGAGGCAAACCCGACCTGGCGGGCCTTTCAGGAGGTACCAACTCCCTTGAGCCCTGTGGCTCTGTTTGCCCTTTTAGCTTCACTTCAGCAGGGCACCCAAGGACACCTCAGCCTGGTTTCTCCTCACTTGGGGAATGTAGCTCATCGGCCTCCCCAGAACCTTCACTTACATGCTTTGGGGACTCTTGGCTCTAAGGTTGCCTGTACTGGGGGGGGGGGGACGACACCTGCTAGAACTTGCAGCTCAGGTCTCATTTGGGTTCTGGGGTAGGTGGCCCTTTCCCCCTCTCATGCCGTACTTTACACTGTTGTGGAGGGGGTTGTAGGTCAGCTAGCTACATGTAGGTCCCATTGAAGAAACCAAACTGTCTCCAGGCCAAAATAATGTAAAAACACACAAAAATTTCTTAGGCCTCTTCCTGTTGTAGGGCAAATAGCCTGAGGAAAACAGCTAGTAGGCAGGGGCATATGGGGATCAGGCACGTCCCATTTGCCCCTGGGTGCTCTTGTCAATCCCAGAAAGCCAGCATGAAGGATCCCAGTAAAGAAGTAAACAAGGGAGCCTGGGTCTTCCCCCATAGCCACACCTGTCAGGTCACTGGCTAGCCCCTGCAGTGTGCCAGACACCCAGGATAGGAAGATGACCCACATGAGGCTCACCAGCCAGGGGAGGCAGAGGCCCCTCTGCTGTTGGCAAGTCTCGCTCTGTCTTGTCAGAAATCCAATGATGACCCATTTCCCAGATAGTGAAAGTGAGTCACTGAGTCTTAGACCTGGACAGGCCAAGATTCAGTCTGGGGCTAGGGTTGCAATTTTGCCTAGTGTGAATAAGGCCCTGGGTTCCCTCCCCACTACCGCACACACAATTGGCCTTGACCTTCCCAGTTCCAATTTTACTGGATATTCTGCTGCTGCTTTGGGTGGACAATCATGAGGGGCCAATTAGTAGTCAGTGGGTTTAGGGGCTACCCAGAGATGATGGGGACTAACACTGGGCAGAAGGAACTGTACCACCCAATGTGTTGGTGAAACACAGCTGTGTGGATGGGAGAAGGGTCAGTGTTTGTGAAGCTGCTGTGCGAGTTTGAATTTTGAGGTACCAAGGAGGTGCTGCTGTGTGTGTTTAATCATAAACTTGCTGGGCATGTAGCACATGCTTTAATCCTTGGGAAACAGAAGGATGAAGATCAGGAACTGAAGATCCTGCTTGGCTGCAGCCTGAGTTGGAGGCCATTCTGGATCATGTCTAAAAGAAGTGTCTTAGCCAGGCATAGTGGTGCCTCTTTAACTCCAGCACTTGTGAGGCAGAGACAGGCAGATCTCTGAGTTCAAGGCCAACCTGGCTTATACAGCATACTTCAAGGCCAGCCAGGGCTACAAAGTGCATGTCTTGGTTAGCCCAGGCTGGTCTCCAACTAGATATGCAGCTGAGGACCACTCTGAACTCCTGATCCTCCTGTCTGCAACCCCTGAGTGCTGGGATTAGAGGTGTGTACCATCATACAGTATATGTGGTACTGAAGCTTAAAGCCAAGACCTTATTTATGCATGATAAAGGCCAAGTATTCTACATCTTTGCTACAATCGTCCCCAGCCCCCAAATTTATCACTTTACCCCGAAGTATACAGTTTGGTGGCCTTCAGCAAGCTCACATTATCATGCAATCACACCATGGGCTCCAGAACGACTACTTCCCAGACTGTCCTTGGCACAGATTCCACTTACTAGAGATCACCCTCTGCCCTGTCCATGGCTGTGAGCTGGAGAGCTGTACATAGGTGTGGTACCAGTTGTTCAGCCTGGGGGCACTACGTCTCTGGCTGTGGGTGACCACGATGCAGTGATACAGGCATGCCTGTGGTGTGGGTGTGGAAGGGGGGTTGGGAGGTTGGCGCCTGGAGGTCCGCTGAGTCACCATAGCGGTGAGGTCGCCTGCTAATGGGAGGCTGAGCAGGTGCTCCCGAGACACCTTGTGAAGGCAGCTTGTTTTACCTGTGTGCACCGGCGCCTGGGGAGGGCAGCAGAGTGGCGAAGCGCTGCCTAGCGGCCGGCGGCGGCAGAGCAACAGCCTCTAGGGCTGAGTAGAATGCCAGTTTGAGACCCACCCAGATGATCGAACCTGTCCTTTTACCTCCAGGGTCACGTGGGAGAGGGCGCCCACGGCATCCGAGCTAGAGATCTCCTGGCGTGGAGTGGAATGGGACCGGAGATGTTAACAACCTTTGCAAGCAGGAGCTCTGGCCTGGCTTGGTGGGTGGATGGATGGGTGGGGCAGGGTGTGGCTTTTGCAAAGATCAATCACAAGGTCCTTGAAGGAGTGAGGCTGGGGAGTAGGGCGGGTGGATGGCAGATTGCAGAGTCCCCTGGGCTCAGCCAGCACACTCCAGGGGTAACCAGCGGCATCTCTGAGCCCTCTCCCTTCTTCCGGGGTTTGCGAGCCCTCCCACTGAAGCCCCAGGTGCTGCATTTGTCTAGGGTGTGGTGAGAAGGGCTGGGGGGGGGCCTGGGCACCTCCCCACCACTAGCAGTCAAGTGTGCCCAATCCTGTGCCTTATTGCCAGGGCATCACAGCTTGTTTTACTAAGTGGGACTGCACTTTGGTACCACTTTGCAGTTCTGATGTCAAACTGAACTCCACAAGTGAAGAGTTCCCCATTGGGACCACTCAGACAAGACAGCCCACAGCTGTAGAGATGAACCCTTTTGGAAGTGACTCCTTCAGCGCACCCCCCCCCAAGCTTTCAGACACGTCAGCTATGGCAGTGGGGTTTTTTTTTGGGGGGGGGTGTCAGACAAGGTCTTATTTAGCATATACTGGCTTCAAACTCCACAGATAGCTGAGGTGGGCCTTAAACTCCTGATCCTTCTGCCTCTACTGCCCAAGTAAGAAAGCCTGAGCCAGACCATGGAGCCACGTCACTACTGGGCCCCTAACTCCCAAAGACCATGAGGTGGTGGCAGGTAATTACATGGCTGAAGGAATCTAACACCCTACTTGTGGCACATTGGTTAAGTTGAGCTCCGTTTCCTCACTCATGCCATGAGAGTTGTTGAGGAGAACAAAACTGCGCAATCCGAGTATTGCGAGCACAATCCGAGTATTGCTAGTGTCCTTTGCACACTGGACACCTTCCACCTTCCCTGGTGGTTCCTAGCATTCTGTTGCCCCTCCATGACCTCACTATGTCAGGCCAAGCCACTGGATCCTTGGTTCAAGGCTACTCTGTAGCCACAGCAAGCTCTGGGCACAGAAGGGCTACATGGGCAGAACAGTCCCTCTGTCCTTCTGAACTGTGTCAGGTCAGGTGAGAACATCTCCCCTCTTGTCTATTGTCCTGGGATGGGCAGCCAGATTCTACCCACACAGGTGCCCTGCCTTTCCAGAGAAGAGGAGCTACCTGACTGGGCCTTGGCTGCTGGCTGCCGTTAAGGCCCTTCGAGACTAAGGACTGTCCTCCCTCCTTTCTGCTACCCTCCTTACCCTGGCCCTGTCACTTGCTCAGCTGCCTTCTTAGAGAATAGCCTGAGTCTCCCTCCTCACCCCTTCTGAAGTGGCCAAAGCATTTCCACCCACTGCTCCAACAGGCTCTCCCATTCACCGTTACCTTTTCTTCAAGGTTTTCCCCTCCTCTTTCCATCTCTGTTTTGCCGTGAATTACTAAAAAATTACATGCCTGCTCTTGTGTTAGCACAATAGACTCAAACAAGAAAAAGGCTGAAGAAGCCAGTCCACTCACCTGCTCAGCAGTGTGTGTGTTTGCGCATGCGGGCGATTTACCAGAGGAGAACCTTGAATGCTGTTTCCAGGCACCATCTCCCTTTTTATGTCAACTGGCTCACCACCATGCCTATATGGGTTTTTGTTGTTGGGGGGGGGCAGGGTCTCACTATATAGCCCTGAACTGAACTGGCCTGGAACTCAGTATGTAGACCGGGGATGGCCTAGAATGCATAGAGATCCATTTACCTCTGCCTCTTGAGTGCTGGGATTAAAGGCATGTGCCACCACACTCCCAGCACTTTTTCATTGTTTTTGGATTTATTTATTTAATGTTGTATTTATGAGTGTTTTGTCTGCATGTAAGTGCACCCATGTCATGCAGTGCCAGAAGAGACCATCAAATCTCCCGGCACTGCAGCTATGGATAGATGGTTAACTGTAATCTCAGCATTCATGAGGCTGAGGCAGGAGAATCACACCAAATTGGAGATCCTCCTGCCTCAGATTTCTGAGTACTGGGGTTACAGAAGTGAACCACCATGCCCAGTTCCATTTCATTTTTATTTGCATCAATGACTAAGAGACCAAATAGTTCCACAGGCTTGTAATAAAATAAGCAATATAGGGGCTGGAGAGATGGCTCAGCGGTTAAGAGCACTGACTGCTCTTGCGGAGGACCCGGGTTTGATTCTCAGCACCCACATGGCGGCTGAGAACAGTCTTTTTAACTCCAGTTCCAGGGAAATTTGACACCCACTTCTGACCTCCACAGCATTGCACGTCACGGATGCACCAACCTACATGCAGACAGTACATTCATGCACGTAAAAAAATAAAAAAAAATAAGCAATCTAAAAAGACAAAAAAATATTAAAGCTGGATGTGGTGGTGCACGCCTTTAATTCTAGCATTTAGGAGGCAGAGGCAGGCGGATTTCTGTGAGTTCAAGGCCAGCCTGATCTACAGAGTGAGTTCCAGGCCAGTTGGGGCTACAGGGAGACCCTGTCTCAAAAAGACAAAAAATAAGGGGCTGGAGAGATGGCTCAGTGGTTAAGAGCACTGGTTGTTCTTACAGAGGACCAGGGTTCAAATCCCAGCACCCACATGGCAGCTAACTACTGTCTGTAACTCCATTTCCAGGGGATTTAACACCCTCTTCTGTCCTCCTCATGCATTGCACGACATAGGTACACTTAAACATATGCAGACACAACACTCATACACGTGAAATAAAAATAAAGAAAAAATGTTAAAAAAAAAAAAAAAGACAGGGGCTGGAGAGATGGCCTAGCGGTTAAGAGCGCCGACCGCTCTTACAGAGGACCCGGGTTCGATCCCCAGCACCCACATGGCGGCTGAGAACCGTCTGAAACTCCAATTCCAGGAGAACTCCAGTTCCAGGGGAATCCGACACCCTCTTCCGACCACCGCGGCATTGCACGACACGGGTGCACAAACCTACATGCAGACAGTACACTCATACACATACAAAAGTGAATAAAATAAAAAATAAAAAAAGACAAAAATTGGGGCTGGAGAGATGGGCTAGTGGTTAAGAGCACCGACTGCTCTTACAGAGGACCCGGGTTCGACCCCCAGCACCCACATGGCGGCCGAGAACCGTGTGAAACTCCCAATTCCAGGAGAACTCCAGTTCCAGGGGAATCCGACACCCTCTTCTGACCTCCGCAGCACTGCACGACACGGGTGCACAAACCTGCATGCAGACAGTACATTCATACACATACAGAAATAAATAAAATTAAAAAAAGACAAAAAATAAAATAAGCAATCTGCATCCCTCTCTACTCATATCTTTTTGTGTGTATGAGTACATTCTGCATGCAGGTTTGTGCACCCGTGTAGTGCAATGCTGCGGAGGTCAGAAGAGGGTGTCAGATTCCCCTGGAACTGGAGTTCCCACATGACGGCTCTCAGCTGTCATGTGGGTGCTGGGGATTGAACCCGGCTCCTCTGCAAGAGCAGTCGGTGCTCTTAACTGCTGGGCCATTTCTCCAGCCCCTCTGCTCATATCTTGCTTACTACAGTTCCAGATGTTTTCCTGTTATGTCCAACTTTCTAACTAATATCTTTATGTCTTGAGTCATCATTTCTGCTGAAGAGGTGAGGATTCAGCTCTCTTATACCCCACCATAGCCCCCACCTCTTGTCAGGGGAGTCTGATGATTCATGGTTGAGTCAGTGTATCTGATCATGTCTGTAAATACTGCACACAGCAGGAGAGGGACTTAGAATAGACTCACACTTTGGTTGTGCTGTCTTTCTAGTGGAGTTTTTTTTTTTTTTTCTTTTTCTCATCTCTGTAGTCCCAGCTGAACTGGAGCTCAATATGTAGTCCAGGCTGGCCTTAAACTCACAGAGATCTGCTTGCCTCTGCCTCCCGAGTGCTGGGCTTAAAGGTGTGTGCCACCTTTAAGCGACATAGGTACACTTAAACATATGCAGACACAACACTCATACACGTGAAATAATAAAGAAAAAATGTTTCACCCAGCTGAGAATCTATCTTTAAAGTATATTTATTTTTATTTATTTATGCTTAAATTATTTTTTTCTTCTCTTCCCTTCCTTTTCACCCAGCTGAGAATCTATCTTTAAAGTATATTTATTTTTATTTATTTATGCTTAAATTATTTTTCTTTTTTCTCTTCCCTTCCCTTCCCCTTCCCTTCCCTTTCTTCCTTCCTTCCTTCCTTCCTTCCTTCCTTCCTTCCTTCCTTCCTTCCTTCCTTTCTTTCTGAGATGAGGGCCTCCTTCCTTTCTTTCCCTTTCTTTCTTTCTTTCTCTCTCTCTCTCTCTCTCTCTCTCTCTCTTTCTTTCTTTCTTTCTTTCTTTCTTTCTTTCTTTCTTTCTGAGACGAGGGCCTCCTTCCTTCCTTCCTTCCCTCCCTCCCTCTCTCCTTTCTTTCTCTCTCTCTCTCTCTTTCTCTTTCTTTCTTTCGAGACGAAGTCTCCCTATAGCCCCAGCTGTCCTGGAACTCACTCTGTAGACAAAGCTGGCCTTGAACTCACAGAGATCCACCTGCCTCTGCCTCCCAGGTTCAAGGATTAAAAGTGAGTGTGCACCACCATGCCCAGCTAAAGATGGTTCTTAGCTGTCATGTGGGTGCTGGGAATCGAACCCGGGTCCTCTGCAAGAGCAGTAAGTGCTCTTAACCACTAAGCCATCTTCCAGCCCCTTTAAATTATTTTTAAAAATAAACATGGGGCTTGGTGTGGAGGTGCACACCTTTAATCCCAGTACTTGGGAGGTAGAGGTAATAGATCTCTGTGAGTTTGAGATCAACCTGGCCTACAAAGGAAGTTCCAGGTCAGCCAGGGGTACATAGTGAGACATTATCTCAAAATAATAAAATAAAGATGGGCTGGAGAGATAAGAATTAAGAGTACTTGCTCTTGGAGAGGACCTAGGTTCCGTTTCCAGCACCCATGTCAGGCAGTTCACATCCACTTGTAATTCCAGTTTCAGGGTGCCTCCATAGGCACTAGGCACAGATGTGGTACATATGCATACATGCAGGCAAAACACTCATAAAATAAAATAAAATATATATGTAAATAAAGGTTTTTGGGCTTGGAGACCCATACTTGTAATCATAACATTTGGGGAGTAGAGGCAGGAAGATCAGGAGTTCAAGACCACTTTTGGCTAAAAACTGAGTTTGAGACTGGCCTGGGTTACATAAGACCCTGTCTCAAAAAGCAAAATAAAACAAAAAGACAGATGCTGAGGATGTAGCTAAAATAAAGCTCAGAATGGTGTCCTATGTCCTTATGCTTATAATCCTGGTACTAGGGAAGCTGAGGCAGGAAGATCATGAATTCAAGGCCAGCCTAGTCTACAATAGAGAGTTCCAGGCTAGCCAGTGCTATGTAGTGAAACAGTGTCTCAAAAATAAAAGCCACAGCCCGGCATGGTGGCGCACCCTTTTAATCCTAGCACTTAGGTGGCGGAGGCAGGCAGATCTTTGTGAGTTCAAGGCCAGCCTGGTCTACAGAATGAGTTCCAGGACAGTCGGAGCTACAGGGAAACCCTGTCTCAAAAAGACAAAAGAAAAAAAAAAATAAAAGCCACAAAAACCAAAAAAAGAGTTAGGGGGTTGGGGTATAATTTAGAGGTAGAACAGGTGTGAGGCCTAATTTCAATTTTCAGCACTGAAAAAAGTGGTTAAGGGCTCTGGAGATACCTCTGTTGCTGAAGTGCCTGTTGTGAAATCATTGAAGTCCTGAGGTTGGAGCATCATGGAGGTAGGGGTGTGTGTGATTGTAATCCCAGTACTGAGAAGGTGGAGATAGGAGGATCCTTGTGGGTTACTAGCCAGCCAGCCAGCCAGCCTCGAGGAATCAGCAAGCTCCATATGGAGAGTGATAAAGACAGACATCTGGTATCGACCTCTGGCCTCCACACATATGCTTACACACCCAAACACACATGTACACATATACATACACTATACACACTCCAAAATAGTGGAAAATATAGTAAAGGTAGTAAAATTTGTATTTCACCATAACTCCCCTCCACCCCCCCTAGCAACAGTATAGTCATGAATGACAACTTAAAGGGTGCCTCATGCCTGTAGTTCTAGGACTTGGGAAGCCAAAACAAGAGGATTGCCAGAATCTGAGGTTAGTCGGGGTTATAATAGTGATATCCTGTAACGGGGGAAGAAAAACAACAAAAGCAAGGACACAAAGGCAGCAAAAAAGGAAAAAGAACCCACAAAAAATATTTATAGGCAACGAGGTTCTGAGGGTGTCCAGATTGTCAGCAGTGACAAGATGGCTTGTTTTCTGTCTCAAATGATTCGGTAGCCCAATCTCCCTCTGCGATCACTCGCGGGCTGTGAATCAATGAGATTCAAGTAGTGCCTGCAGCACTGCCACTGCCCCCTGCGTGACCTTGGCTGGCCTGCTGCCGAGCCTCAGTTTCCCGGACTGAGAAGGTGGATGACAGCTCAGCGCATCGTGCTTGGCCCCGCCCCGCGGCCACAGATTGGCTTACGCGGTCTCCCCCTCTTCAGTCGCACCGGGCCCCAACCCGGAAATGCAGCTCCCGAGTTGGGGCGGGATCCTCACGGCCGGGGGCGAGCGATAGTGATAGAGACCAATGGGCGTGGGCAGCGGCAGCGGTGCGGCGGAAGTCCCGCCCGGCGTCGCGCGGGGGCGGGGCGGCGCCGGGGGCGGCGGGCGGCGGGGCGGGCGCAGGATGAGGGCGGCCATTGCTGGGGCTCCGCCGCGGGGAGGAGGACGCTGAGTAGGCGCCAAGCCGCGCAACGCTGCGGGGGAGGCGCCCGCGCCGACGCGGGGCCCATGGCCAGGACCACCAGCCAGCTGGTGAGCGGGTGGCGGTGGCGGGGCGCGTCGTCCCGTTACTCGGGAGCCCGGCAGTCGCCCAGGTCCGGCGAGGCGGGGCGGCCGGGTGCCGCGGGCCGGGCGGCGCCTCACCTGCGGCTGGGCGGCGGGCAGGACCGCTGGCGCCCGGCCGTGGGCGCCTCTCGGCTGCTGGGGCGGGGGTGGGGGGAGCGCGGGCCCTGGCTCCGGCGTGCGCCGTGCGGCCGGGGGCGCTGACAGGCGCGGAGGGCGGGGGAGGCCCAGAGGTGTCACCCGGCCGGGCGGGGTGGAAGTGCCTGGAAAGTTTGTTTTCGGCTCAACGCACCCTGGAGCCAAGCCTCTGGGCTTACCTTGCGGTCCTGCTTGCGGAGGTACAGCCTGTGGCCTTTACCTGGAGCAGGGTCCTGGGAAGCTGAGGATGTGGGTTCCTGCTCGTAGCACCTGATGCTGGCAGCTCCATTTCCAGATTGTTGATTAGAGTGCTCTGGTCCGCTCTGCTCTCAGCCGGGCATTTGGGCGCTCCTCCTTCCTGTAGCTCTGCTGTGTGAGGTGGGAAGCCCCAGGAGGCCCCAGCGAGGGAAGCCTGAGTTTGACAGGGAGGAGGGGTTTTAGGGAAAGAAAAAAAGAAAGAACAAAACACTTGTTGGATTCAGTGTTTATGTTTTCTCTGTATTGCTGAAAGTATCCTTAGTGCTTTGGTATTCTCTGTTAAGTCTTTGAGCATTAGGACCGTGAGTTAAGCATGTATTCCTTGTATGCAATGTGAAGTTGTGTGATGGGGGGATGTAAGACAGCTAGCAAATTTTGGTTCAGAAGGCAGATAGATGCCCCCGGCTAGGACTGTAGCTCATTGGAATCGTGCAATGGTGTTGGGTTGAATCTCACTCCCACCTCACCCGGGAAGGAGAGGGTGCACATTTCTTCACTTAGGAGCATCTGAGAAGTTCACCTGGTTTCTCTCTTATTGCCCAGGATGTGGGTGAGGTATTGATTTTTAATCTTTTGGGAGGGTCATGAGCCCCTTTGAGAATCTGAAAGTATGGACCCCCTTTGAGAATCGTGTACAACTTGCACTGAATTTTGTTGCTGCAGGACGCTTTTGAGCCTTCTGCAGCTCATTTGTTGGCTTCAGTTTATTACCTTCCATTGTAGAGATGGGTGATAATTAATCCAGAGTCTAAAATGAGGAGGACCTATCCAGTTAAGAAAAATGGTGAAAGGCAAAAGAGTGTTGCAACACTTGTGGCTATACCCGGGGTGCCTGCCTAGCGGCGCAAAAAACATGAATTGTGGAGGTCGGGGTGACAGTCATAGTGGATGTTTGTGAACTTTAACACAGTGATGCTGTTGGAATGTGTAAGGTGCGTATTTGATGGTGTCTGTGGGAAGAGGAAAAGCACATTTTCTTATATGGTCTTGACGGTTCTCTGAGTGGAGTTTGATATTTGCAATGTTGTTACTACCCAGTAGCTTTTTCAGTATTCAAAGCATTGGAATCTAGTGAGCCCAAGAGAATTACAGAATGAAAGACTTCTCTTTAAGGAAGTTAGAAGAAATAGGCCTTGCATCTCTCTCATCTAGAGGCTTCCACATGTACACAGGTGAGAATGTGCCCCATTTGTTAATAATGATAGCCCCAGTGATGGATTTTCACCTAAGGACAAGATGATGTGCATGGTTCAAGTGGGTTTGTGTCTGAACTTTAGCCTGTTAATGCTGATACTGTCCTAGTTAACTGTCATCTGACCCTTTACACTTGTACAGCCAACAGGGGGAGCATTATGAGCTGTGACTGTGGACACTGGCCTAATTCCGTTTAAGGTGGGCCAGAAGTTGTAAGTCCTCTTGAAGCTCATACCTCAAGGTAGGCATTTTGCTTGTGTGCTTCGTTTGTACTGTATTGTGAGGTAGATATTGTTTCCATTTTACAGGTGAGGAAACTGAAGGAGAGAGGCTAAGTACATACCTCCCTCATGAATAGAAGAACAGGACTCCACAGAAAACCGAAGTGTCACTCTTGTTCCTTATACAAAGATCTCCTAAGGGAGGATTTCCTGGATAGCTTAGCGCCAAAGTCCTCAGTGCACTGTTCAGGGTGTCTTTCTGGGGCTGTAGCCCAAGTGTATTAACTGTGTTGCGCTGAGGCAGGAGGAACATCATTATATTTCTTTGGGTAGATGGGTGCATTCTTTGACCCCTGGAGTCTGTTTCAGCTGTGTGCTGTTAGAAAACAGCTGTTTGGAAAGAAACTATGTGGTTTGCCCTCATTGAGTACTCTGTTTGGGTGAGGCTTGGAGTCCCTACTCTCCTTTTAGAAGAAAGATATGTGGTTTGGTCATCAGGAGAAATGGGGAATTGGGCAGAGCTTAAGTTTTTGCAAGAGCGTCGCACCTGTCAGGGAAAGGCAGAAAACATGCAAAAATGGGCTTCAGATTGTAACTTTTTTTTTTTTTTTCATTTTGAGACAGGGTCTCCTCCTAGTCACAGCTGACCTGGAACTTTCTATGTATGTAGACCAGGCTGTCCCTGATCTCACAGAGATTCACCTGCCTCTGCCTCCCAAGTGCTGGGATTAAAGGCATGTCCCACTATGCCCAGCTCAGGTTGTCACTGCTTGAGTAGTTTTTCCTCATGTGCCCTTCCTGTCATGGAAGGTGATACACTTCCATCCTCAGTGATGACCCAGCAGGCAAGGCCAAGTCTCTATAAGAAATAGTAGTAAGGGCTTTTTTGCTTAATTAAAACAATTTTTATTATTTTATGTGTATGAGTGTATTGCCTGCATGTATGTAAGTGCACCTGTGTGCTGTAATGCTGGCAGAGGTCAGAGGAGGACGTTGGATTCCCTGGAACTGGAGTTATGGATGGTTGTTGGCTGCCATGTGGGTATTGGGAGTTGAACCCAGGTCTTCTGCAAGAGCAGTGTTCTTAACCTCTGAGCCATTTCTCCAGCCTCTATTTTTTTTTAATTTACTTTTTTTTTTCTTGGTCTTTTTGAGACAGGGTAATCCTTTAATCCTAGTTGGCTTAGAGCTGCTATGTAGGACCAGGCTGGCCTTGGACTCAGAGACACCCGCCTGCCTCTGCCTACTGACTGCAGGGATTAAAGGTGTGTGCCACCACACTCGGCTGGATTTCCTTTTTTTGAGACGGGGTCTCCCTATAGCCCCAGCTGGCCTGGAACTCACTCTGTAGCCCAGGCTGGTCTTGAACTCAGAGAGATCTGCCTGCCACTGCCTCCCGAAGTGCTAGGATTAAAGACCTGCGCCACCACGCTCGGCGGCTTAAAGACAGTTCTTAGCCGTCACGTGGGTGCTGGGAATCGAACTCTGGTCCTCTGCAAGAGCAGTCAGCGCTCTTAACCACTGAGCCATCTCTCCAACCTCTAGATTTTTTTTAAAGAGATTCACCTAATTGATTTGTGTGTGTGTGTGTGTGTGTGTGTGTGTGTGTGTACGTGTATGTGTATGTGTCTGTGTCTGTGTCTGTCTATACACTCTGTGTGTGCAGGTACCTGCAGAGGCCAGAAGAGGGTGTTGATTCCCTGAAACTAGAGTTATAGGCAGTTTCCTGATGTGGGCACTGGGAACCAAATTTTCCTGTGAAAGAGCATGTGCTCTTAACCTTCGAGCCACTTTAATGGCCCTCTCTTTTATGCTTCTGACTTGGATTTTACGAGAACAGTGGTAGCAATGGGTTGCAAAGATACAGGACCTGAAAAGGCCTTGAATCTTTTTTTTTTTTTTTTAATTTTTTATTTATTTCTGTATGTGTATGAATGTACTGTCTGCATGCAAGTTTGTGCACCCGTGTCGTGCAATGCCGCGGAGGTCAGAAGAGGGTGTCGGATTCCCCTGGAACTGGAGTTCTCCTGGAATTGGAGTTTCAGACGGTTCTCAGCCGCCATGTGGGTGCTGGGGATCGAACCCGGGTCCTCTGTAAGAGCGGTACCGCTAGGCCATCTCTCCAGCCCAAGGCCTTGAATCTTTAGGGCAGGTCTTAGCCTCTAGGCTGCCTTCAGCACAGTTTTGGGGAAAGGAACAGGTGGTTCCTGAGGACATATGTCTCCTTTCTCAGCCTGTGTCATCATCTTCTGAACCACTTGAGTTGGGGTTGGGGTGTTTCCAGTCTGCCCATTGACCCTGGTGGGTGACAAGAGTTGGGTAAGTGAGATGAGCTGGGAAATGTTAGCGGTAAGGCCTGTCTGAGGTGATACATTTGGAGGAGAGCATTCCCCGGCATCTGCTTTCCTGTTTCCAAGGAAGGAGTGCCTTCTGTGGAGTGGACACAGAGTCCTCTGTGGTATTCAGCCCTAGGAGGAGAGCAAGTTATTGCTGAGGAACACCGGTGCAGACATTACTCTTTCAGCAGGTGCATGTGTGTTCCAGGCCTGCCTGTGAGATGACAGGTGGTGATGGGGTACACAGTGCAGTTGTTTAGAAGACAGGTTCAAAGGGCAGTACATGGGGGAGGAAGTGCTGTGTGGAAACTGTAAGTTTGGGACATTGGTCAGGTCTTCTCAGTCATGCATTTTTCTGTGACTGGATCACATTCTTCACTGGTTTGGTGTGATGCCAGGCACTTTTTAAGTTACTTGAATGTTGTGAGCAGGTTGTACATTCATTCATTCTCCAGTTGTTAGATCTGTAGGCAGCATGCATTTTCTCAGAGCCATGGGGAATATGTTCTCTCTGAGATGAGAAGGGCCTTTTGGGGGTTGTGATAGCTATTGGGGTCAGCTCCTTAGTGATCTTGGTTACATTTTATATAGTTGTACAAGGTCTGTTTTCATTGGATTAGTCCAGAAAGTTTTCATGATAAAAAGGGATTTTTTTTTTACTCCAAGAAATTACAAGGGTTTTTTTGTGTGTGTGTGTGTGTGTGTGTGTGTGTGTGTGTGTGCGTGCGTGTTTGAGACAGGGTTTTCCTTTAGTCCCAGCTGGCCTGAAGCTCTCTCTGTAGACCAGGCTGGCCTTGAACGTAAGGAGATCCGCCTGCCTGGTCTACAGAGCGAGCTCCAGGCCAGCTGGGACTAAAGGAAGACCCTAAACTACCTAAGTCAGATGTGGTGGTGCCTGTCTATAGTCTCAGCTGATAGGCTGACAGGCGGATCACTGAAGTCATAAGTTTGAGACTATCCTGGGTAGTGGATTGAGGGAGCCAGTCTTTTACAAAACAAAAGAAGGTGCTTGGTACATTATAAAGGCTTTCACTGTTTTTTTTTTTTTTTTTTGGTCTTTTCGAGACAGGGTCTCCCTGTAGCCCCAGCTATCCTGGAACTCACTCTGTAGACCAGGCTGGCCTTGAACTCACAAAGATCCGCCTGCCTCTGCCTCCCGAGTGCTAGGATTAAAGGCGTGGTGCGCCACCACGCCCAGCTGGCTTTTGCTGTTACTGTTGTTTTGTTTTTAGGTAGGGTCTCTTGTAACCTTGGCTGGGCTCAGTTTACTTTGTACCTAAGGACAATCTTGAATTCTTGATCCTTCTGCCTCCACCTTCCAAGTGCTGGCATTTCAGGTTTGTGCTGCCACACTAGTTAGGATTAATTCCTTCAAATCGCTTAGTAGTGCCTGATTTAAGGTCATGTCTTTAGATAGGTGGATCATATACAGGACCACAAAACCTAGAGCAGCCATTGCTGTAGATTCTGCCCACTACGAATTTCTACCTAGAGTTTTCCTAATGGCCAGATGAAGGTGGGCAAGTGGTTTCTGGGTAGCCTGGTGACTTCCCTCATTGCACAGACAGATCAGTGTCCTCTGTGCTGGGGACCAGCCCAGTCTATGTTTCACATCAGTTGGTATTCTGCAGGGAGTCACAGTATGTACAGACCTTGTTTGAAGGTCTGTCCAGATGCCAAGGATGTTCCTTCTGTAGGTGTGAGTTTTCTGTGTGCCTGGGGGCCTGTGGCAGGTCTGCCCACCTCAGGGGTGCTGAGGTCTCAGCAGGCTTTGATTTGAACTCCCTCTACCAGAAGCATAGCTTTTACAGGCAGTTCATGGTTAAAGCCCCTTTCTTCAGCTGTTTGGTGAAACTGAGTTTATTGCAGTAGGAAGGAGTTGTAGCTCCAAGTGGCAGCTGTGTATTGGATGCTGTCAAAGAAGGCCCACAAGATTTTCAGAGAAGATTTGAAGGACCCTGATTTTTACAAAATTAAAAAATTTTTGCCGGGCATGGTGGCCCACCCCTTTAATCCTAGCACAGGGATCAGAGCCTGTCAGATCTCTTGTGAGTTCAAGGCCAGCCTAGTCTACATAGTGAGTTCCAGGCCATCTGGGCTACAGGAAGACCCTGCCTCAAAGATAAAAAATTTTTTTTTTAATTTTAATTTTATGTGTATGAGTGTTTTGCCTGCATGTGTGTCAGTGCACCCGTGTTATGCAATGCTCATGGAAGTCAGAAGAGGGCATCAGATCCCCTGGAGCTGAAATGAATGGTTGTTAGCCACTATGTGGGTGCTGGGAATTGAACTCAGGTCTTCCGCAAGAGCAGTTGGGTGCAGAGCCAACTCTCCAGCTCTGTCCTGAGTTTCTTAATTTTTTTTTGGTCTTTTTGAGACAGGGTGTCCTTGTAGCCCCAACTGGCCTGGAGCTCGATATGTAGACCAGGCCAGCCTTGAACTCATAGAGATCCATATGTCTCTGCCTCCTGAATGCTGGGATTAAAGGCCTGTGTCGTCATGCCCAGCTCTCCTGAATTTATTGCCAAGTACTTTGATCTGCTGTGGTAACATGAGATGGTGCTTGAGCTGACTTTTCAGTTTTCCCTTTGTGTTTTTGGGAGATCTAGAGTGGGAGTAGGAGGAAAGGGTACAGTGGCCATTGTACCTTTTGGAGCTAGGTTTTGAACCTGAGGCCTAGGTGTGGTACCTGTACACTCCTCTCTGGATCTGCCGGAGCCTGTAGTTATTCAGGATTGCTGTCCTTCCAAGGGAGCGATGATGACGTATGTGGATGCTGACACCTTTGGTGCTCTGGCCATTGCCCTTTCCTTCTGGCTTCCTCTTTTTCTTTTCTTTTTTTTTTTTATTTTTTATTTATTTCTGTATGTGTATGAATGTACTGTCTGCATCCGAGTCTGCACCCATGTTGTGCAATGCTGCGGAGGTCAGAAGAGGTCTCGGATTCCCCTGGAACTGGAGTTCTCCTGGAATTGGAGTTTCGGACAGTTCTTGGCCGCCATGTGGGTGCTGGGGATCGAACCCGGGTCCTCTGTAAGAGCAGTTGGCACTCTTAACTGCTAGGCCATCTCTCCAGCCCCAGGCTTCCTCTTTTTCTAGTGAGGGAGCACTCCAAGAATTTTCTTGTTTTCAGGAACCATTGCTTGTGCCCTATCCCCTTTCTTCCTGGCCTGTCATTCTGTTCTCTCAGGAGCCTTGTCTCAGACACTCCATGGCCCTCTTTTCCCACCTCCTTATCCAGGCACATATCCAGATTCTGTGGCTTCCTGGTTCTCAATGGCTCTTTTCCATGCTTTTCCTCTGCCTGAAAAAATTCTTTTCTGTGGAAACTATCCCTCCATCTCCTGTGGCTATACAGTCTTGCTTGACCAGTCTGCTTTGTGGTGGCCACCTTTTCTTCAGGTCTTGGTTCTATACCAGATTCTTTTTGGGGTTCCATGTCTGTTTCTGCAAGGTAAGCTCTGTTGCATTTGTTGTGGCCTTGTCTTTCAGATTCCGTAGCCTCTGGGTGGCTTGTGTTGCTCTGTTCTCACACTCTCCTCTTAGTTTTTATGACTGGGTATCACAAGATACAGGTCTGCTTGTCTCACTTTTTGTTTTTTTTTGAGACAGGGTTTTCCTTTGTATGCTGATCTGGAACTTGAGATCTTCCTGCCTCAGCCTCTCCAGTGCTGGGATTCTGGTGTTTACCACCACACTTTGTTTGCCTTGTGTATGCCTCTATGCATGGACATTGCGTGTGTGTGTGTGTGTGTGTGTGTGTGTGTGTGTGTGGTGCGTAGGCCACAAGTCAAACTTGGGTGTCATTCTTCAAGAGCCACCCACTTTGTTTATTGAGACCTGTGGCTCTCTGATTAGGCTGGACTGGTTGGCTTGCAATCCCTGGGGAGCCACGTCTCATCTTCCTGAGCAGTGAGATAACAATACTACACCACCACGCCCACCTTTCAGTGTGGGTTCTGGGAATTGAACTCAGGTCTTCATGGCACACACTTTGACCGATCCATCTCCCCAGTCCATCCCTTTTTCTTTTTTCTTTTCCTTTCCTTTTTTGTGTGTGAGCACATGTATATGTGTGTGTATGCATTTGTATGTGTATGCCTAAGTATGGATCCAGAGATTTGACATTATGTATCTTCAATTGCATCACTTTACTTTGTGTGTGCGTGTCTGTGTGTGCGTGTCTGTGTATGCGTGTCTGTGTGTGCGTGTGCGCATCCTTTTCAGTGTTCCAAGTATGCTTGCCTCAGGGTGTGTGGAGGCTAGAGATAGATTTAGCCTATCTGTAAGTTCTGTTGTTTTCCATTTAATTTTTTTGGTCTCTCACTGAATCTATAGCTGACTGTTTTGACTCGACTGCCTGTCTGGCCAGTGGGCCACTAGGACCCACCTTCTATCTTCCCAGTGCTGGGACTATAGGTATGCATTGCCATGTCTGGCTTTTTACATGGGTGCCAACAATCTAAACTCGGTCTTTATGTTTGCATAGCAAGCACATTACTTGCCGAGCCATCTCCCCAGTCCTCTACCTTATTTTTGGTAGTCTCTCTGATTGAAACTGGAGCTCACTGATTCAGCTAAACTGGCCAGCTTGTCTCTGCCTTCCCAGTCCTGGGATGATAGGTATACACTGTCACACCTGGCTGGGGATCTGAACTCAGATCCTCATGCTTGTCTCCTAAGCACTTTACTAGCTGGGATTTTTCCTTAGCATTTCCCTCCCCCTTTCTTTTTAAAATAAGGGTGCTTCTTCCTCAGGAAACACCAAATGGTGGATGACGCCGGTGCAGGACCTGGGGGCCCAGGCTTGGGAGGCCGTGGCAGCTTCCATGGAGGATTTGGTAGCGGTCTCTGGGGCCGTGGTCGGGTTTAAAAATTAAAATTAAAATAATTTAAAATAAAATAAATATAATAAAATAAAATATATAAAATAAGATAAATAAAATAATAAAATGTTAAATAAAATAATATTTAATAAATATAAAAAAAAATAAAAATTATAAAATAAAAATATAAAAATAAACAACAACAACCCCCAAAAAACAAAACAAAATAAAAATAACAAAACAAAATAAATAAAATAAAACCAAATAAAATAATAAAAAAATAAAATTAAATAAAATTAAATATAAAAAAGGCTTGGTTGGGCATGATGGCACATGCTTTTAATCCCAGCACTCCACTCCAGAGGCAAGGCGGGCAGATCTCCCTGAGTTGAGGCCAACCTGGTCTACATAGCAATTTCTAGGCCAGCTGGGGCTACAAGGAAACCCTGTCTCAAAAAGACAAAAAATAGCAGGGCGTGGTGGTGCACACCTTTAATCCTAGCACTGGGAGGCAGAGGCAGGCGGATCTTTGTGAGTTCAAGGCCAGCCTGGTCTACAAAGTGAGTTGCAGGACACCTGGGGCTACAAGGAGACCCTGTCTTGAAAAGACCAAAAAAAAAAAACAAAACAATAAGTTGCTTGCTCTGTGGCCCAGATTGCCCTGGAATTTGTTGTCTTCCTGTCTCAACCTCTCAAGTGTGGGAGAATCTCCTAGTAGTGTCCTTTTTCTGATCCACCAGTCTACCTAGGACACATAACACTTTGTCCTCGTTGTTTTTGGAGACCTTGGCAATTTTGAAGATCATCGATCAGGTACTATAAGATACTCACTGTTGGCATAAATTTCCTCATGATTAGATGTGGCTATGGGTTTTGGGTTGTGTCATTTTCATCACATCACATCACATCAAGGGTACGTGACAGCATGTACCCTTGATGTGATGTGATGAAAATGTCAAAGTGGGGGCTGGAGAGATAGCCTAGCGGTTAAGAGCACCGACGCTCTTGCAGAGGACCCGGGTTCGATCCCCAGCACCACGTGGCGGCTAAGAACCGTCTGTAACTCCAATTCCAGGAGAACTCCAGTTCGAGGGGAGTCCGAGACCCTCTTCTGACCTCCGCGGCATTGCACGACACGGGTGCAGCGACCTGCATGCAGACAGTACATTCACACATACAAATAAATAAATAATAATAAAAAAAAAGAAAATGTTCAAAGTGATGTATTTTATTGATGTTGATTATGATCAGCAGTCTTTTCCCCTCTTCCGTTACTGAAGACAGTCCCATGTGCAGCTCACAGTTAGTGAATGGGGAATTTTTTTTTTTTTTCTGTCTTTTTGGAGCACAGGGGTCTCCCTTTAGTCCCAGCTGGCCTGTAGAGGCTGTCCTTGAACACACAGAGATCTGCCTGCCTCTGGCTCCCAGGTGCTAGGATTAAAGGCATGCTCACCAAAACCCAGTGCTTTGTCTGTTTTTATGCTCTGAACATGTTTACTAATCACAAATATCTTAGTTTCAGCATAAAGCTGTGGATATGGTGGTATGTACCTCTTTTTTAAAAATTTTTTTAAAAATATTAATTTTTTTTATGTACGAGTGTACTCTGTCTGCATGTAGGTTTGTGTACATGCAATGCCTCGGAGTTCAGAGAGGGCATCAGAGTCCCGAGTTAAAGACTGTTCTTGCCGGGCATGGTGGCGCCACGCCTTTAATCCTAGCACTTGGGAGGCAGGCAGAGGCAGGCGGATCTTTGTGAGGCTCAAGGCCAGCCTGGTCTACAGAGTGAGTTCCAGACAGCTGGGGCTACAGGGAGACCCTGTCTCGAAAAACCAAAATGGGTGCTGGAATGAACCTGGCTTTCCTCGCAAGAGCAGTCTGTGCTGAGCCATCTCTCCAGCCCCCGTGGTATGTGCCTCTAATCCTAGCACTCAGGAGGCTGACCAAGAGAATTGCTATTAGTTCTAGGCCAGCCAGGACTACATAGTTGATGCTGTCTCACAACAACAAAACAGCAACAACCACAACCACAGACTCAAAGCTCTGTAAGTTAAGGGCATTTTAAATATTTTTATGTATTTTTGTGTATATGGTGTCTGTTCATGTGTGTTTGTGGGTGCATGTGCAATATGCGTGTAGAGGCCTGAGTTGATGTTGGGTGTCCTCCTTAATTGCTTTCTGCTTTATTTACTGAGGCAGTCTGTTGCTGAACCAAGAGCTTACCAATTCCAGGTAGTCTAGCTAGCCATCTTACCCCTGGGGCTCTCTTTTTTCTCTGCCTAAGTGCCAGGAATATAGGTGGCTGTCATACCTGGTCACTTTTATTTTATTTTATTTATTTTTTATTTTGTATTTATTTATTTATTTATTTATTTATTTTATTTATTTATTTATTTATTTATTTTCCTGGTCAACTTTTTTATGTGGGTGCTGGGGATCTGAACTCTGGTTGGCAAGTGCTTTATCCTCTGAGATATCTCCGCAGCCCATTTAGGGCATTATTGAAGATCATAAATGAAGAAAAGACCATGCTTGGTATTTTTAGCCTGTTTTTCAAATATTACCTTGAAAAGAGAGATGACTAGGTATCATTTGCATAGTGGAGTGACAGGCTGTTTGATTATATTGAAATTTTTAAAGTGAAAAGTAACTTGATGCCAGGATGATATCTTTCATAATGTCTTTGCAGCATGAGAGATTTGCTTCTTAGCTCCCTGACTGTGGGAGGAAATTGATGCTGGGCCAGCTATGTCTGGCTGCTGTGATGTTAGAGTACATGCCCTGGGTGGACAGTCCTTGACAACTCAACTCTCGAGAGTGATTTATCTTCTGTACCAGCATCACAAGCTTTATTTCCCTATGGCTCTGACCCTATGGCATGTCCACACCAGTCTTTGTATTTTCCTTCCCCAAAGTTAAGATGACCCAGACCTATAGAAACACCAGATGACAAGATTGTCTTCAACATTTTTCTGTCATCTTGTTGGGTTCTCCTCCTCCCTCCCCTTCCTCCCTCCCTCCCTCCCTCTTTTCTTTCTTTCTCTCTCTCTCTCTCTCTCTTCTCTCTCTCTCTTTTTTCTTTCTTTCTTTTTCTTTTTCTTTTTCCTTTTTTCCTTTTTTTCCTTTCTTTCTTTCTTTTCTTTCTTTCTTTCCTTTTCTTTTCTTTCTTTTCTTTCTTTTCTTTTCTTTTCCTTCCTTCCTTTCTTTCTTTCTTTCTTTCTTTCTTTCCTTTCTTTCTTTTTCTTTCACAAGACCTACTTATCATTCTTTGTTTTCGTTTTTGAAGCAAGGTCTCATTGTGTAACCTTGGCTGGTTTAGATTCTTGCTATGTAGACTAAGCTGGTCTTGAAGTCACAGAGATCTGCCTGCCATGTGCCTCCTGAGTGCTGGCTTAAAGGGTGTGTGCCACCACACCTGTCCTTTTATTTATTTATTTATTTTTTATATTTTGGTTTTTTTGAGACAGTCTCCCTGACTCACTCCAAAACAGCCTGTCCTTGACACTCACTTCTTTAAACCAGGCTGTCCTGAACTCAACAGAGATCCGTCTGCCTCTGCCTCCTAAGTGCTGGGATTAAAGGCGTGTGCCACCACGCCCAGCCTTTTAACTTTTTTTAAAAGATTTTTTATTTATTTATTTATTTATTTTTATTTATTTATTATTTTTTTATATTTTTTGAGACAAAGGTCTTTCGTTTAGGCCCCGGCTATCCTGGAGCTCGCTCTGTAGACGCAGGCTGGCTTGAACTCACAGAGATACACCTGCCTCTGCTCCAAGTGCTAGGATTAAAGGCATGTGCCCACCACAGCTGGCAGATTTATTTTTTATTAGGTGTATGAGTGTCTTGCCTGCAGGGTATGCTTGTGTACCACGTGCATGTCTCATGCCTGCGGAGGCCAGAAGAGAGGTTGTTCCCTGGAGCCATGGAATTTTTGGATTGATTTAGATGTTGTTGAGCTCACATGTGGGTGCTGGGAAGCATGAACTGAAGTTCTCTTCAAGAGCCCAAATGCTCTTAACTGCTAGCCATCTGCTCCAGCCTCTTTTATTTTAATTCATTACATTTATTCATTTTCTGTTCACTGTGTGTATATATATGTTATATATGTGTGTGGCAATGTATGTTGGAGATCAGAAGGAACAGGAAGGAGTTAGCACTCTTTCCCTTTCACCATCATGGTGGCTTCCCTAGGTGATTGAACTTGGGCAGTAGGCTTTGTTTGGAGGAGTGCCTTTGTTCACTCAGACATTCACCAGCTCTGAAGGTGTATTTCAACGCATTGATTTTACTTTTGTACACTAAAGTCTTCAAGGAAGTTTTTTTTGACCACAAGTTTTTCACTATGTAGTCATGGTTTGGTTGGAACTGGTTGTATGGATGGGTTGGCCTCAGAGTCACAGAAATCTGATTGCGCCACCAAGTCTGGCCTTCCTAGGTAGTTTTCACCATCAAATGTTTGATAAAATCTAGACTAGCATAATTTAGTGTTCAGTGCCAGTGTTGTGAGCTGAAGCTAGTGTCATGGCTGGATATTGTCTTTACACAACTTCACTCAGACATGCCATCCAAAGTTTCCCTCTCCCCCAGAGTAAGATTATTTCCCTTAAGATCCAGAGGATGCGTTTACGCCTTGAGGTGGTTTTCCTTTCTAGCATAAATGCTGGCTCTGGTCTCTGCCACATGGGCAAGGACCATGTGGGCTTTTCCCTGGACTTGGCTGTCCTCTAATTTCCAAGGTGTTCTGTGGTAGCGAGGAATACTTGCTCTGTGCTGTGGGTGTAGTTTTCTATAAGCTTCACAGCTACTTTCCCAGGTTGTTTGTGCTGTCTGGTGTCTTACGTAGACACGAACCTATGCACTCAGTTTCCAGAAAAGCCCACTTTAGTTCAGGGTTTCCCTGTTACATGCCCATGCATGTGCAGTGAGGGTTGCTGAGAACCCCATCAATCCTTCCAGGGGAGGCAGGTTGTATAGAAGTCAGTGCAATGGATGGCAGCAACTAGCTGTTGTGTAGTATCGTATAGACTTTCTCCTTTGGGCCTGATGGGAGCAGAACCACTTTGGGAGAATTGCCACAGCCCTGGGTGGCCTGGAACTCACTATGTATGTTTAGCCTTTTCTTAGGAAGGCTTGTTCTGCAAAGCTATAGCAGCTAGATTCTAGGCAAGGAGACATCTTAGAAACATGATACCTGATCATTTCTGGCCTGGGTGCTGCTACCTGGCTTTCTTGAGGGTGAGTACCTAGCCATCCTACATCATCTCCTGTGAGTAGACTGGGGCTTATTCTGGACCTAGGCTGAGAAAATATATTGCTTCTTCTGTGTACTATCTCTATGGAACACAGCATTTTCTGCATGCTTTTTCCACTGTCAACACATTTTTTTCTTGGTACAATTTAGCATTTTTTTCATTTTTTTTCCCATTATGGTCCACAATTATACAAGATTCTTCGGGTACTGATTGTCTATAATAATTGGGTTATTGTATCAGACATATCCATGTGTTTAAAAGCCATATGTATGAATAGGTGTACAATAAATTACTATGTATCCAGGTTATTTATTTATGACTTAGTCGGGCATATTTAAGAAAGCTGGCTAGCTTGGCCTGCGCGTCCATGGTCTAAGTTGGTGCGTTAGTATTGGGGTTTTATAAGGCGTCATATAGCTTACACATTCTTTTTATGCAGCTGCTGCTGAGCACTAGAGCACTGTGTCTGAAACAGGGGCAAGGAAGAATGGTAGGTGGTTTGAAGAAGTGGTCTTGAACAAAATAGGCTCCGTGTTCCTGGCCTGAAGAAACTCTTGGGTGAGAAACACCATATCTGTTAAGGAGACAGCCTGGATGGTGTTGTTTCTGTGAGTTTGGCCAACTGTTGCCTGCCCTAGGGCTGGAAGGGAAATGTCAGCAGCCTAGCCATTCCACGTGGTTACTGGCTGTCGAGAATGGTGCCCTGCCAGAAGGATCCAGTCTTCCTGGAGTTGCTTCAGGAGGTCTGCTGCAAAAACCTAGGTCTCAAGGTGGATCTGGTAGGTGGACAGGGGCAGCCAGGAAGAGAGTCGAGGGAGATATGGTTTGCCTGAGCAGGGACGTGGGAACTTTGGAGATGGAAACCGTTTTATGCCGGCTTGGAAAACCAGGCAGGCTTGCTTGCTTGCTGTAGCTGGTTTGCATGGAAACTAGGTTTATTTGCCAACTCTGAGAACTTTTGAGAGNTTCTATCCCCAGCACACACATGGCGGCTAAGAAATGTCTGTAACTCCAATTCCAGGAGAAGTCCAGTTCCAGGGGAATCCGACACCCTCTTCTGACCTCCATGGCATTGCACGACACGGGTGCATAAACCTACATGTAGACAGTACATTCATACACACAAAATAAATAAAATTAAAAAAGAAAAAAAAAACTGAAAAGGAACTGAGGTTTCAATTAACTAAAACATCAGGGCTGTAAAGATGGTACAGCAGTTAAGAACATTGGCAGTTCTTGCAGAGGACCTGGGTTCAGTTCCCAGCACCCACATGGCATCTAACTACAGTTCTAGGGGATTTGACACCTTCTGGCCTCTGTCAGCATTGTGTGCATATAGTGCAGTTGAATATGTGCAAAAAAGACACTCATACACATTAAAAAATGTTTTTATTTTATATGAGCATTTTGCTTGCACATATTTAAGTGCACTGCTTTGTGCAATGCCCATACATCCAGAAGAGGCGTCAGATCACCTGAAAATGCAGACACCAATAGTTGTTAGCTGCTATGTGAGTGCTGGGAACTGAAAACAGGTCCTCTGCAAGAGCAGCCAGTGCTGAGCCATCTCTCCAGCCCCACATAAATTTTTTTTTTTTTAGAAAACTAAAAAATTCTTAGATTACTCAATTCCATTATAGGGTAGTCATGAATCAAGGAAAAGTAATAACTGATAACGGGTCAAAAGAAAACACAAACAAAAAACTTTTCTAAGGAACTTTTTGATCTAGTTCCTCTGAAATTCAAATGTGTGGTTCACGCCATTAGCTTACCAGCAGACAGAATTAAGTAATCACTAACGGTTATGTCACACTAAGAAAGGCATATTCTTTGGAAAAAGAGTTTCCCTATACTCCCATGATAGCTGACATTTTTCCCTATACTCCCATGATAGCTGACATTGTTAATTTGGATACAGAATGCTCATATTTTATGTGGAATTAAAAATGATAGCCTAGCGGTTAGGAGCACCGACGCTCTTGCAGAGGACCCGGGTTCGATCCCCAGCACCCACGTGGCGGCTAAGAACCGTCTGTAACTCCAATTCCAGGAGAACTCCAGTTCCAGGGGAGTCCGAGACCCTCTTCTGACCTCCGCGGCATTGCACGACACGGGTGCACAGACCTGCATGCAGACAGTACATTCATACACATACAAAAATAAATAAATAATAATAAAAAAAAAAGAAAATGTCAAAGTGATGTATTTTATTGATGTTGATTATGATCAGCAGTCTTTTCCCCTCTTCCGTTACTGAAGACAGTCCCATGTGCAGCTCACAGTTAGTGAATGGGGAATTTTTTTTTTTTTTCTGTCTTTTTGAGACAGGGTCTCCCTTTAGTCCCAGCTGGCCTGTAGCAGGCTGTCCTTGAACACACAGAGATCTGCCTGCCTCTGGCTCCCAGGTGCTAGGATTAAAGGCATGCTCCACCACACCCAGTGCTTTTGTCTGTTTTTATGCTCTGAACATGTTTACTAATCACAAATATCTTAGTTTCAGCATAAAGCTGTGGATATGGTGGTATGTACCTCTTTTTTAAAAATTTTTTTAAATTATTATTTTTTTTATGTTTACGAGTGTACTGTCTGCATGTAGGTTGGTGCACCATGCAATGCCTCGGAGTTCAGAAGAGGGCATCAGAGTCCCGAGTTAAAGACTGTTCTTGCCGGGCATGGTGGCGCACGCCTTTAATCCTAGCACTTGGGAGGCAGGCAGAGGCAGGCGGATCTTTGTGAGCTCAAGGCCAGCCTGGTCTACAGAGTGAGTTCCAGGACAGCTGGGGCTACAGGGAGACCCTGTCTCGAAAAGACCAAATGGGTGCTGGGAATCGAACCTGGCTCCTCTGCAAGAGCAGTCTGTGCTGAGCCATCTCTCCAGCCCCCGGTGGTATGTGCCTCTAATCCTAGCACTCAGGAGGCTGACCAAGAGAATTGCTATTAGTTCTAGGCCAGCCAGGACTACATAGTGATGCTGTCTCACACAACAAAACAGCAACAACCACAACCACAGACTCAAAGCTCTGTAAGTTAAGGGCATTTTAAATATTTTTATGTATTTTTGTGTATATGGTGTCTGTTCATGTGTGTTTGTGGGTGCATGTGCATATATGCGTGTAGAGGCCTGAAGTTGATGTTGGGTGTCCTCCTTAATTGCTTTCTGCTTTATTTACTGAGGCAGTCTGTTGCTGAACCAAGAGCTTACCAATTCCAGGTAGTCTAGCTAGCCATCTTACCCCTGGGGCTCTCTTTTTTCTCTGCCTAAGTGCCAGGAATATAGGTGGCTGTCATACCTGGTCAACTTTTATTTTATTTTATTTATTTTATTTATTTATGTATTTTATTTATTTATTTATTTATTTATTTATTTATTTATTTATTTTCCTGGTCAACTTTTATGTGGGTGCTGGGGATCTGAACTCTGGTTGGCAAGTGCTTTATCCTCTGAGATATCTCCGCAGCCCATTTAGGGCATTATTGAAGATCATAAATGAAGAAAAGACCATGCTTGGTATTTTTAGCCTGTTTTTCAAATATTACCTTGAAAAGAGAGATGACTAGGTATCATTTGCATAGTGGAGTGACAGGCTGTTTGATTATATTGAAATTTTTAAAGTGAAAAGTAACTTGATGCCAGGATGATATCTTTCATAATGTCTTTGCAGCATGAGAGATTTGCTTCTTAGCTCCCTGACTGTGGGAGGAAATTGATGCTGGGCCAGCTATGTCTGGCTGCTGTGATGTTAGAGTACATGCCCTGGGTGGACAGTCCTTGACAACTCAACTCTCGAGAGTGATTTATCTTCTGTACCAGCATCACAAGCTTTATTTCCCTATGGCTCTGACCCTATGGCATGTCCACACCAGTCTTTGTATTTTCCTTCCCCAAAGTTAAGATGACCCAGACCTATAGAAACACCAGATGACAAGATTGTCTTCACATTTTTCTGTCATCTTGTTGGGTTCCCTCCCTCCCTCCCTTCTTCCCTCCCTCCCTCCCTCTTTCTTTCTTTCTCTCTCTCTCTCTCTCTCTCTCTCTCTTTCTTTCTTTCTTTCTTTCTTTCTTTCTTTCTTTCTTTCTTTCTTTCTTTCTTTTTTCTTTTTCTTTTTCTTTTTCCTTTTCTTTCCTTTCTTTCCTTTCTTTTCTTTCTCCTGAAAATATAATGCTTTTACTAGGAGAGCTTAAAGGCAAATGGTTCTAACTACTTCAGTGTCAAGATGTAGATAAAGTGAATTGTTTAACTTTAGACCTTCTAGACTTTCAGGATGTTTAAGTCAAGTCTCATTATTTAGCTTTCTAAAAATGCTAGAATAATAAAAGAAGGGCAGGTTAAGTTCATATCTTATTAACTCTATATGTACTTTTTCTTTGCTCTATTCTTATATCTGTTTTTCTTTGCACTGAGGTTACTCCCAGGAAATACGCAGTATACTATCAGCTAACTTGGACTTTTGGTTTTCCTCATTGTGTGTACCATTTGGGCTGTGTGTTAGTATCTGTTTTCTTGGCTTGTAGCCTTAAGCTGGTCTTGAAGTCACAGAGTCATACATTGCCTTGCATGTGGCCTCCTGAGTGCTGGCTTAAAGGTGTGTGTGCCACCACAACCTGTCCTTTTTATTTATTATTTATTTATTTTTATATTTTGGTTTTTTTTTTTTTTTTTATTTAAGTCTTNACAAGACCTACTTATCTTCTTTGTTTTTCGTTTTTTGAAGCAAGGTTCATTGTGTAACTTGGCTGGTTAGATTCTTGCTAAATGTAGACTAAGCTGGTCTTGAAGTCACAGAGATCTTGCCTGCATGTGCCCTCCTGAGTGCTGGCTTAAAGGGTGTGTGCCACCACACCTGTCCTTTTATTTATTTATTTATTTTTTATATTTTGGTTTTTTTTTGAGACAGTCTCCCTGATCACTCCACAGCTGTCCTGAACTCCTCTTTAAACCAGGCTGTCCTGAACTCAACAGAGATCCGTCTGCCTCTGCCTCTAAGTGCTGGGATTAAAGGCGTGTGTCCATACTAACGCCCAGCCTTTTAACTTTTTTTAAAGATTTTTTATTTATTTATTTATTTTTTATTATTTATTTATATTTTTTTATATTTTTGAGACAAGGTCTTCGTTTAGCCCCGGCTATCCTGGAGCTCGCTCTGTAGACGCAGGCTGGCTTGAACTCACAGAGATACACCTGCCTCTGCTCCAAGTGCTAGGATAAAGGCATGCTGCCACCACAGCTGGCAGATTTTATTTTTTATTAGGTGTATGAAGTGTCTTGCCTGCAGGGTATGCTTGTGTACCACGTGCATGTCTCATGCCTGCGGTAGGCCAGAAGAGGTGTCGTCCCCTGGAAGATGGAGTTTTGGAAGTTGATACGATTTGTTAGCTCCATGTGGGTGCTGGGAACAGAACCTGAGTTCTCTTCAAGAGCAAATGCTCTTAACTGCTGGCCATCTCTCCAGCCTCTTTTATTTTAATTCATTACATTTATTCATTTTCTGTTTCACGTGTGTATATATATGTATATATGTGTGTGGGCATGTATGTGGAGATCAGAGGACAACAGGAAGGAGTTAGCTCTTCCCTTTCACCATGTGGCTCCCAGGTGATTGAACTTGGGCCAGTAGGCTTGTTGGTAGGATGCCTTTAGTCACTCAGACATTCACCAGCTCTGAAAGTGATATTTCAACGCCATTGCTTTTACTTTTGTACACTAAAGTCCTTCCAAGGAAGTTTTTTCTGACACAAGTTTTCACTGTGTAGCTCTGGTTTGGTTGGAACTGGTTGTATGGATGGGTTGGCCTCAGAGTCACAGAAATCTGATTGCGCCACCAAGTCTGGCCTTCCTAGGTAGTTTTCACCATCAAATGTTTGATAAAATCTAGACTAGCATAATTTAGTGTTCAGTGCCAGTGTTGTGAGCTGAAGCTAGTGTCATGGCTGGATATTGTCTTTACACAACTTCACTCAGACATGCCATCCAAAGTTTCCCTCTCCCCCAGAGTAAGATTATTTCCCTTAAGATCCAGAGGATTGGTTTAACAACCCTTGAGGTGGTTTTCCTTTCTAGCATAAATGCTGGCTCTGGTCTCTGCCACATGGGCAAGGACCATGTGGGCTTTTCCCTGGACTTGGCTGTCCTCTAATTTCCAAGGTGTTCTGTGGTAGCGAGGAATACTTGCTCTGTGCTGTGGGTGTAGTTTTCTATAAGCTTCACAGCTACTTTCCCAGGTTGTTTGTGCTGCTGGTGGTCTTACAGTAGGACACCTAGCACTCAGTTTCAGAAAAGCCCACTTTAGTTCAGGGTTTCCTGTTACATGCCCATGCATGTGCAGTGAGTGGTTGCTGAGAACCCCATCATCCTTCCAGGGGAGGCAGGTTGTATCAGAAGTCATAGCAAGGATGGCAGCACTAGCTGTTGTGTAGTACTGTATAGACTTCTCCTTTGGGCACTGATGGGAGCAGAACCACTTTGGGAGAATTGCCACAGCCCTGGGTGGCCTAGGAACTCACTATGTATGTTTAGCCTTTTCTTAGGAAGGCTTGTTCTGCAAAGCTATAGCAGCTAGATTCTAGGCAAGGAGACATCTTAGAAACATGATACCTGATCATTTCTGGCCTGGGTGCTGCTACCTGGCTTTCTTGAGGGTGAGTACCTAGCCATCCTACATCATCTCCTGTGAGTAGACTGGGGCTTATTCTGGACCTAGGCTGAGAAAATATATTGCTTCTTCTGTGTACTATCTCTATGGAACACAGCATTTTCTGCATGCTTTTTCCACTGTCAACACATTTTTTTCTTGGTACAATTTAGCATTTTTGTTCATTTTTTTTCCCATTAGGTCCAAATTATATGTCTTTGCGGAATAAGCTGATTGTTCTCATAAATAATTGGTTATTAATCAGACATATCCAGCGATGATTTAAGAGAGATAATGTATGCAAACTAGGTCACTGAAATTACTATAGAAATCCATTCATTCATTTAATGTATAAGTGAAAGCATATTTAGAAGAGCTGGCTAGCTTGCCTGCCGGTCCATGGTCTATAGTGGTGCATTAGTAATTGGGGCTTACTTAGGGGCGTCAATAATAAGCTTACAGTGTCTTTTATGCAGCTTGCTGGCTGGCACTAGCACTGTGTCTGAAACAGGGGCAAGGAAGAATGGTAGGTGGTTTGAAGAAGTGGTCTTGAACAAAATAGGCTCCGTGTTCCTGGCCTGAAGAAACTCTTGGGTGAGAAACACCATATCTGTTAAGGAGACAGCCTGGATGGTGTTGTTTCTGTGAGTTTGGCCAACTGTTGCCTGCCCTAGGGCTGGAAGGGAAATGTCAGCAGCCTAGCCATTCCACGTGGTTACTGGCTGTCGAGAATGGTGCCCTGCCAGAAGGATCCAGTCTTCCTGGAGTTGCTTCAGGAGGTCTGCTGCAAAAACCTAGGTCTCAAGGTGGATCTGGTAGGTGGACAGGGGCAGCCAGGAAGAGAGTCGAGGGAGATATGGTTTGCCTGAGCAGGGACGTGGGAACTTTGGAGATGGAAACCGTTTTATGCCGGCTTGGAAAACCAGGCAGGCTTGCTTGCTTGCTGTAGCTGGTTTGCATGGAAACTAGGTTTATTTGCCAACTCTGAGAACTTTTGAGAGCTTTTCGAGACAGGGTCTCCCTGTATCCCCAGCTGTCCTGGAACTCGCTCTGTAGACCAGGCTGGCCTTGAACTCACAAAGATCCGCCTGCCTCTGCCTCCCAAGTGCTAGGATTAAAGGCGTGCGCCACCACGCCCGGCTTATTTTGGTTTTTTTGAGACAGTCTCCCTGTAGCTACAGCTGTCCTGGAACTCGCTCTTTAAACCAGGCTGTCCTGGAACTCAACAGAGATCCGTCTGCCTCTGCCTCCTAAGTGCTGGGATTAAAGGCGTGTGCCACCACGCCCAGCCTTTTAACTTTTTTAAAAGATTTATTTATTTATTTATTTAATTATTTATTTATTTATTTATTTATTATTTTTTATATTTTTGAGACAAGGTCTTCGTTTAGCCCCGGCTATCCTGGAGCTCGCTCTGTAGACCAGGCTGGCCTTGAACTCACAGAGATACACCTGCCTCTGCCTCCCAAGTGCTAGGATTAAAGGCATGTGCCACCACAGCTGGCAAGATTTATTTTTTATTAGGTGTATGAGTGTCTTGCCTGCAGGTATGCTTGTGTACCACGTGCATGTCTCATGCCTGCGGAGGCCAGAAGAAGGTGCTGGAGCCATTGGAATTGGAGTTATAGATATCTGTGAGCTCCCATGTGGGTGCTGGGAACAGAACCTGAGTTCTCTTCAAGAGCCCCAAATGCTCTTAACTGCTGAGCCATCTCTCCAGCCTTCTTTTAATTTTAATTCATTACATTTATTCATTTTCTGTTCACGTGTGTATATATATGTATATATGTGTGTGGGCATGTATGTGGAGATCAGAGGACAACAGGAAGGAGTTAGCTCTTCCCTTTCACCATGTGGCTCCCAGGGATTGAACTTGGGCCAGTAGGCTTGTTGGTAGGTGCCTTTAGTCACTCAGACATTTCACCAGCTCTGAAAGGTGATATTTCAACGCCATTGTTTACTTTGTACACTAAAGTCCTTCCAAGGAAGTTTTTTGACACAAGTTTTCACTGTGTAGCTCTGGTTTGGTTGGAACTGGTTGTATGGATGGGTTGGCCTCAGAGTCACAGAAATCTGATTGCGCCACCAAGTCTGGCCTTCCTAGGTAGTTTTCACCATCAAATGTTTGATAAAATCTAGACTAGCATAATTTAGTGTTCAGTGCCAGTGTTGTGAGCTGAAGCTAGTGTCATGGCTGGATATTGTCTTTACACAACTTCACTCAGACATGCCATCCAAAGTTTCCCTCTCCCCCAGAGTAAGATTATTTCCCTTAAGATCCAGAGGATTGGTTTACCTTGAGGCTGCTTTTCCTTTCTAGCATAAATGCTGGCTCTGGTCTCTGCCACATGGGCAAGGACCATGTGGGCTTTTCCCTGGACTTGGCTGTCCTCTAATTTCCAAGGTGTTCTGTGGTAGCGAGGAATACTTGCTCTGTGCTGTGGGTGTAGTTTTCTATAAGCTTCACAGCTACTTTCCCAGGTTGTTTGTGCTGCTGGTGGTCTTACAGTAGGACACCTAGCACTCAGTTTCAGAAAAGCCCACTTTAGTTCAGGGTTTCCTGTTACATGCCCATGCATGTGCAGTGAGTGGTTGCTGAGAACCCCATCATCCTTCCAGGGGAGGCAGGTTGTATCAGAAGTCATAGCAAGGATGGCAGCACTAGCTGTTGTGTAGTACTGTATAGACTTCTCCTTTGGGCACTGATGGGAGCAGAACCACTTTGGGAGAATTGCCGCAGCCCTGGGTGGCCTAGAACTCACTATGTATGTTTAGCCTTTTCTTAGGAAGGCTTGTTCTGCAAAGCTATAGCAGCTAGATTCTAGGCAAGGAGACATCTTAGAAACATGATACCTGATCATTTCTGGCCTGGGTGCTGCTACCTGGCTTTCTTGAGGGTGAGTACCTAGCCATCCTACATCATCTCCTGTGAGTAGACTGGGGCTTATTCTGGACCTAGGCTGAGAAAATATATTGCTTCTTCTGTGTACTATCTCTATGGAACACAGCATTTTCTGCATGCTTTTTCCACTGTCAACACATTTTTTTCTTGGTACAATTTAGCATTTTTCTTTCATTTTTTTTTCCATTGGTCCAAATTATAGTCTTCTACTGATTGTATATAATTGGTTATTATCAGATATCCAATTTTAAAAAATGTGTATCTAAATATAGATTTTTATTTATGAATGCATTTTAGAAAGCTGGCTAGCTTGCCTGCCTCATGGTCTAAGTGGTGCTGTTTGGGGTTTTAGGTCATAGCTACTTCTTTTATGCAGCTGCTGCTGGCACTAAGCACTGTGTCTGAAACAGGGGCAAGGAAGAATGGTAGGTGGTTTGAAGAAGTGGTCTTGAACAAAATAGGCTCCGTGTTCCTGGCCTGAAGAAACTCTTGGGTGAGAAACACCATATCTGTTAAGGAGACAGCCTGGATGGTGTTGTTTCTGTGAGTTTGGCCAACTGTTGCCTGCCCTAGGGCTGGAAGGGAAATGTCAGCAGCCTAGCCATTCCACGTGGTTACTGGCTGTCGAGAATGGTGCCCTGCCAGAAGGATCCAGTCTTCCTGGAGTTGCTTCAGGAGGTCTGCTGCAAAAACCTAGGTCTCAAGGTGGATCTGGTAGGTGGACAGGGGCAGCCAGGAAGAGAGTCGAGGGAGATATGGTTTGCCTGAGCAGGGACGTGGGAACTTTGGAGATGGAAACCGTTTTATGCCGGCTTGGAAAACCAGGCAGGCTTGCTTGCTTGCTGTAGCTGGTTTGCATGGAAACTAGGTTTATTTGCCAACTCTGAGAACTTTTGAGAGCATAAGCCCAAGAAGTTGGTGGTATTAAGAAGTTCATACTAAACTTGGCATGGTGGTACACATCTTTATTCTCAAACCTCCAGAGGCACAGGTAGGAGGATTCTGTGAGTTAGAGGCCAACCTGGGGCTACAGAGATCCTACAAAAAAGAAAAATTCATGATAAACCTTTTTTCTCCCCCTTTCATCTATAATGTTTTCCTTTAGTAGTACTATATTCTGATCAGAATTGAACATTAACCTAGTGTATTTTCAGATCTATAAATTTGTGCAAAGCTAACAAGGTAGTTTCCAAACAAAATCTTTATTTTATTTTATTTTTTTTTTCCTTTTTTTTGTATGTGTATGAATACACTGTCTGCATGTAGGTTTGTGCACCCGTGTTGTGCAATGCCATGTAGGTCAGAAGAGGGTGTCAGATTCCCCTGGAACTGGAGTTAAAGATGGTTCTCAGCCACCATGTGGGTGCTTGTGATTGAACCCCGGTCCTCTGCAAGAGCAGTCTGCTCTCTTAACCTCTAGGCCATCTCTCCAGCCCCAAAAAATCTTTATTTTTTTGAGCAAGGGTCTCCCTGTAACCCCGGCTCGCATGGAACTTGCTGTGTAGAAAGAATGTACTGGCCTCCATCTCACAGAAATCTCCCTGCCTCTGCCTCCCAAGTTCTGGGACTAAAGACGTGCCACCATGCCTGGCTTTAAAACTATTATTTATTTATTTATTTATTCATTTATTTATTTATTTATTTATTTATTTATTTGGTCTTTTTGAGACAGGGTCTCCCTGTATCCTCAGCTGGCCTGGAGTTTGCGATGTAGACCACCATTCTGGCCTTAAACTCAACAGAGATCAACCTGCCCCCACATCCCCCATTATTATTTAAAATAAAAATTTGGGGGGAGTTTTTTGAGACAGGGTCTCATAGCCCCTGGAACTTACTATGTAGACCAGGTTGGACTTGAACTCAGAGATCCACCTGCCTCTGCCTCCCCAGTGCTGGGATTAAAGGCATGCGCCACCACGCCTGGCTTTAAAATATTTTAAATTTTCTTATTTTATGCGTATGAGTGTATTGCCTGCATGTGTTTAAGTGTACCCATGTTGTGCATTGCTGGTGGAGGTCAGAAGAAGGCTTCATATCTCTTGGAACTTGAGTTACAGATGGTTGTTAGGCACCCTGTGGGTACTAGGAATCAAACCCCAATCTTCTGCAGGAGCAGTCAGTGCTCTTAACTGCTAAACCATCTCTCCAGCCCTGAAATCATCATTTTTTTCTGTGTTTTTTAGACAGCTGCTCATGTAGCTCAGGATAATCTTGAACTCCTAATCCTCCTGCCTCTACCTCCCAAGTGTTGAAACATACATATATGTGCCACCACACCTGGCTGAAACAAAATAGTTTTGTTTTTGGTCTTTTTGAGACAGGGTCTCCTTGTAGCCCCAGCTGGAACAAAATAAAATTTAAAATGTAGTTATAGATTTTGGGAGGCAGAGGCAGGCGGATCTTTGTGAGTTCAAGGCCAGCCGGGTCTACAGAGCAAGTTCCAGGACAGCTGGGGCTACAGGGAGACCTTGTCTAGAAAAGACCAATAAATAAATAAATAAATAAATAAATAAATAAATAAATAAAGTAGATAGAAAATTTAGCCGGGAGGCAGAGGCAGGCGGATCTTTGTGAGTTCAAGGCCAGCTTGGTCTGCAGAGCAAGTTCCAGGACAGCTGGGGCTACAGGGAGACCCTGTCTCGAAAAGACCAAAAAAAAAAAAAAGTAGTTATAGATTGGGCCAAATTAGCACTATCACCTTTAAAATTTTTTGTTTGTTTGTTTATTTATTTATTTGTATGAATGTACTGTCTACATGTAGTGAGTTCCAGGACAGCTGAGGCTACAGGGAGACCCTGTCTCAAAAAGACCAAAAAAAATTTTATTTTATTTTATTTTATTTTTTATTTTATTTTATTATTTTATTTTATTTTTATTATTTGTATGAGTGTTTTGCCTGCACGTGTATGCAGTTCTTTTGGAGGGTAGAAGAGGTTGTCAGATGCCATGGAACTGGAGTTATGGATGATTGTTAGCCAGCACGTAGGTGCTGGGAACTGAACCCAGGTCTTATGCAAGAACAGCCAGTGCTCTTAACTGCTAAGCCATCTCTCTAGCCCCCAAACAAAATAATTTTTAAAATAAACTTCATTTTGAAGGTCAGCAAGATGCGTCAGTGGGTAAGGCTCTGATAAACCTGAGTTTGATTCCTGAAATGCACATAAAGTGGAAGGAAAAAACAGACTCCATAAAATTTTCCTCTGACCTCCATGAGTATGATTATGTCCTGGAATTTGCATTCCCTCATCACATTGCACGCACACACGCATGCACGCGCACACCACACCACACGCACACACACAGAATAAAAAAATTTAAAAAGCCTTTGTTTTGAAATACTTGTGGGGCTGGAGAGATGGCCTAGCAGTTAAGAGCGCCGACCTCTCTTAGAGAGGACCCGGGTTCGATCCCCAGCACCCACATGGCAGCCGAGAACCGTCTGAAACTCCAATTCCTGGAGAACTCCAGTTCCAGGGGAATCTGATACCATCTTCTGACCTCCGCGACATTGTATGACACGGGTGCACACACTTGTATGCAGACAGTACATTCATACACATACAGAAATAAAAATACTTGTACTCAGCTTACCTAATGTTAACACCTTTGAGGGTTTGTTTGTTTGGGGACAGGATCTCTTGGAATTCACTTTGTAGACTAGGCTGGTCTCGATGTTTTCAGAGATCTGCCTGTTCTTGCCTTGAAACTGTGCGCCTTGAAATTGTGATGTTACTGATGGAACTTGAGACCTATTTAGAATTTCTGCAGTTTTCTGTATAATGTCTTTCGTCCCATTCAGGTTACCATATTGCATTCAGCCATTGTGCTTCTTCAGCCTCTCAGATCTGTGACCTTCCTTATTTTTCATGATTATGATACTTTTGGAGGATATTGGCTGTATATTTTACAGAATGACGCACAATTTGAGTTTGATGTTTTCTTGTTGTCAGAAAGGTTTTGGGATATAAAGAACCTTAGAGAGTTGAGATGCACTCTCAGTCTTCTTGGGGTCCATGATGTCAACAGAACTCATTCATTATTGGTGGTGATTGAGGAAATTCATTGTATTTTTTTTTTAATTTTTTTTTATTTTATTATTTCTGTATGTGTATTTTTTTTTTTTACATAACCTTTTTAAGAAGGAAATTTTCTATTAGTGTTAGCTAGAGCCATTAAGAATGGACCCTTCCTTTTGGTCAGCTTTGGATCTCACATCCCATTTCCCTTACAGCACACTAATTTTAAGAAGGAGAAAATAGCACAATTGTCCTCCTTAGGTTTTGATGTTTCATGTGAAAGGAGGGAGAAAGGTGATAATTGCCTTTCATTAAGGTTTAAAATCCTCTATGGAGGNGGTCTCCCTGTAGCCCCAGCTGTCCTGGAACTCATTCTGTAGACCAGGCTGGCCTTGAACTCAAAGATCCACCTGCCTCTGCCTCCCAAGTGCTAGGATTAAAGGCGTGCGCCACCACGCCCGGCTATTTCTGTATGTGTATGAATGTATTGTCTGCACGCAAGTTTGTGCACCCGTGACGTGCAATGCCGCGCGGAGGTCAGAAGAGGGTGTCGGATTCCCCTGGAACTGGAGTTCTCCTGGAATTGGAGTTTCAGCCGGTTCTCGGCCGCCATGTGGGTGCTGGGGATCGAACCCGGGTCCTCTGCAAGAGCGTCGGCGCTCTTAACCGCTAGGCTATCTCTCCAGCCCAAATTCATTGTATTTTGTTAAAATTAAGCCTATGGCCTCACTGTTTTCATTTTGAGAGGAACCTTCCTACTCACTGAGTTGGGTCTTTCCAGATGAAGACATTAAGGATCTGGAGAGTTCTGGCTGTGCAGGTTGGAGCTGGTCTGGGATACGGCGACCTCTGTGACGGTCACTGCAGACAGAGTTACCTCCAGGACACTGTAGGAAGAGAAAGACCTGCCAGCAGTGTGGTGTGTGACTGTGAGCTTGGTTTTCTCCTTTCTTCCACCATCATGCTCTTTATTATTCCTGTCCTGCTTTCTCACTATGTCTTCTCACAAGATTTTGAGAATCTAGCAATTCTTGTCTAGGAAACAAAAGCAAAATCATCCCATTCCCCAGTGGATTCGGGTAACAGAATCAGGTATAACTTCAAGAGAAGACACTGGAGGAGTCTGGCTGGCTCAGTGAGGGGTCACACAAGATGGCATGACTGACTGTTGAAGCTGGATCATGGTCATCCATCAGTCCTACTAGATATATTTAAATTAGGACTGCAGAGATTTGTCTTTTTTTTTTTTTATGTGTATGAATGTACTGTCTGCATGTAGGTTGGTGCACCCATGTTGTGCAGTGCCTCGGAGGTCAGAAGAGGGCATCAGATTCTCCTGGAACTGGAGTTAAAGATGGTTCTTAGCTGCCATGTGGGTGCTGGGAATCGAATCTGGGTCCGCTGCAAGAGCAGTCGGCACTTTTAGCCACTAGGCCATCTTTACAACCTAGAGATTTGTCTTTTTGGCTTGGAACTCACTATATGGACCACGCTGGCCTTGACAAACTCATAGAGATCTGTCTGTCTCTGCCTCCCAAGTGCTGGGATTAAAGGCATGTGCTACCACGCCTGGCCCAAGACAGTTCTTAGCTGCTATGTGGGTGCTGGGAATCGAACTTGGGTCCTCTGCAAGAGCAGTCAGTGCTCTTAACCACTGAGCCATCTCTCCAGCCCCTCAATTCTTTTCTCATACTATATGAGTGTCAGGGATTGAATTCAGGTTGCCAGCCCAGGATTTGTTTCCTTTAAGGACCAGGTCCTTGTCCCTTTGTGTATGTGGAGATGGCATTTTGGGTCATATTTATTTCTGTACACTGTCTCTTGCCACTTTCTGAAACCTGAGTTTGTATCTTGGCTTTTGTGATCTTTGTGACTGGCTTTGATACCTTCTCTAATTTTTCTTTCAGGTGAAACTTTAGTGTTACTGTCCATTGACCTTTGCCTTAAGTTGAACACAGATTATTACTTTGAGGCTGTGAAAGAATTTTTTTTAATTTTAATTTTAATTTTTTTAAACTTTTAATTTTATTTATTCTTTATGTGTATGAATGTACTGTCTGCATGCAGGTCTGTGCACCCGTGTCATGCAATGCCATGGAGGTCAGAAGAGGGCGTCGGATTCCCCTGGAACTGGAGCCAAAGATAGTTCTCAGCGGCCATGTAGGTGCTGGGGATCGAACCCGGGTCCTCTTGCAAGAGCAGTCGGCACTCTTAACTGTTAGGCCATCTCTCCAGCCCTTAATTTTTATTTTTAATTATGTGTATGTGTGTGGGGGGGTGGTATATGTGCGGAAAGCCAGAGGCTTTGGATCTCCCAGGAGCTGGAATTACAGATGGTTATGAGCTGTCTGATATGGTTGCTTGGAATTGAGCTTGGGTGCTATGGAAGAGCAGCAAGTGCTCTTCACACTGAGGCATCTCTCTACAGCCTACTGTTCTGTGCTTTTTAACACGAATTTTTATGAGAATCATCATTAGCAGTGGGCTGCATAGATACAGGTCCTGATAGAAGGTAGGAATTGGGGTTGAGGAGATGGCTCAGTTAGCATGGTCTCAGGCTGCCTCACTGCCTTCCCTTTTCTTCCTGTTTCTGATAACTAAATTCTAAATTAGTGCTTGGTGGAGGTATGGATGAATGTCATGCTTGACCAAATAGGTCTTTCTGTACATAGTGAGGTGTTTTGGAATTCTCCTTTAAATTTTTTTATTGTTATTAGACTTTTTCCATAAGTCATACATCATTTCTCAATCGAATCTAGAGTCGCTTGCCTTTCCATGTCCCCCCCGCCCAGTCCCTGCACTCTGCTCTACATGTCCTGCATTTTTTTCTGAGTATTTCCAGAGTATTTTTTCTTTCAGTTCTTTTGTTGTTGTTCTCTCCAACTTGTATTGCTGCAGTATATATACATATATATACATAGACATAAATATATCCACATTCATACACATATCATTTGAATTGGAGGGTTTTTTTTTTTCCTCCTAAAAGATGACATGTTTTCCTTAAGGAGGTGCTCGAAGGTTCCTCCTTGGCAATCCCAAACAACCATCAATCCTGCACTTTTGCTCCACATTGGGGTCTTTCCCTCCCATGGTCCCCCAGATGAAGTCCGGTAAGCATGTGTCCTATCTTGAGGACTGTACTGGCCTCCATGATACAGCCCAGGTAGTCGAATAATGGGAGTCAATATTCTGACGAGGCTGAAATCCCCTTAGCTGTTTAGTCCACAAGCTGGGTATCTCAGTAGTCCCCATCTGGCACTGAAGGTTGGGAGGATTCTTGGAGAGACGAGTCTTTGGTCCATATTGGAAGGTTAAAAAGCTGTGTCTCATGTCATTGAGGAGTGCCAAAAGGGGTGCCAGCCACAGGGTAGATGCACTTGCCAGTAAGAATTGAAGACAGGCCAAACCACAGTACTCTCGCTTTTTTTCTTTTTGTCTTTTTACTAAGATCTCAAGTTTTATGTCTGCAGTACAGTTTCTCTGGTCTTACTGATTATTTCTGGTTGTACTTTCCTTTTGGAGGCTTAAGTTAGCCCAGATTAACCAAGGTTTTTGTTTTTTCTTTT
>VZQC01007646.1:830042-840890 GCA_009823505.1 Rhizomys pruinosus
GTGAAACGCCTTGAGCCCCGGGACTTGGAAGGCAGAGGCAGGTGGATTTCTGTGAGTTCAAGGCCAGCCTGGTCTACATAATGAGTTCCAGGCCAGCTGGGAGTACAGGGAGACCCTGTCTCAAAAAGACAAAAAATAACCAAAAAACAAGGACAGAATTTGAGGAATCCAGTCAACCCTTATCAGCTCAATTACCTGCTTAGTAATGGACCCAGGAGTCTTTTTTTTTTTTTAGTGCTGTGACTCAATGCAGGGTCCCTGGATGAATAATTTTCACTCTGAGTATTTAAGTTTCAAAGTAGAAGAGGAAAACAACAAAAAAAACTTTTGAATATTCTATCCTAAAAAATACCTGAGAGCCATCTTGAACAAGTAACTTTTTTTATTAATTTTTATTTTATTTTTAATTTTTTAAATTTTACTTATTTTCATGTGTGAAAGTGCATGTAGGTCTGTGCACCTGTGTCGTGCAATGCTTCGGAGATCAGAAGAGGGTGTCAGATTCCCCTGGAACTGGAGTTAAAGATGGTTTTCAGCTGCCATGTGGGTGCTGGGGATCGAACCTGAGTCCTCTGCAAGAGCAGTCAGCGCTCTTAACCGCTAGGCTATCTCTCCAGCCCTATTTTATTTTTTATGTGTATGAATGTACTGTCTGCATGTACGTTGGTGCACCCATGTCATGCAATTGTGTGGAAGTCAGAAGAGGGCATCAGATTCCCCGGAACTGGAGTTAAAGGCGGTTCTTAGCCGCCATGTGGGTGCTGGGAATCAAACCTGGGGCCTCTGCAAGAGCAGTCAATGCTTTTAACCGCTGAGCCATCTCTCCAGCCCCACAAGTGCATAACTTTTTAGTTGGCCTCCAACCTGGGCTTGGCCAGATTGCCCCACCCCAGGCTATGGCTCCCTCCCCTCCCCAAACCTAGGTCAAGTTGTAGCATCTTTTTATTATCCTCAGCTCCATGCAAGACCAGCTTGCCACTGGGTAATAGGGAGTGTGAAGTGCTTTAAAAATGTATGGCTGGGGGTATTGGTGGTGTTAGCAGTTGCCAGCATAAACATGGGAGGTCTATGACTTTAGTTCCAGAGTATTCAGTGCTCTCTTTTGGTCTCTATATGCATTGCATAACATGAGTAAGCTTACATACAAGTAGGCAAAACACTCTTACACATAAAAATAAATTTTAAAATGTTTTGAAGTGTATGGCTTAGTATTAAAAAAAAAAAAATAAGGCTCTGTGTACCTGGCAATTAATCTCCTAAGGGTTAGTGAAGTTACTGTCTGATGCTGTGGAAGATTCAAGACATCTGATGTGTTACTTGGGAGGAGGCAGAGAATAAATCCACAAGTTATTTGTTTCTTTTGCCCTCAAACTTGTTTGCATTGTAATCTATTTGTTGATCATATATTTGTTAAATCTAGGAGTTTTGAATTGCATGATGTATTGACAACTTCCTGAACACTTAAGAGCATGTGCTATGTCCTTCTGTTGATCCTTGTTTTAGTGGACATGAATATGTAATTATATCACAAATTTATTTTCTCCTGAAAGTCTCTACTTTGAAACATTTTTTTAACATTATTTAGTGCTTGCTCTCCACTCATGTGCAGTTCGTGATGATCAGTTTGTGACTGTGGGAGGGGGCATGTCTCTCACAATAACAATAATAAGAAGAGAGCTGTCTTCTTGGGAAACTTTTTTTTTTTTCTTTTGAGACAGGATCTCACCCAAGCTGGTCTTGAACTCACTGTGTAGCCCAGGCTGGCCTCAAACTCATGGTGGTCCTACTAAGTGCTGGGATTATAGGTGTGTATCACCACACTCAGCCTTAGTGGACTTTTTGAGGTATTCTGACTTACTAAGGAGAACAGGAAAGGTATACTGGTATACCTAGGGTTTTTTTATTGCTCTAAATTTCTATAAAATTTTAAATTTCAGAATCTGTTGAGTAACCAAAAATATTTGCTTACTGTAATTTGGGGTTAATGTGGGTGGGAAAGGGGTTGTGTCTGGAGGACATGACTTACTCCCAGACCTGAGTCAGCTGGGATTCTCTGGCTAAGGACTCTGCAGGGCCACAGGCTAGAAGGGATGCTTGGGAAACTCCAGGAGCTTCCTTGGCACATGGGCCTCTGGAGTGGGTGTCTTGAATAGTGTAGCGACAGTCTGAGAGAGCTGTGTATGAAGCTTAATCTCCATCTAAAAATGCTACAAGAGGGGCTGGAGAGATGGCCTAGCGGTTAAGAGCGCCGACCGCTCTTACAGAGGATCTGGGTTCGATCCCTAGCACCCACATGGCGGCCGAGAACCGTCTGTAACTCCAATTCCAGGAGAACTCCAGTTCCAGGGGAATCTGACACCGTCTTCTGACCTCCGCGGCATTGCATGACATGGGTGCACAAACTTGCATACAGACAGTACATTCATACACATACAGAAATAAAATAAAAAAAAAATAATGCTACAAGATTTGTTCTTTAGAATAATAGCTGTAGTCCAAATAAGCATGTAGACTTTATACTCGAAGAGAGCATTCTTCTTAGAGGTTTAATGCCACAGTTGATGCTTAGAAATGTTTCAAAAGGTAATTTTAACTAGCATTGACTTTTTTTTTCTTTTTTTTTTTCTTTTTCCCCCACTAGTTTTAAAATTAAACTAGCATTGACTTTTACTGCCCAAGTAAAGTCAGTCATTAAACCATAGCCGTGGTTGTGAGTTAGGACTGCCTTGAGGACCACCATATTGATGTGTCACCACCCAGCTGGGGAGGAGCCCTCCAAGGACCAAGGCTGAAGACTGAAGGCTGCCAGTAGACAAGTACCTGTGAGTGGCAGTCATCTGGTGGTAAATGTCTGGGATCCCAGATAGCTCAAGTGTGGTGCCTGACCATATAGGCCTTGAGTCAATGGTTAGACTGGTAATAGAAGGCACCTGGATTCTTAAAGATGGCATTATATCTCATGTTCCCTTCTTAAGAAGCTGAAGTGTTAAAAATATCAGATGTGTCTCCAAAAGGGACTCTAAAGTGCTGAGATCCCTGCCTCATACCCAGAGGGCTCTGTCTGGAATGGCTGTGCAATGACTTTGCCTCGACTTTGATGAGTTGAGTATTGATGAGATGAGAACTGCCCTTTACCTCCAAGGCCTTTCCAGTGGCAGGTTCTCTATGGAAAGACAGACACCCTTGGGGCTTTGCTCTCTTTGAGTGTTTGGTCAGATGTCATCATTCTGGTAAGAACTTCTTGATTGAAAGTGCCCTATCCCTTCCCAAATAATCCTGTCCTCTGCTTCGGTGTAGCTTTTCAAAGGCCTGGCTTGATTTTAGTCCTGTGTTGTCTGTAGTGCTGCAGCAGTGCAGAACAGGTAGCAGGTGCTCAGTGGGTGGAATTGCTTTCAGGGGCTACATTGTCTCTGGCGGCTGAAACTGGTATAAAGTGGTGAAACAGGCATTGCTGTCTTACAAAGAGCCTGTGCAGGACAAGCTAGAGTGTGAGGCATAGCATCTATTATTGCTACTTCAGAAATCTGGCATTCATTATATCGCTTGGATATTGATTTCAAAATAAAGTTTTTTTTCTCTTTCTGATGTGTGAAGACTGCTGTATTTTAGATTTCAAGGAAAGTAAGGAGTTGGAGAGACGGCTCAGCGGTTAAAGAGCACTGACCACTCTTGCAGAGGACCCGCGTTCAATTCCCAGCCCCCACATGGCAGCTAAGAACCATCTTTAAGCTGGGTGTGGTGGTGCACGCCTTTAGTCCCAGAACTTGGAGGCAGAGGCAGGCGGATCTCTGTGGGTTCAAGGTCAGCCTGGTCTACATAGCAAGCTCCAGTCCAGCTGGGACTAAAGGGAGACCCTGTCTCAAAAAAACAAAACAAAACAATAAAAAAAGGAAAGTAAAACTTTATTTTATTTATTTATTTATTTTTATTTTTTTGGGGGGGGTCTTTTCAAGACAGGGTCTCCCTGTAGCCCCAGCTGTCCTGGAACTCACTCTGTAGACCAGGCTGGCCTTGAACTCACAAAGATCCGCCTGCCTCTGCCTCCCAAGTGCTAGGATTAAAGGTGTGCGCCACCATGCCCGGCTTTATTTTTAATTTACTATTTTTTATGTGTATGAATGTACTGTCTGCATACAGGTTGGTGCACCCATTTTGTGCAATGCCGCAGAGGTCAGAAGAAGACGTCGGATCCCCCTGGAACTGGAGTTAAAGATGGTTCTTAGCCTCCATGTGGGTGCTAGAATCGAATCTGGGTCCTCTGCAAGAGCAGTCGGTGCTCCTAACTGCTGAGCCATATCGCCAGCCCTGGAAAGTAAAACTTTAAAATGTGTGTTGAACGCTTTCCTTTTAAACTTTACATTTTGAACATGACTGTCCCCTGCCGTTGCAGTGCTGAGTGGCTTCACCCTCCCTGCTCCCTTCTTCCATTCTGTCCAAACACTTGGCTAACTGTGCTCTAGCACCATAGGAGCCAGGGTCTGCCCTGGCCTTCCTTGCACCCTCCATATCTGTGTAGCCACTCACCACTGTAAATGGATGGTTCTGGAAGAAGACATATCTGTTTGCTGGACATGTTCTCAGAGCCTTTGCTAGCACAGTAATCATGTTTGCTGAGTAATGGGATGAATAATAGTTAATTTACTATATTATTCTTAGAGAAACTGATGAGCAATGGTGGCTGTGCTGGAGGTGCCGCACTCTGGTGTGCCGTAAACATAAAAAGCCACTCTCTGTTCCTCCAGTGCTATCCCCTTGCAGCCTATATCTCACACGTACTTTGCCCCTGACTTCTGACTCTGGCTAAGCCCAGTACTTATAATGTCTACAAGACAGGCATTTCAGCTTAGCTCAGTCTCTGGAGCATTCTCTATCTGCCCCTGACATGTTAATGGCCTCAGATAGGTGTCAACAGCAAAGACAACTAGTTTGTGTTGATTTAGATTAATGTGCTATAGGTATCTTCAAAGAAAAGTTTGTATCTTTTAACTTTTCAACAGAATTTTACATTGGGCTGAGTGATGCAGTCAAGCATCTTAAAGGATGTTTTCAGATAGGAAAGACAGGAAAGACCTGGGCTGAAACCTTTCTCTGTGACAGGCTCCAGGAGGTATGTGGAATACAGTTGGGTTCAGCCAGACTTCTTTTTTTTTTTTTTTTTTTTGGTCTTTTCGAGACAGGGTCTCCCTGTAGTCCCAGCTGTCCTGGAACTCACTCTGTAGACCAGGCTGGCCTCGAACTCACAAAGATCCGCCTGCTTCTGCCTCCCAAGTGCTAGGATTAAAGGCGTGCACCACTACGCCCAGCTCTAGCCAGACTTCTATTCAGGTTTCTGATTGGTTGTGTCTATATATTCTGCAGTGGAGAAGCAGGGTGTATTTCATAGCAACTAGACAAGAGATTACAAGGTGTTCCTTTCATCTTTGTTTTGTGGCCAAAATTTGTTTTAGTAATAAATAATAAAATCTTAAATCAGAGAAATATTAGGTATAATCTTACAGCACGTGAAATGTCAAAGCCTGGTATTTGAAAACAGCATTGTCAAGCAGAGTCCCAGCCAAAATATGTGTTGTGACCAGCTGAAACTGGATCAGAAGATGATGAGTGGTGCCTGTGTGGTGTCTTCCCACATTCGCTGTTGGAGAGGCACAGTTGAGATGGCAGGCTAGCCAGTTGCTTGTGAACTGGACATGTGCACTCCCCTTGGAGAAGGAGATTTGGTGGTACATCTGATCTCAACAGGTATTTTGGGGGGTGGAGCTTGAAGTATTGTGCAGTAAAGCTGGCCCACACCAAGTGATATATCTGATGCTTGTATTCTGCGGTGAAAATGGCTACTCTGAAATGCCCTGTGGCTGCCTTTCTGAGTCTGTCTGTTTGGTGTCATTCTGACACCTTCTACCTAGCAAACACTACCAGTAACAATAGAACATATACTTCTTTCCTTTAAACCTCAACTCTCATGGTACCTCCTATCCTCTCCTATGCCTATCCAGGTGACCTGGGTGTTTTCTGTGGTACTTACTATCCTGTGTCTGGTTGGGTATTACAGAGGAAGCTGGCAGGATTTGTGCCCAATGGTGCTCTGCCTTCTTTAGAGTCAGTTCTGCCTTGTGTTTTAGAGTCTGCTAGAGTAGGTTGAGCTCTGCCAAGAGAGCCCTATAGTTTCCACTAAGCCCTATGTTCTGGCCAGCAGCTGCTATAAGGACCAGGAGCCACCTGGTCATGCTACCTGATAGATGCCTAGACAAGGGGCCAGTAGAGCTCAGGTAGGTGCAGACTTGTCCTGAGGACAGTGCTCTCTGTGAAGTTCTGTTCTGGAGATGTTTATTATGTCCATGGAGACCACTCAGATGGGAAAAAAAGAATGTTCCCAGATACATGCTTATAAACCACAGCCCTGCGTATCTCCTTCCCATGGTCTGTCTGCCAGGGGACTCTCTGAGGGCCAGAAATCATAATAAAATTAGCAGTCAGGAAGTTTGAGCTGAAGACAGCTTTTTTAAGTAAATGCTCCTGAGGGCAGCATAAGTGTTTATTGTTTTGTGTCCCTCAAAAGATGTTTGATATCAAGGTCATCTGTCTCAGAATAGCCAGTTTGATGGGCACTGTCAGCCACAGTTCTTTTGTGCCCTCTTGCCTTCTGTCCAAGTAGTGCCTGCTAGCTGTGATGCTGTCCACTCAGCCACTGAGGCTGGCTATTCAGAAAATCCTCATTGCTCTTGTATATCACTCAGCACTATGTAGGGCTGACTTTCTGACTACTATGAGGAAATACTGTTGCCCCCTACTTGGATTTCCATGTGGGCTGAGGTGAAGTTCAGTGGTAGAGTGCTTGCATATATGAGGCCTGGGTTTGGTCCCAAACAACTCCATTAGCACTTTTCTGAACTTGTTATTGGGTCAGGAAGTGTGCTGGTGAATAGCTAGATCTTCTGGGTCTTAAGTCACCTTGTCACAATCTGTTACAAAAGAATAGCTGAGCGTAGTAGGGCACGCCTTTAATCCTAGCACTTGGGAGGCAGAGGCAGGAGGATCTTTGTGAGTTCAAGGCCAGCCTGGACTACAGAATGAGATCCAGGACAGCTGGGGCTACAGGGAGACCCTGTCTCGAAAAGACCAAAAAAAAAAAAAAGAATTTATGTCTGGTGGGGTGGTGGTTCATATCTATAATTCCAGTAACTAGGAGATAGGGGCAATGGGAGCAGGACTTGAAAGTCATCTGCACCATCGTTATTTCAAGATTAACCTGGGCTAAATGGGATGCAGTCTCAAAACATCAAAAAATTTATGCCTCCACCTTAAAGTGAAAGCATGGAAAAAAATATTCCAAGCAAATGGTACCAAAAAGAAAGCAGGTGTTGCTATTTTAATATCAGACAAAATAGACTTCAAAGTAAAAGAAATCAGAAGAGACAAAGAAGGCCATTACATTTTTATCAAAAGAACAATTCACCAAGAAGATTTCACAATTATGAATGTATATGCACCAAACTCTGGTGCACCAAACTTCATAAAGACAATTCTCCAGGACCACAAGTCACACACTAACCCCAGTACACTCATAGTAGGGGACTTCAATACCGCACTGAGCCCTTTGGACAGGTCAACAGGACAAAGATAAAACAGAGAGACATCTGAACTGAACGATATGATACACCAAATGGACCTCATAGACCTCTATGAATATTCTACCCTAATACCAGAGAATACAGTTTCTACTCAGCACCCCACGGAACATCCTCCAAAATCGACCACATACTGGGACACAGAAGAAACCTCCACAAATACAAAAAGATTGAAATAATTTCATGGATTCTATCAGACCACAGTGTAGTAAAGCTCAACATCAACACCAGGATAAGCCCTACTGCCTACAAGAACACATGGAGACAAACAACACACTCTTGAATAATGAATGGGTCAAGGAAGAGATAAAGAAATGAAAGCATTCCTGGAACTGAATGACAATGATAATACAACACACAAAACCTATGGGATACCTTAAAAGCAGTCCTAAGAGGGAATTTTATAGCCCTGGGTGCCTACATTAGAAAAACAGAGCCCAAGTGAATGATCTAACACTACAGCTAAAAGCACTTGAGAGGCAACAACAGATGAACCCTAAACACAACAGACAGGAAGAAATAACAAAATTCAGAGCAGAAATCAATGAAATAGAAACAAAACAATACAAAAAAATCAGTGAATCCAAAAGTTGGTTCTTTGAAAGAATAAGCAAGATAGACAGACCTAGCCCAGTTAACCAAAAGAAAGAAAGAACAACTTCAAATCAATACAATCCGTGATGAAAAAGGAAACCTCACAACAGACAAGGAAAAGATCCAGAAAATCATACGGGAATACTTCAAAAACCTATACTCTACCAAGTTTGAAAATCTAGAAGAAATGGATGAATATCTGAAATCCTAGAAATCACCAAAGCTCAACCAAGAAGAGATTGATAGCTTAAACAGACCCATAATTTATGAAGAAATTGAAGACGTAATAAACCTCCCAACTAAAGAAACCCTAGCCCCAGACGGTTTCACTGCAGAATTCTATAAAACATTTCAAAAAGACCTACAACCATTATTACTGAAATTGTTTAGAAGGGTACAAACAGAGGCAATTCTCCCAAATTCCTTCTATGAAGCCAGCATCACTCTATTACCAAAACCAGGCAAAGATACAACTAAAAAGGAGAACTATAGACCCATCTCCCTAATGAACACAGATGCCAAAATTCTAAACAGGGTACTGGCAAATTTCATACAGACTCACATCAAGAAGATCATCCATCATGAACAAGTTGGATTCATACCAGAGATGCAGGGATGGTTCAACATAGGAAAATCAATAAACATCATCAAGCACATAAATGGAAAGAAAGACAAAAAGCACACCATCATCTCAATTGATGCTGAAAAAGCCTTTGACAAAATCCAGCATCCCTCATGCTTAAAGTCCTAGAAGGAATTGGATTGGAGGGATCATTCCTCAATGTAATCAAAGCTATATACAGGAAACCCACAGCCAGTATCATCCTAAATGGGGAAAAGACAGAAACATTCCCCTTAAAGGTAGGAACTGGGCACGGCTGCCCCCTGTCACCACTCCTCTTCAATATAGTGCTTGAAACACTTGCTAGAGCAATAAGGCAAGAAAAGGAAACTAAAGGAGTACTAATTGGAAAAGAGGAAGTCAATCTATCCCTATTTGCTGATATGATTGTTTACTTAAGGGATGCTAAAAACTCCACCAGAAAACTCCTAGAAATGATTAACAGCTTCAGCAAAGTGGCAGGATACAAAATTAACCTAAAAAAAATCAATGGCCTTTCTTGACACCAACAACAAGCAACTGGAGAAGGAATTCAAGGAGACCTTCCCACTCACAATAGCCTCAAAAACAATAAAATACCTAGGAACAAACCTAACCAAAGACACCAAAGATCTCTACAACAAAAATTTTAAACCCTTAAAGAAATTGAAGAAGACCTCAGAAGATGGAAAAACCTCCCATGCTCATGGATTGGGAAAATTAACATTGTAAAAAATGTCCATTCCACCCAAACTCTTGTATAGATTTAATGCAATGGCAATCAAAATCCCCAACAGTTTCTTCACAGGCTTAGAAAAAAAAAAGTCCTTAAATTCATTTGGAAAAACAAAAGATCCCGAAGAGCCAAAACAACCCTAAGTGAAAAGAGCAACACAGGGGTGATCTCTATACCAGACCTCAAACTATACTACAGGGCTAGAGTCATATAAACAGCCTGGTACTGGCACATAAACAGACCTGTTGACCAATGGAACAAAACCAAAGACCCAAACTTGAACACATACAATTTCAGCCATCTTATATTTGACAAGGGGGCCAAGAAGCCACAACGGAGAAAAGACAGCATCTTCAGCAAGTAGTGTTGGCAAAACTGGATCACATTTGTTGAAGAATGAAATTAAACCCCTACCTCTCACCCTGTACAAAAGTCAACTCCAGATGGATTAAAGACCTCAACGTGAAATCCCAAACTCTGAAGGTGATAGAAGAAAAAGTTGGCAGCAGACTACAAGACATAGGTGGAGGAAAAGACTTCCTAAATCAGACAGCAGCTGCTCAAGAATTAAGGTTGACAACTGACAAATGGGACCTCATTAAATTCAAAAGCTTCTGTACATCAAAAGAAACAATCAAGGAAGTGAAGAGAAATCCCACAGAGTGGGAGGAAACCTTCACTGCAGATACAGCTGACAAAGCATTGATCTCCAAAATATGTAAACTACTCAAAAAACAAAGAAAGAAAACAAATGACCCACTCAATAGATGGAGCAAAGAGCTGAATAGAGACTTCACAGAGGAGGAATTAGAGATGTCTGAGAAACACCTTAAGAAGTGCTCAACGTCACTAATCATTAAGGAAATGCAAATGAAAACCATTTTAAGATATCATCCTACTCCAATAAGACTGGCTAGGATCAAGAAAACAAATGATACCAAGTGCTGGAGAGGTGGGGAAAGGGGAACACTCATCCATTGCTGGTGGGAATGTAAACTCATGCAGCCACTATGGAAAGCAGTGTGGAGAACCCTTGGAAGACTTGGAATGAACTTGCCACCCGACCCAGCCATACCACTCTTAGGCATGTACCCCCAAGACTCACCCCACCACAGAGATACATGCATGGCCATGTTTATTTCAGCTCTCTTCACAATAGCAAGGAGCCAGAACCAACCCAAATGCCCCTCAACTGACAAGTGGATAGAGAAAATGTGGTACATCTACACAATGGAGTTCTATGCAGCAGTAAAGAAAGATGACATCAGGCTGGAGAGATGGACTAGTGGTTA
>VZQC01007646.1:844791-859791 GCA_009823505.1 Rhizomys pruinosus
GACCTTAATTTGACGCAAGCTGCTTTGTCTGATTTAGGAAAGTCTTTCCTCACACTATGTCTTGTAGTTTGCTGAACTTTTTCTTCTATCACCTTCAAGTTTGGGATTTCACGTTGAGGTCTTTAATCCATCTGGAGTTGACTTTTGTACAGGGCGAGAGGTAGGGGTTTAATTTCATTCTTCTACAAAGTGTGATCCAGTTTTGCCAACACCTACTGTTGAAGATGCTGTCCTTTCCATTTTGTTGTTCTTGCCCCCTTGTCAAATATAGATGGCTGAAATTGTATGTGTCAGATTTGGTCTAGTTTTGTTCCATTGGTCAACAGGTCTGTTTTTGTGCCAGTACCAGGCTGTTTTATGACTATAGCCCTGTAGTATAGTTTGAAGGTCTGGTATATAGATCCCCCTGTGTAGCTGTTTCACTCAGGGTTGTTTTGGCTATCGGGTCTTTTGTTTTTCCAAATGAATTTAAGAACTTTTGTTTCCAAGCCTGTGAAGAAACTCTTGGGGATTTTGATTGGGATTGCATTAAATCTATACAAGAGTTTTGGTAAAATGGACATTTTTACAATGTTAATTTTCCCAATCCATGAGCATGGGAGGTTTTTCCATCTTCTGAGGTCTTCTTCAATTTCTTTCTTTAAGGGTTTAAAATTTTTGTTGTAGAGGTCTTTGGTGTCTTTGGTTAGGTTTGTTCCTAGGTATCTTATTGTTTTTGAGGCTATTGTGAGTGGGAAGGTCTCTTTGAATTCTTTCTCCAGTTGCTTGTTCTTGGTGTAAAGAAAGGCCATTGATTTTTTAAGGTTAATTTTGTATCCTGCCACTTTGCTGAAGCTGTTAATCGTTTCTAGGAGTTTTCTGGTGGAGTTTTTTGCATCCCTTAAGTAAACAATCATATCATCAGCAAATAGGGATAGTTTGACTTCCTCTTTTCCAATTAGTACTCCTTTAATATCCTTTTCTTGCCTTATTGCTCTAGCAAGTGTTTCAAGCACTATATTGAAGAGGAGTGGTGACAGGGGGCAGCCTTGCCGAGTTCCTACCTTTAAAGGGAATGTTTCTGTCATTTCCCCATTTAGGATGATATTGGCTATGGGTTTCCTGTATATGGCTTTGATTACATTGAGGAATGATCCCTCCAATCCAATTCCTTCTAGGACTTTAAGCATGAAGGGATGCTGGGTTTTTGTTAAAAATTTTTTTAATTAATTAATTTTTTATGTGTATGAATGTACTGTCTGCATGTAGGTTTGTGCACTCATGTCGTGAAATGCTGTGGAGGTCAGAAGAGGGTGTTGAATTCCACTGGAACTGGAGTTCTCCTGGAATTGGAGTTACAGACGGTTCTCCGCCACCATGTAGGTGCTGGGGATCGAACCCGGGCACTCTTAACTGCTGAGCCATCTCTCCAGCCCAAAATAAAAATTCTTTAGTGTGTTTATGTGTGTGTGTGTGTGTGTGTGTGTGTGTGTATAATGTATTCTGCGTGTGTGTGTATGTCTATGCTGATGTGTGAGGTTTTGCACATCCCATGCTATGCATGAGGTGGTTAGAGGACCTTGGATGTCAGCCTTTACCATTCTACCCTGTTTTTGGCAGGGTCTCTCCTTGTTTGCCCTTGTGCTGCATACTTTAGGCTAGGTGGTTGAGAGCTTCTGGGGGAATCTTTCCCTGCCTCCCATCTCACCATAGGAGTTCTAGAACTATAGACACCATTGTGTCCCACTTTTACATGGGTTCTGGGAATCTGAGCTCAGGTCATCAAGCTTGCACGAGAGCTTTTACCCACTAAGCCATCTCTTTTTGTCCAAGGTGTTTTGGATATGGGAAATACTACTGGTATGTTCCTTTTGTTCAACTTAATGAAATTCTACATCTGCTGAAGATTTCAAAGAGACTTTGAACACCTCTTAGCACACAAGAAAGTAAGAACTTAATTTCTTGCTGAGATTCTCTTAGACTCTTATTATAGTCAATTGATCATATTTCATTGATAAAGTGTTTGGTTAGGTCCTTCATATTTATACTCTCTGTTTTTTTTGAGACAGGGTCTTCCTATAGACCCAGCTGACCTTGAACCCACAGAGATCTACCTCCCTCTGCCTCCTGAGTGCTGGGATTAAAAGCTTATACACGTTCTTCTTTTTTATTTATTTATTTATTTTAATTTTTTTTTGTTTTTTTTTTTAAATTTATTTAATTCTGTAGTGTAGGAATGTACTGTCTTGCATGTATCTTTGTGCACCCGTGGTCGTGCAATGCTGCGGAGGTCAGAAGAGGGTGTGGATTCTCCTGGAACTGGGAATTCTCTTGGAATGGAGCTTCAGACGGTTCTTGGCTGCCATGTGGGTGCTGGGGATCGAACCCGGGTCCTCTGCAAGAGCGGTTGGCGCTCTTACCCGCTAGGCCATCTCTCCAGCCCCTATACTTCCCTGGCGTGATGATGACCTCAGCAGATCTACAAGAAAGAGAAGCCTGTTTTTCTCCCTCCATGGAGCAGGTGCAGGGTTACTGATGGTGATTCCTAGGCTAGAGCCCTTGGGAGTACGCTTCCCGTTCCTCATCCTTGAGAGGGCCGTCTCCCTCAGGAGCCCAGGCATCTGCCGGTGCTCACCATCTGCTGCTCCTTTCTCCTCTATATTCGCCATGATTGGATCACTTGCAGGATGTTCTGTCTAGATTTGTCTTGTTCTTATTATGATCTCAAGATACATATGTTCGGTATCTTTTCTTGGTGGCTAAGCTTTCCTCTCTCACTCTTGGCCTCTGTGTGCCTGCCTACCCTCCTGTGCTTGGTGTACTTTGTTTCCAGAGCTCTGGGTTTTTTATACATTCTTCACTCTGTATCCTTCCCTATTTATATGGAAAGAGAAAATCCTTGTCTGGTCTAATTAATACAGGCACAGCTCAAGAAGCAATGGTGTGACCATACAGAATTACAATAATTAATAATTTACCATTCAATCTATTTAGCCCATAGACTTACAATGTTAGTTCCCCACCTTTGAGTATCATTATGAACTCATGGCTTTTCTTAGGGTCAGCTATTCTTTTCTTTTTCCCTTTTTTTTTTTTTTGGCCTTTTCGAGACAGGGTCTCCTTGTAGTCCCAGCTGTCCTGGAATTCACTCTGTAGACCAGGCTGGCCTCTGCCTCCCAAGTGCTGGGATTAAAGGCAGTGCGCCACCATGCCCAGCTGGGTCAGCTATTCTTTCTAAGCAGTCTGTTTTTAGTGTTTGGGTCACATGTTGGCCAATGACAGCCCTGCTGTTTTCTTCTGCAGGGCTGGGTTGTTTCAGAGGCAGTGTGGTTTCAGGTCTATACTGAGTTGTACTTTTTTTTTTTTTTTAATTTTTATTTATTTCTGTATGTGTATGAATGTACTTACTGTCTGCATGCAAGTTTGTGCACCCGTGTCGTGCAATGCCGCAGAGGTCAGAAGAGGGTGTCGGATTCCCCTGGAACTGGAGTTTCAGATGTTTCTCGGCCGCCATGTGGGTGCTGGGGATCGAACCCGGGTCCTCTGTAAGAGCGGTTGGTGCTCTTAACTGCTAGGCTATCTCTCCAGCCTGAGTTGTACTTTTAAAATTTCTTTTGGGTAGTGCTGGGAATTGAGCCTCATACACAGTGGGCATGCTTCCTACCACTAAGCTATATTCCCAGCCTTCCTGAGATAAGTGGTTTCTGAGTTCTTGAGTAAGTAGGACTATCAGAAACTAGTACCTGGGTAACTTAAGTATGCTGATTTCATTTTTTTATGGTTGGTTGGTTGGTTGGTTGGTTGATTGGGCTTTTCGAGACAGGGTTACCCTCTAGCTCCAGCTGGCCTGGAACTTGCTATTAGATCAGGCTGGCCTTGAACTCACAGAAATCCACCTGCCTCTGCCTCTCAAGTGCTGGGATTAAAGGCATGCACTACTATGCTGGGCTATTTTATTTTATTTTATTTTTTTGGTCTTTTCGAGACAGGGTCTCCCTGTAGCCCCAGCTGTCCTGGAACTCACCTTGTAGACCAGGCTGGCCTTGAACTCACAAAGATCCGCCTGTCTCTGCCTCCCAAGTGCTAGGATTAAAGGCGTGCGCCACCACGCCCGGTGCTATTTTATGTTTTTATATTGTCTTTTGTGTCTGTGAGTTTATGCATGTATATGTGCAGTACAGACTACTTTCTCTCCCTCTCCACCCTCCCATCCCCTATTTCTCCTTCTTCTCCCCCTCCTCTCCCTCTTACTCCCTCATAATTTCCTTCCTTCTTTCCTTCCTTCCTTCCTTCCTTCCTTCCTTCCTTCCTTCCTTCCTTCCTTCCTTCCTTCCTTCCTTCCGTACATCCGTCCGTCTGTCTATTTGACACAGGGTTTCCTTGTAGCCCCATTTGACCTGGAACTCACTTTGTAGACCAGGCTGGCCTGGATATTATGATAGAGATCTGCCTACCTCTGCCTTCTGAGTGCTGGGATTAAAAGTCTGCCCCACCATGCCTGGTGTTTGTTTTTATTATTGTTATTTTCTAGAACAGGATCTCACTGGCCTAGAACTTTGCAAACAGACTATGCTAGCCAGCCAGTGAGCCCCAGGAATCTGCTTATCTCTAATTCCCCAGTCCTAGGATTACAAAAGTTTGCTGTCCATCTTTGCTGTTTTGTTGTGGGGTTTTTTTGGTCTTGTTGTTCTTATTGTTTGTTTTTTAGACAGTGTCTATCTGTAGCCACAGCTGGCCTGGAACTCACTATGTAGATCAGACCAGGCTGGCCTTGATGTCACAGAGGTCCATCTGCCTCTGTCTCCTGGGTGCTGGAATTAAAGGAATGTACCAGTACTGGTTGTTATGTATAGTAGTTATTGAACCCAGGGCCTTAGACATCTTAGACATACTAGACACACATGCCCTACCACTAAGCTATATCCCCAGTCAGGGCCTTTTTTTTTTTTAAGTGGGTTCTGAGGATTGTACTCATCATGTTTGTAAAGCAAGTAGTTTACTCATTGAGGTATATCTCCTCAGCCTGTTTTCTTTTATAATTAGGCCAGTGTTAACCACTGTAAGGACATGCCATGGGGCAGAGCTAAAAAGGGTTTTCTGTATGTGGTACATTTTTACATACTGCCAATTTAGCTTTGGACATTCAGATCCTTTATCAGTGCCCCTCTTTTCCCTCCCACTTTTTTGACACAGGTTCTTCGTGCATAGCCCAGGATGGCTCTGAAGCCATAATCCTTCTCCTTCAGCTTCTTGAGTGCTGGCATTACAGATGTGTACCACTATCTATACCTGTCTTCTGCTTCCATTTTTAACCATGTTTTTCCTCTCATCTTTTATATTTCTGTCTCATTGACAGCTGTTCTGTCATCACTTTGACAATTGCCAAATTACTTTCCCAAACATTTTAACAGTAACAACAGTTCTGGGTGCCAGCTATAGTTGTATGAGTATTGCTTTTTCATAGTCTTGCCAGCATTGGGTGTCTCTGTATATTGTAAACATATTTAATCATTGCTCTTATCTATTCATCCCCAATAATTATAAATGAGCAGTTCTATCTCCTTGATTTAGCATTGCCTTAAGTGAGTTGGTTGGTCTTATGCAGTGCTAAGGGAGAAGTAAGGACTGGGGATGGTTTGGGTGTGAGCAGAGGAGAGAGAGGGGAGGACTGTAGCCTCACATGTACACCCAAAGCCAGATGAGCTGCTGTGGCTTCAGCAATATCATAATAAAGTGCTTGCACTTGGTTTGTCTACTCAAGAGGGAGCCACTTGAATCTTACCTCTTTCTTCTGTATCCACAGTATGACACTGTTCCCATTCAGTCCAGTGTGGTGCTATGTGCCTGCCCATCCCCATCAATGGTGAGGTCCCAGACAGAGTCCGGCTCAGCCCCCGGCATGCCTAGTGGTGTCAGCAGGCAGGGACCCACCATGGATGGCACCACAGCTGAAGCCCGGCCAAGTACCAATCCTTTGCAGCACCCTGCCCAGCCTCCACCACAGCCTCGAAAGAAACGTCCTGAAGACTTCAAATTTGGGAAGATTCTTGGGGAGGGCTCTTTTTCAACAGTGAGTATGTGCCGCTTGCTGCTATTGCTTATTGAACATCTTTTGTTTGGGATCACTGAGTTAGAGCTTGGCTCCAGGGAGTTATTTTCCTGGGAAGTGGTTCCAGGCCCTCTTGGCTTGTCTCTAGTAAAGGCTACTGAAGTCTTGGAAGGGCGGGCTCCCCCAGCATATCACCTGAGTTAAAATATCTAAGCCTGCTGTGTGTGGTGGGACACACCTTTAATATTCCAACAGTCAGTAGGCTGAGGCAAGTGATCTCTGAGTTTTGAGGCCAGCCTGGTCTACTTGGTGAATTCCAGACTCTACAAAAATGTAAAAAAAAGTGTTTAAAACCACAATTTCATTGTAATCCAGCATGGGCAAGCTATGCTGTGCTCCTTGAACAAGCGATAGGAAGTTTTTTAGTTCTTTTTTGTGTCTCTTTTTTTTAATATATTTGTTTTATCTGAACTGCCAGACTAAGCCTTTGCCTGGAGACTTGGGACCCAGATTATTGTTCTTATTTTCATAAACAGAAACGTTATCTCAGTGCTGTCAAGATGCTCTCAGGATTACCTGCTTCATGTTTAACTTTGAAACCAAAGAAATGACTGTTGAAAGCCCCTTTGTTGAGGCAAAGCTTGGGAGGCAGAGTGGCTATTCTGGGCAGAGAAGCCAAGGATACATACACTACCAAAAGAGCCTCTAATGAAACAGATTCCTGTATTCCATCCATAGTCTAGGGTAGCACTGGAGGTGCCTCACCCTGGAGGGTTCCTAAATAACCAGTCTTTCTTATACCTAACCTTTGAGAAGAATCCATTTGTGAAATTTGTCCAGTCTTCTCCTCCCTTCCCCTCCTTTTTTCCCTCCCGTTTCCCCTTCCTTCTCCTTTCCCTTTTCCTTTCCCCTTCTCTCACCCCCTTCCCTCCTCTCCTAGTCCTTCCCTCCTTTTTTTTTTTTTTTTTGCTATATAGTCTCTCCAGTCCTTTTTAAAAAATTTTTTTATTTACTTTTATTTCATGAGTGTTATGCCTGCACGTGTTGATGTGCATCCGTGTCTGCAGTGCCCTCAGAGGTCAGAAGAGGGGAACTGGAGTTACATACTATTGTTAGCTGCCATGTGGGTGCTGAGGATTGAACCTGGGTCTTCTGCAAGACCAGTCAGTGTTCTTAACTGCTGAGCCATCTCCTAGCTAGTCTGGAACTATATAGAACAAGCTAGCCCCAAACTCAAAGAGTTCTGCCTGCCTCTGCGTCCTGAACTCTGGGATTTAAAGTCATGTGCCAACATGCCTGGTTGTTATCTATTTTCGTATTTTCTTTTTTTACATTTATGAAATATTCTAAAATACAAAGAACATGAAATATAGCTAATCTCTATATTCCTAACATCTCATTTTTATTAACATGGACTTTTGTGGCCCTTATACTTTAAGATCTTAATTAACAACTTTGGTGAAATAACTCTGTTTAAAGAAGGATTGTGGCCTCATGAAAAAAAGCCTTCAACCATGAAGACTGGGCCTGTGCCCCTGCCCTGCCTTGCTGGAAGAGGGAACTGCTTTCAGCGCATGGGTGTTACACTGAGCTACTGATATTCTAGTGAGGTTCTCCCTTTCCTCAGTTTTACTTCTTTTATATTTATCTTTACAAGAATGTAAATTAGGCACCATCCTTCCAGAGTGGCACAATTGTCCTTACACAGTGTTGTTTTGAACTTGTTCCATGAAGTGCTTGGGAAGCACTGTAAGCTGAAGGCTCTGTCCTATCTGTTCAGGATCTAGAGCCTTGGATCTCTAGGTATTATCCTCTGATGTTTCTCTCCTTTCCTGAAATGGTGAGCACTTAAAATTAGATTTCTCCAGGGGCGGGGCGGGGGGGGGGGGGGAGATAAAGGACAGATACACAGATTTAGCAAAATAGCGAGTTAGCAGGGCTTGGAGCTGGTGGTAGAGAGCAGGCAGGCCCCTGAGAACATCACCATATCTAAGACAGTACTGAGAACACTCCTGGTGACATGGAGCAGCATGTCCCATGTGATTCTCCAGAAGACCCTCTCTGTTCTTTGGGAAACCTGCTTACAAAATGCTAAATTTAGAAAATAGACAATATAAATACTTCCTCCGGAGGCATTCCACTCTTTCTTCCCTTTTCCTACATAGGAAACTATCCTGTATGCTTGCGAAAAAAAACGTGACATTGTGTAAATGCATAATCCAGGGAGGAATATCTGGCCCCAGCCCACCCACTAGTGGCTGGTAATGCATACATAGTATGTTTCTTCAGAAAGATCTTTTGAGATCTTTCCACCCTGATACAGTCCATCCATCCAGCCTCATTTGTCATGGCAGTGGGCATCACATAGTATTTTTCCAGGACTATGTCTGTCACAGGCTGTGACTTGAAACCAGGAGTCAGTGACCCTGTGTTATGGCTTTCTGAGTGTCTTCCCATCAGGACCAGAGATTTCTCAGGGACATCTGCTCTCTGATCCTTAGGTCATTGCTCTGGGTTTATTTGGAGGAATACATTTGAATGTATGAGCCATGATGGGGCAAAGCTTCTGTGGCAAAGCTGCCCCCAGCAGGTTCTGACCAAACCTTGCCCTCTTAGTTGCGTCCACTCTGGTGCCCAGGGTTTGCTAGTCTGAAATGATCTCTTCCTGGTACTCTGATTCTGAAAGAGGATGGAATCTCAGCACAGGCCAAGGTGTGTGCTACATGGACATGATAGCTCTGTGCTGGCTTAGTTCTTTGTTCCCAGTATAGCCAGAACAGTGTCACCAAATGAAATGTGTGATAGCACTTACATGTGAGAAGTCCAAGTCAAGGGCAGATTCTATATTGAAAAGTCATAGTTTTGGAGTTAATTTCTGAAGAAATTCCCAGTACCTATTTGTGATAGTATTTGAGCATGTCATCCAACAAAATTCTTTTTTGTTTGGAATGGAGGTGTTGAGACTCACTAGATAGCTCGGGTTTGCTTGGAACTGCAGTCCTCCTGCCTCAGGTTCTAAAGCACTGAGATTATAGGTATGCATTTCCATGGCTAGTGTTTCTTGAATTTGTACTTTGACTATATATATATATATATTCCCCCCCCCCCCNCTAATTATTTACTACTACTAATGTTTATTATTATGCTACTATTATTAGGACATATTAGCATGAGCAATGCTTTCTACTAGGCTTGTTAATAAAAGCTTTATTTATTTATTTATTTATTTATTTATTTATTTGGTCTTTTCGAGACAGGGTCTCCCTGTAGCCCCAGCTGTCCTGGAACTCACTCTGTAGAATAGGCTGGCCTTGAACTCACAAAGATCCACTTGCCTCTGCCTCCCGAGTGCTGGGATTAAAGGCGTGCACCACCACGCCCAGCTCCAATAAAAGTATTTAAATGTAACTTCAAACTGTGTGTATGGGCAGAATAGCCTTTGTAGGATGACAGAAAAATTATCAGAATCTGTCTCATTGTTACTACTGTCTGTGTGTTTTCCCCTTTTCTCCTCAAACCAGGTTGTCCTGGCCCGAGAACTTGCAACCTCCAGAGAATATGCCAGTAAGTACTAACTATGGTGAGCCGTGCATGTGGGACTCTGGGCAGTGTCATCTTTGTGCACATGCCAGCTTGGGTGGTGGTAGGGCTCAGAAGTTTTCTGTGATGATTTCAGAGTCTATGACAGTGTTACCTTCCACAAAAGCTGGAGTAGATGATTTGGGGAAAACTACAGTTTATACCAGTTACCTTTATGAATTATATCTTTACCTTTTCTAATGTTAGTAACTCATTTCTCTCTTAAGTTAAAATTCTGGAGAAACGTCATATTATAAAAGAGAATAAAGTCCCATATGTAACCAGAGAGCGAGATGTGATGTCACGCCTAGATCACCCCTTCTTCGTGAAACTTTACTTCACGTTTCAGGACGATGAAAAGCTGTGTATCCTTTGCATGGGCAGCCCTGTCTGAAACCCACCAGATACCTCTAGTGTTTTAGAGTTGTGATTCCATTGTTTGTTACCTGATAGGAAAGGGTACAGCATGACTCTCACTCTTGCTCCTTTGGGACTTGGGACTATGGAAACAACAGATAGTACAAAAGCCTGGCTGAGACTCACTGACATGTTGTTTTGAAGGGGAAAACATCCCACAGTGTCGAGGTTTTTGTCCATAACCTTTTACCTAATGGATTGTTATTTTTAACCGTCGTTTCTGAATATTGATGGAAAAAAATCCCCAGGGCTGTCCAGACTGCCTATCTAGATTCACCTTACATGCATGTTCATCATTGTACATATTCCTTACTCTTCTAACCCTGGGGAACACTGCCTTTTTACCCTTTTGCACTTTTGGACCAGACCACATCTCTGGGCTATCAGCTTACCTCTCAGCCAGATAAGTGGGCTGTTCTTGTTCTCAGTATGTGCTCTTCCTTTCAGGGGAGCCTCCAAAAAACCCTGGCTATCTCAAAGCCGGTCCATGTATCTGAGGGCTTGGCTTTTCCATTCCTTCTAGGCAAGAAACCTACTTTTTCTCTGTTCTGCCTTGCTCATCCATGTTAAAGTTTTGCTCTATCTTCTCCTATTTTTATTTATCTATTTTTTTTTTTGTGGTGGTGATTCAAGAGCTCATATATTATCACTAAGCCTCACCCTCAGTCCTCTGCTTCTATTTTTTTATTCTGTTTATTCAATTGTTTATTTAATTTTTTATTTTATTTTTTTATTATTATTATTTTTTTTTTTTTTTTGGTCTTTTCGAGACAGGGTCTCTCTGTAGCCCCAGCTGTCCTGGAACTCACTCTGTAGACCAGACCGGCCTTGAACTCACAAAGATCCACCTGCCTCTGCCTCCCAAGTGCTAGGATTAAAGGTGTGCGCCACCACACCCGGCTTAATTTTTTATTTTTTAGTCTTTCTTTGAGACAGGGTCTCCCTGTAGCCCTAATTGGCTAGAACTCACTTCTTAGACCAGGGTAGCCTCAATCTCACAGAGATCTGCCTGTCTCTGCCTCTTGAGTGCTGAGATTAAAGACATGTCCCACCACACTGGTCTTATTTATTTCTTTTTGAGACACAGTCCATAGCCCAGGCTGTCCCGGAACCCACCATGGGTCTTCTGCTTCACCTTCCAAATGCTGAGATTATAGGTGTGAATCACCATACCCTGCTTCTATTTTCATTTTTAATGCCATCTCTTCTGCTGGCTGCATCTTCTGTTTTTTCATTTAGAAGTGCTTGTTTACCAGGAGATAATGCTGATAAGTAGGGAATGCTCTGCCTTCATAGGCTTTATACTTACTGCACATGTATACAGACAATCAAAAACTGTATCACAAATGTCCAGGTATCAGAATAAGAGTAGGAAGGATAGGTGCTGGTATGTGATGTAGGGCTCTTTGAGCTCTGTGCATCCATGACGGCAGAAGTGTGGGGGCCAAAGTGAATTGGTTCTCTGAGCTATGTTGTCCTGCCATCAGTTCTGGATTTTCTCCTACTGTGGCAGAAATCACAGAATCTGCTCTGAGCACTGTGGTTCAGGATAGGGGAAAGTGGTGTTAAGTGGCTTTTAGTGACTGCCTTCAAAGCCTGGTCTGCACTGTCATCTATACTGAGCCCAGAAAGGCTGAGAAGTATCTGGGTGGGGGTGGATACTAGGTTGACATTTTGGTGTATGTGCTGGTTGAGGGTTGAGTGGGCTACTGGGTGGCTGCCAGCAGAGTCCTCAAGGAGCAGAGTGATGTACAGTTAAGAGTTGTCAGCTGACTGACCAACAACCCAGGACATGAAGATTCTGGGGGCATGGAGATGCAGAAGCCACAGATTATATAGATTCTGATAAGGAGCTGCCAGTTGCCTAGCCTGGCAGTCAAGTACATGGGCCTGTCCCTGGCCAGTGGATTGAGCAAGTCATTGGCACTTGTACAGGCAGTTTCTTAGGTACAAGGTTCAAGACAGTGAGAAGTGAGGCAGTGAAGATAGATTAAATGGTTCTTTCTGGAGATCTTGCTTAGAGAGAACTGGTGGAGGGTCCAGTAGGGTCCAGATAGAGGGTTCAGGAGGATGGCTCTGTTGATGATGATGATCTTATAGACTGTTGACATCTAGATAGAGCTTACTGTTTTCCAGTATCACCCCTTCCTCTGCCAGCATTGCTCATATAGCAGCCATCAGTGGCCTCTTCACATCTTATTTATTGTCTTTTTTGAGACATGGTCTCCCTTTAATCCCAGCTGGCCTGGAGTTCACTATGTAGACCAGGCTGGCCTGGAGCTCACAGAGATCTGTCTGCCTTTGCCTCCCAAGTGCTGGGATTAAAGGCGTGCACTACCATGCCCGGCCTAAGACAGTTTTTATCCGCTATGTGGGTGCTGGGAATTGAACCTGGGTCCTCTGCAAGAGCAGTCGGCGCTCTTGAGCCATCTCTCTGGCCCCTATTGTCTCTTTTTTTGAACCCGCCTTGAGCTCTCTTTCATTCCCATATGACTGTCACCCTGTTTGAGCCTATGGGTACCAGACCATAGAGTCCCAGACCCAGGCCTGCGCTTTTCTGCCAGTCCTCCAAATGTTGCTTCTTGTTGGCCTTGAAGCTCTGTTACTATTCTACATTGTGTTACTGCCACAAAATACCTGAGCAGCCAGCCTTTTGAAGGGAAGAGATTTGTAGCTCACAGTATGGAGGCTGAATGTCCAGATAGCATGATATAGACACATAGTAGCCCTGTGGCACATAGTAGATGGAAGACCATGTGTGAAGGAAGAATCACATCTCAAGCCATGAAGCAGAGTGAGTTGGTGAGATAGGGTTTGTTCCTTTCATGACAACTCTCTCCAGAGAATTGTCAGGTATCTGAGTCTCAGGAGACCAGTGACATAAAGACTTCCCAATATACGCTGCCTCTTAAAAGTTCTACCATCTCCCAGTACTTCTGCCTAGGGACCGAGCCTATAGCCACATGTACCCTTTGGGGACACCCAGGCCATATTTAGATCATAGACATCCCAGACAGAATCATACGCATGCTTGACTTCCTCTTCTCTCAGGGTCAAAATGGTGGGATCAGAGCTCTAAGACCCAGAAGGTGGTGATAATTCCCTTACCTCCTATGAGAATGAGCTCTAGTGACTTCTGCCCTACTGAGAATCCTCAGAGTACATTATATTGAGGAAGAAAAGAAAAATGAAACTTTTGGCATGAAACAGTGCCCAGATATGACACTGTCTTCCATAGTTTCCAGTGGAGGAGAGGGGGTTGGTCCTATGCATTCACCCCTCACCACTCTCAAATGACTCAGGATGAACGAACTTACCCTCAGGACAGGTGAGGTAAAGCAGGGCCAAGTCACAGACTGAAAGTAAGCAGGTGGATCACACAGGGACCACTGATCATTCTTCACCAGATGTACCATGACGTGGGGCTTGGTCAAGCATAAGTCTACCTTGTCCTGGTGCAGCCCAAAGCCTAAACAGTGGGGGAACCTTCGTCCTCACAGAAGAAGATCGAAGGTGTCTCAAATGTAGTTGCTTTCTGCCCTGCACTTGCTCATCCTTGTGCTCCCTCACTTGCACCAGTCAGGACTATTGCCTCTGACCACAGGACTGGGTTCTGGTCCTGTCTCTTGTTTGCTTTGTGACCTTGAGTCATTTGCTTAATTTCTGAATCAAGTTCCTCCTCCGAAAATTGTACACATTGGGTTCTCAGGTTCCTTGGGCTCTGTTTAGACCTCTTGTTCTCCTAGGAGCTCACCTAGTCTTTGAAATCTTCATCTTCTCTTTCTCTAGAACACTGACTATGACCAAGGGGATGGAGGATGTTCTTAGGATGCATTCTGGATTGATGAAGTCTAAAAAAAGTACCCCAGAATAAAACAAACAAACAAAAAAGTACCCAGAATATGGAAGGCTGGGACTAGAGGCCCAAGCAGTAATCCTAGACACCTGTTGTGTTTAAGAGCTTCAAATCACTTCTGTCTTCCTCCTGAACAGAAACCAGGGGATCAAAGGCAAAACCATGTAGCCAGAAGAGGTGAGGTTACTTGCTCCTGTGACCAAGGTTGAGTCTTATACCTGCATTCCTTAACAGTGGCAGAGGCCCTGCTGCCAGCCTAGGTCAGGCCAGATCCGGTGGCTCCATGGCACCAGCCTCCTTTATAAGGGCATAGGCAGAATGAGGTGAGTTGGATCTGGCTGAGACCTCCTCCATTCCTAACAGTAAAAAGGGGGCTTGCTTTTTGTTTCAGATTTCTGTTAGATCTTGTCTGAGTTGAAAGGTGTGGGTGGTCAGAGATGGGTGTGGCCAGGGACAGCTTTGCCAGCTTTAGTTGCAGTCCCTTCCTTTCTGTTTTTTTCCTCCTTGTCCTGGAGCCTCAAGCTCCTTCTTTGGTGTTTGATGGCAGTGTGTTTGCAGACAAAAGCCAGCCAGAATGGAGCAAGAAGCCCACCCTGGGATTGTGAATGTGAGCCACCCTTCAAACTTGTCCTCCAGCAGTATTGCTCAGTTTGGTGAGCATTCAGGACCTTGTCCCAGGCTTCCAGAGAGGTGTGGTACCTGGAGATTTCCAGTAAGAGGCAGAAATGTTTAGTGCTTTCAGGGTAAATAGTCAAATGGCACTGATTGTTGTCAGTGTTCAATCCCTCTGGAAGAAAGAAAGTGTTAGCAGAAGACATCACAGCATGGGAGTGCCAAGGAGAAGCCTGCTGTCATCATGTCTACCCAGCAGGCTTTTCTCAGATCAAATGAATTGGGAAACTTATGGTTCTCTGCCGGGCGTGGTGGCTCATTCCTTTAATCCTAGCACTTGGGAGGCAGAGGCAGGCGGATCTTTGTGAGTTCAAGGCCAGCCTGGTCTACAGAGTGAGTTCCAGGACAGCTGGGGCTACAGGAAGACCCTGTCTCAAAAAGAAAAAAAAAAAAAGGGTTCTTACAAAGTATGTCACTTTCATGCACAGAAGGAACAGCTGTATGTGTG
>VZQC01007646.1:864791-940271 GCA_009823505.1 Rhizomys pruinosus
CTGTTGTGTTTAAGAGCTTCAAATCACTTCTGTCTTCCTCCTGAACAGAAACCAGGGGATCAAAGGCAAAACCATGTAGCCAGAAGAGGTGAGGTTACTTGCTCCTGTGACCAAGGTTGAGTCTTATACCTGCATTCCTTAACAGTGGCAGAGGCCCTGCTGCCAGCCTAGGTCAGGCCAGATCCGGTGGCTCCATGGCACCAGCCTCCTTTATAAGGGCATAGGCAGAATGAGGTGAGTTGGATCTGGCTGAGACCTCCTCCATTCCTAACAGTAAAAAGGGGGCTTGCTTTTTGTTTCAGATTTCTGTTAGATCTTGTCTGAGTTGAAAGGTGTGGGTGGTCAGAGATGGGTGTGGCCAGGGACAGCTTTGCCAGCTTTAGTTGCAGTCCCTTCCTTTCTGTTTTTTTCCTCCTTGTCCTGGAGCCTCAAGCTCCTTCTTTGGTGTTTGATGGCAGTGTGTTTGCAGACAAAAGCCAGCCAGAATGGAGCAAGAAGCCCACCCTGGGATTGTGAATGTGAGCCACCCTTCAAACTTGTCCTCCAGCAGTATTGCTCAGTTTGGTGAGCATTCAGGGCCTTGTCCCAGGCTTCCAGAGAGGTGTGGTACCTGGAGATTTCCAGTAAGAGGCAGAAATGTTTAGTGCTTTCAGGGTAAATAGTCAAATGGCACTGATTGTTGTCAGTGTTCAATCCCTCTGGAAGAAAGAAAGTGTTAGCAGAAGACATCACAGCATGGGAGTGCCAAGGAGAAGCCTGCTGTCATCATGTCTACCCAGCAGGCTTTTCTCAGATCAAATGAATTGGGAAACTTATGGTTCTCTGCCGGGCGTGGTGGCTCATTCCTTTAATCCCTAGGACACTTTGGGAGGCAGAGGCAGCGGATTCGTTGTGAGTTCAAGGCCAGCTGGTCTACAGAGGGATTCCAGGACAGGCTGGGGCTACAGGAAGACCCTGTCTCAAAAAGAAAAAAAAAAAAGGGTTCTTACAAAGTATGTCACTTTCATGCACAGAAGGAACAGCTGTATGTGTGAACTGGTAACCCAACCCATGGGGTGCACCATGTACAGGCAAGGCTTACAGAAGTATGGCACTCTCTCAGGGTTCTGTAAGGACTGTGTCTCCGTCTTCAGAACTGGGTTCTTTTACTTTTTTTTTTAAGTTTCTTTTCAAGACAGTGTCTCCCTGTCGCCCCAGCTGTCCTGGTACTCACTCTGTAGACCAGGCTGGCCTTGAACTCAACAAAGATCCGCCTGCTTCTGCCTCCCAAGTGCTAGGATTAAAGGCGTGTGCCACCATGCCCGGCTTGGTGTTTTTTTTTTTTTTTTTTTTTTTTGTTTTTTTTTTTTTTTTTGGTCTTTTTGGAGCAAGGGGTCTCCCTGTCGCCCCAGCTGTCCTGTGTACTCACTCTGTAGACCAGGCTGGCCTTGAACTCACAAAGATCCACCTGCCCTTGCCTCCCAAGTGCTAGGATTAAAGGCATGAGACCACCACACTGGCTCCGGCTTGGGTTCTTTTACTTTTAGATGTCCACATGCTGCTTGTGCCTTGGCCAGGGGCTGTAGGTTCAATAGCCATTAATAGCCCCTTCCATAGGCCATAGAAATCCAGAAGGGCACCTGGACTGTTAGGTGGCGTCCATTTTTTTTAGGGACCATGTCATTGTCCTAGAACTCTGCTGGCACCTGATCTTGTAACTGGGGCCTGGATATGACCCTAAAAGGGCAACTATCTTGGAGCACAGATGCCTTCAGTTTGCATTTGAGAAAAAGAAAGTTTGTTATTAAGGCTATTAAGGTTAGTTTGTAGAAGAGTTACTTTTTCATTCTTCCTTAACCACAAAATAATCAGATTTTGGCCTTAGTTATGCCAAAAATGGAGAGCTACTTAAGTACATCCGAAAAATCGGTTCATTTGATGAGACCTGCACCCGATTTTACACAGCTGAGATTGTGTCTGCTCTAGAGTACCTGCATGGGAAGGGCATCATTCACAGGTAACGGAGCTGCCACAGGACAGTCACTGTAGTGATACTGCCAGTGGTAATGGAGCTACACACAGGAAGTCACTGTAGTGATAGAGCCAGTGGTAATGGAGCTGCCACAGGAAGTTACTGTAGTGATAGAGCAGGTGGTAATGGAGCTGCCACAGGAAGTCACTGTAGTGATAGAGCAGGTGATAATGGAGCTGCCACAGGAAGTCACTGTAGTGATAGAGCAGGTGGTAATGGAGCTTCCACAGGACAGTCACTGTAGTGATAGAGCCAGTGAGTAATGGAGCTCACACAGGAAGACTGTAGTGATAGAGCCAGTGGTAATGGAGCTGCCACAGGAAGTCACTGTAGTGATAGAGCTGGTGGTTCTGAGGCCCATAAGTGGTCCAAATCAGCTCTCTGGTGCAGTAGTAGCTGGCTTTATGCAAGGTGTTACATAGGTGCTGCCAGGTGGTAGCTCACTATGAAAGCTGAAAAGATGCTGGAAATGAAAGGAACCTACACTTGGAATGTCTTACCTGTAAATCACCAGCTCAGCATGGGGAAGTGTCTTCCTGAGGCACCAGTAACTTTTTACTGTCTGGTACTTTGTTTGTTTTTATCTTCATTTGAGACAGGGTCTTACTATTTATCCCAGGGGTGCCTGGAACTAGCTATGGTAGCCAGACGGCCCTTGAAATCCAAGAGATTCTACCTGCCTCTGGCTCCAATGTGTGGGATTAAAGGTATGCAGCACCATGACCAGCTCATCTGGTGCTTTTTATTTTGTCAGTTGTAGCTTTTATTCTATCTAATTCTGGTCTCATTGTTCATGATTTTATTTATTATTTATTTATTATTATTTATTTATTTAATTTATTTATTTTGTGTATGAATGTACTGTCTGCATGTAGGTTTGTGCACCCGTTTAGTGCAGTGCCGCAGAGGTCAGAGAGGTGTCGGATTCCCCTGAACTGTATTTAAGATGGCTCTCAGCCGCCATGTGGGTGCTGGGATCGAACTCAGGCCCTCTGCAAGAACAGTCAGTTGCGCTCTAACTGCTAGGCCATCTCTCCAGCCCACATGATTTTATTTTGATATAGTCAAATTAGAATTATTCTTTATGAACTAAAGTAATAGATTATTCTTCAATAAAAAGTTATTAGAAGTAGAAGGTGAATCAGGAAGTTGGTCATAGAAGCAAGAGCTAAGGGCTTTATAACAGTTCATCTGTGGAAGAAAGAAAAGAAAGTGATCATTTAGTTTTGAAATGATGTCCTTGGGATTGCCTTCACCTTATGTTGTTGCTAATATTTTCATTGTCAATTTTGGGCTTGTATTCTCAGTTGTATTATTGTGTTTCTGTCAAAATGTGCAATAAACATTTCATCTCAAAGGTAAAACTGTTTTTACAGGGACCTTAAACCAGAAAACATTTTGTTAAAGAAGACATGCACATTCAGATCACAGATTTTGGAACAGCAAAAGTACTATCCCCAGAGAGTAAACAAGGTATGCTTGCTTGATTTTTCTGCAGCACCCAGCTCTGGGCTTAAGATTGAAAGCAACTTTGCACAACATGTTACATTGTCTGGTCTTCATTGCTAATGCAGAGGTTGGTGATGGCTGCTGGGATCACCCTCTCCATTAAACCCCAGCCCCATGTGTGTTTCCTTGGTGTAGGGAGGAGCCTAGAAAGGCTGTGGTAGCTCTTGCTCATCCACAGAACAACATCATGCCTGGTCACTTCTGTGCTAGGGGTGGAGTTGGCAGCTCCTATGGATGGTGGTATCTTTGGACTCCATTGGCCTCTTCCAACTCATTCTTTTTCTTTTTTTTTTTTTTTTTTTCAAGACAGGGTCTCCCTGTAGCCCCAGCGTCCGGAACTTGATCTGTAGACCAGGCTGGCTTGAACTCACAAAGATCCGCCTGCTCTGCCTCTCGAAGGCTAGGATTAAAGGCGGGTGCCAACACGCCCGGCTCCAGCTCATTCTTTCTGCTCATCTGATGTGCACAGCTGCCTGTAGTGGCCCAGGCATCCTCAGGGAGGTTCTAGGAAAATCACAGGAGTGGAGCTGATTTTGCTGCTGGTCATGTGCCTCTTTATAATCTCTGGCCCTCTAAGTCCTGTCCCATGGGGTAGCATTATATACTTGATACCTTCACTATTAGGGAGATGCTGCTGGGTGTCTACCTGGGCCATCTTTGCATTAAGGAGACAGATTGCTGCGCTTGTGTTCTGGCACTAACATCCTCATTGGAAACTTGTATTCTTTTTTTTTTTTTTTTTTTTTTGGTTTTTTGAGTCAGGGTCTCCCTGTATCCCAGGTTGGCCTTGAACCAGAGATCAGCCTGCCTCTCCGGGATTGAAGGTGTGGGCCACCATACCTGGCCTGGAAACTGTATTCTGGAGGTATAAAGAAGAGTAGTTTAAACCTTAAGGACTCTGAAGATGTCTTATAGGTTAATAAGTGACTTTGCGACCAAAAAAAAAAAAAAAATAGCCTGGTCTACAGAGTGGGTTCCAGGCCAGCTGGGACTAAAGGGAGACCCTGTGGCACACGCCTTTAATCCTAGCACTTGGGAGGCAGAGGCAGGCGGATCTTTGTGAGTTCAAGGCCAGCCTGGTCTACAGCGTGAGTTCCAGGACAGCTGGGACTACAGGGAGACCCTGTCTCGAAAAGACCAAAAAAAAAAAAAAAAGCGACTTTGCAAAGGAACTTCAGTCCTGAGATGCATATGATCCCCAGAGCTAACTAGCCTCTCTGCCTATGCTTTGGGGGGGGGGGGGGGGGGTGGGATTGATTTAAGGAAAGCACTGCAGAGTTAGGGTTCAACAGTTAACATTTAAGGAATTCACTGTGGAGAGGTGGTTCAACAGTTAAGAGCATTGGCTGCTCTTGCAAAGGACTGGGGTTCAGTTCCCAGGGCCCACATAGTGGCTAACAACCATCTGTGACTCCAGTACTAGGGGATTTGATGCTCTCTTCTGGCTTCAGGGATGGCATGTATGTGGTACACTTAGATAATATGCAGGCAAAACATTCATACACATAAAAGTAAAAATAAATTATAAAAGAGGGAAAAAAAAAGGAAAGCACTGTGGAACATGCTTGGAGTGCAGTTGTGTTAGAAGAAAGATTGTGATAAGCACTACAGTACCATGGCTGCTTTTTAGAAAAGGGGACACAAGAACACAGTGAAGTGGGTTTCTGGCCCTTTTCCACCAAGAGCAAGCCAGTACATGGGAACCAGAGACAGTTATAGCTAGAGATAAGGAGTTCAGGTAGAAAAGCAGTTTCTGGGGGCTGGAGAGGTAGCCTAGCAGTTAAGAGCACTGACTGCTCTTGCAGAGGACCCGGGTTCGATCCCCATCACCCACATGGCGGCTGAAAACCGTCTTTAACTCCAGTTCCAGGGGAATCTCATACCCTCTTCTGACCTTCGTGGCATTGCACAACACGGGTGCACCAACCTACATGCAGACAATACATTCATACACATGTGAAAATAAATAAAAAAATATTTTTTAAAAAAGAAAAGATTCTGTCCACATGGTATTTTGAGATGTAGCTGGCTGGCTTCTCTTCATGGATCCTTGCATTTCCTTCTGGGTACTGTTCCCATACAAGCTCTTGGTTGGATTCCCTTTTTTTTTTGAGTCTCCCTATAGCCCCAGCTGGCTTGGAGCTCACTCTGTAGACCAGGCTGGCCTTGAACTCACAGAGATCTGCCTCCCAAGTGCTGGGATTAAAGGCGTGCACCACCATGCCCAGCTCAAAGGCAGTTCCTAGCTGCCATGTGGGTGCTGGGAATTGAACCCAGGTCTTCTGAAAGAGCAGTCAGTGCCCTTAACCACTGAGCCATCTCTCCAGCCCATTGGTTGGATTCTTTATGTGCTTTTTACCTTCAGTGTAGTTGTGGACTAGAAACATCTCTGTACCACTTGGTGGGGAAAGCAAGCCTTGCCTTTGAGGAAAGAGGCTCTCTTTTCTCAGGTGGTTTAGTCTCATGCCCTTGCTGTCCTTTCTGACACTGATGAGATGCCCTAACACGTGCACCTGATCGAGTCATTCCTAGTAAATAGTAGCCATCTTTCAGCAAGTGATCCTGAGATTTGGTGTAACCTCATAACCACCATAGCTAAAAGCATTATACTTGTTAAAGTTGAACCAAACAACCAGTTCTGTCTCTTTACTCTTGTTTGTGGAGGTCTGTCCATTTCCCATAATGCTTGTGCTGACTATTCCCGCCTGAGATAAGTCCAGTATCCATGGGGCTGCAAGGCTGGGTGTGGTTGTGGTCCTGAATCAGCCTTGGGAGCCATTCAGCTGGCCTATGCTCTGGAGATTTCTTCCTTTGTGAAGATTTCTTTACGCTCTGCAGCTATTTAAAAAATATAAAAATTGGATTCATTGATTAGCTAGTGAAATAAACTTTTTCTTTCTAGAAGCAGGGGGCTAAAAGCTCTGATACTGCCATAACCCAGGGATAATTGCTTAAATATGTATATGACAGTTTTTTGTTTTTGTTTTTTTCCTCTCAAAGGAGAAGAAAAAAACATTGTAAGGTTTTTATAGCTTACTCTTATCTTCTGTTTGAAGCAGTTCAGAATCTTGGGCTTTATTCTTACTTGGCTTCTTTTTACTTTTGTAGTAAGTCATAAGATATTTTTCCCCAAGACATCCTGAGAACTTCTAAAGAGCTGGTGGGAGGAAGTCTACAGATTCCTCACCTGTGGAGTGGGTGTTATACCTTGCTGTTACAGGGAGGCAGGCCTGAGGTACCAAAGGCTAGCAGCAGGCTGTGGAGCAGCTACTGAGGGATTGATGAAAATTTGTGAATTTGTCCTTATCAGAGGGTCCCACAGCCTGGTGAAAACTTAATTAGTTAGAATACTCATCTGTGTCTGACCTTTACCTTCAGGGTGTCCTGAAGGTTCAGCCATGTAGTCTGTTTTTGGAAACCTATGTTCTGACCTATGGAGGCCTTTCTGATATTCATTGGGTATAGAAGCTCCATTTTCGAACAGGAAATGGAGAGAGAGGGTCCAGCAGGCATGGGGCAGGGCAGCTAGAGAGGATGGATGGAGAGGCCTTTATCACTACTATATAGCCCACAGCTGTACTTGTCTTTGTTTTCTTTTTTCAGAGACAGGGTCTTATTATGTAGCCCTGACTGGCCTGGAACTCATTATATAGATCAGGCTGGCCTTGAACTCAGGTCTGTCTGCTTTCGTCTCTGCAGTGCTGGGATTAAAGGCATATGCTACCGTGCCCAAGTGTATTGGTTTTCTTTATTCTCAGGAGTCTCTTTGTTTTGTTTTGCCTTGTTTTTGAAATAGGGTCTCCCTATAGTCCCAGCTAGCTTAGAACTCACAGCTGTCTGCCTTTGCCTCCTTAGTGCTGAGATTACAGGCATGTGTCACCATTCCTGGCTTTAATTTTTTTTTTTTTTTTTTTTTTTTGGCTTTTTGAGACAGGGTCTCCCTGTAACTCACTGTGTAGACCAGGCTGGTCTTGAAACAGATCTGCCTGCCTCTTCCTTCTGAGAGCTGGGATCAAAGGTATGTGCCATCACCCCTGGCCAGATTTTTTATGCATATGAATGTCTTGCCTTGCAGATATGTTAGTTCACTATATACATGCAGTGCATCTGATTCCTGGAGCTGGAGTGAAACCAGTGTGGGTACTAGGAATTAAATTCAACTTTCTGTAAGAGCGGTATGGGCTCTTAACCACTGAGCCACCTCGAACTCCTCCTTAGTGCTGTTGGCAATATATTTTTCAGAGTCTGATGCAGCCATGAAGGCTTCACAGGAAACCACATCCTAAAGATGGGACTGAGGGACTGAGGGACCAGTCAAGCTGGGTCCCTTCAGTGGCACTGGGATTTCTCAGCCTAGTTGGAAGGGTTGTAGGAAGAACCGCTTAGAACGGGCTTGCAGGGAGGACAAATGAGCAACCACTGGGAGGGACCCAGCCCTATTAACCTCCGTAGTAGAGGGTACTCCATTTACTGTGGCAGCTGAGGGATTCTCATGTGCCTCAGAGCCCTGGGATGAGTGGGAGGCTCCATTGAGGTGAATACAGAAATCGGCGTTAAACCTATGGCCTACAGATGAGTGTTGTGTGGGCCAGGACTAGAGGCAGTGGATCATCCCTAGGCTGGACTCCGAGTCGTACCAAGAGTATACCCTGAGTTCACAAGCTAATAGTGACTGAGAAGAGGATAGCGCCTGCCCTGAAGCTGTTTATTGTGGCTGCTGTGTGTTCAGTGTACATTTAGGTGCCACAGGTCCAGCATTACAGTGAGCATTACAGATAAGTTGCTTTCTTCTAGTGACATGATGATGGGTGGATGTGATGAGTACCTTCTATAGTTGTATATCAGGTGGGAGGTGCCAGGAGGGAAAGTGACTAGCTCCCATCTGCTCTAGTTAGATGGGGACACCACGAGGAGTGTACCAGAGGGCAAATATGGTGGAGGGCTAGGAATTTCATTTCATAATATGATTTTTTCTCTTTCTCCTCTTTTTAGCCAGGGCCAACTCATTTGTAGGAACAGCGCAGTATGTTTCTCCAGAGCTGCTTACGGAGAAGTCAGCTTGTAAGAGGTAACCTGTTTTTTAATTCAATTGCACTTTACTTCTCTCTATAATAGCTAATGGGTTTCTTTGTGAGAAATTGGTACTTGAAAGAGGGACATGGTAGCTCTGAATTAGCTAAACATGGGCCAGGCAGGTATGGTGACACACAGCTACAATACCAGGATCCTAGAGCGTAAAGCAGGAGGGTCATGAGTCCAAAGCCAGCCTGGGATAAATTGAGAACTTTCACAAAACAAACAAAAATGGCTGGACATGGTGGTATATCCCTTTAATATTTATACTTGAGGGGCAGAGGCAGATGGATCTTCATGAGTTTGAGGTTAGCCCAGTCTACATAGTGAGTTCAGCCCAGCCAGGGCTATATAGCGAGACCCTGTCTCAAAACAAAACAGACAAAATGAGAAATGTTTTGAAAGTAGTATTTTGCTTTTTTAATCTGTATTTTCCCTTTGATATGCATGCATGCTACTTTATTTTTTTTTTATTAATTTTATTTATTTCTGTATGTGTATGAATGTACTGCCTGCATGCAAGTCTGTGCACCCGTGTCGTGCAACGCCGCGGAGGTCAGAAGAGGGTCTCGGATTCCCCTGGAACTGGAGTTCTCCTGGAATTGGAGTTTCAGACGGCTCTTGGCCGCCATGTGGGTGCTGGGGATCGAACCCGGGTCCTCTGTAAGAGCAGTCGGTGCTCTTAACCACTAGGCCATCTCTCCAGCCCCACATGCTACTTTATAATCCCAGGTTGATTGTTGCTTTTTGGCTAGAAAGTTGATTATTGCTTAGGGAAGCTGCTCAGTGGGGAGGCATGACTGTTATGCTATAGCATTACAGCAGTCAGGTGTGTATTAATATAGTGTCATGGTTTCCACAGAGATCAGTGCAAGAAGTTTTTAGCCCAGAACAGATGGTCCTGGCAGTGGTCATGACATTGAGAGTATTTATTATTTATTTATTTTGGTCTTTTTGAGACGGGGTCTCCCTGTAGCCCTGCTGGCCTGGAAGTCGCTAGATAGACAGACTGGCCTTGAACTCACAGAGATCTGCCTACCTCTGCCTCTTGAGTGATCAGTGTCTGAAGCTGTTTGGTTGTTTGGTTGGTTGGTTGTTGGTCATGACTTTTGCGTGTGTGTCTGCATGTATGTATGTATGTATGTATGCATATCATGTGCACACCATGATGGTCCTGAATCCCCTGGGGATGATTGTGAGCTACTATGTGGGTGCTGGATGTTAAGAAGATGCTCTTACCGATGTCAGCAGTGCCAGGTGGTAGGCACCATCTTCCAGTTTCCCAGTATATTTCTGTTTCTGGAGAACAAGGCTTTGCTTATTGTTGGCTTTTCCAAGGATGGCAAGTATCAGACTGATGGTAAAGTTTCTCAGGGTCTAGAGGAAGTGAGGCATCTGTGCCACTAGCATGCAGGTAGTATGTACATGGATGTTTGCCATGTGTAGTTCGTGTTACAAGATGTAGGTGGAGGAGGTTGTAGAAGCAGCACGGTGTTTTGAGGAAGGCATCACGATTTCTTTTTTGGTTTTAAATTAAAAAATATTTTTTTATGTGTATAAGTATATTGTCTGCATGTGTGTTAGTGCATCTACCTTGCACAAGGCCCAAGGAGGTCTGAAGAAGGTGTTGGATACCTTGGAACTAGAGTTATAGTTAGCTGCCATTTGGGTGCTGGGAATTGAGCCCAGGTCCTCTGCAAGAGCAGTTAGTACTCTTAAACTGCAGAGCCGCTGCTTTTAAAATTCTTAAATTTGGGGGCTGGAGGGATGACCTAGTGGTTAAGAATGACGACTGCTCTTGCAGAGGACCCGGGTTTGATCCCTAGCACCCACTTGGCGGCTGAGAACCGTCTGTAACTCCAATTCCAGGAGAACTCCAGTTCCAGGGGAATCCGAGACCCTCTTCTGACCTCTGCGGCATTGCACGACACAGGTGCACAGACCTACGTGCAGACAATACATTCATACACATAAGAAAATAAATTTAAAAAAATTAACAAACAAACAAATAATGGTGGTGCACGCCTTTAGTCCCAGCACTCTGGAGGCAGAGACAGGTGGATCTCTGAGTTCAAGGCCAGCTTGGTCTACAGAGTGAGTTCCAGAACAGCTGGGACTACAGGGAGACCCTGCCTCAAAAAGACAAAAAATAATAAATAGATAGATAGATAGACAGAGTGAGTTCCAGGACTGGGACTACAGGGAGACCCTGCCTCAAAAAGACAAAAAATAATAGATAGATAATAGATAGATAGATAGATAGATAGATAGATAGATAGATAGATAGATAGATAAATAGTATATCTCTACACCTACTTCTGCCACAAATAATTTGGTGTTTTTCTGGTCATTTTTTTTGTGTATTTTTATGAATATTTACAGTTTCCATGCATGTGCTGTAATGCTACATAGCCAGGATCAGTTCTCCTCCTGGTTTCATGATGATTAATTATCCAAGTCACTTGGCTGGAGAGATGGCCTAGCGGTTAAGAGCACCGACTGCTCTTGCAGAGGACCTGTTTTCGATCCCCAGCACCCACATGGCGGCTAAGAACCGTCTGTAACTCCAATTCCAGGAGAACTCCAGTTCCAGGGGAATCCGACACCCTCTTCTGACCTCCGCGGCATTGCACGACACGGGTGCACAAACCTACAGGCAGACAGTACATTCATTAAAAAAAAAAAAAAGAAAGAAAAATTTCCAACTCACTAAATTATCTGCGTACATCTTTACCAGCCATGTGATTTTTCTTTTGCTTTAGATTATCATAATTTATTGAACTTTCCCTTTGCATGGGTGTTGAAGTGGTGCTGGTATGCCTACTATGTATCTCAAGAAGGGTGCAGGTACTCTGCCTCAGAAATGCCTTGTTATCCTCTGGTGCATCATACAGAGCTAGAGCTGTTCAGGATTCCTGCATTAGGATTTTTTTTTTTTTATTATTTATTTCTGTATGTGTATCAATGTACTGTCTGCATGCAGGTCTGTGCACCTGTGTCGTGCAATGCCGCAGAGGTCAGAAGAGGGTCTTGGATTCCCCTGGAGCTGGAGTTCTGGAATTGGAGTTTCAGACGGCTCTCGGCCGCCATGTGGGTGCTGGGGATCGAACCCGGGTCCTCTGCAAGAGCAGTCGGTGCTGTGCTCTTAACCGCTAGGCCATCTCTCCAGCCCCCCTGCATTAGGATTTTAAGACTTGGTATGCTACTTCCAGAGCCAAAAACACAGATCATGATAGAAATACTGAGATACTTCACAGGCTGAAGCTACTACCTAAGTAACCCCTTACTCCTACATTCTGGAGGGAACACCTAGAAGCCTATGTGGCTTAGCACCCTGGCGCTCTCTCCTGTCACACTGATGTGTGGCTGCTTTCCTACCTTTTCCTCTCTCTTTTAAAAAAAAAAAAATTTTTTTTTTGATTGTGTATGTATACATGTTATGCTTACATCCGTGTAAGGGCACCTGTGTTGTGCAGTGCCCACAGAAGACAGAAGGGGACACTGGATCCCATGGAACTGGAGTTACAGGTGGTTGTTAGCCACCATGTGAGTGCTGTAATTCAAACCTGGGTCTTTGGCAAGAACAACCAGTGCTCTTAACTGCTGAGCCATCTCTCCAGCCCCCCACCTGATTTTTTTATTTCACTCCCTATTTTAACTAGACAAAGGACAAACAAAAACCAAATATAGAAGCTGGTATACTAGACATGGTGGCACATGCCTATACTCCTAGCAGTCAGGAAGGAGACAGGAAGATCAGGACCATCCTGGACTACAGACCATTCTAGGCCATCCTGGGCTATACCAGACTCTGTCTCAAACAACTAAAAGCAGGGGCAGAGGTGGGAAACTAAAAGCAAACAATCATTTCTCTTCAAAGTAGTTATCAGTTGAATGTGAACTTGTTTTTAAAATTCCCTTTACTTGGGCTAGAGAGATGACTCAGTGGTTAAGAGCACTGACTGCTCTTAGAGGACCCAGATTTGATTCCCAGCACCCACATGGTGTCCGACAACTGTCCATAATTTCAGTTCCAGGGTATCCGACACCCTCTTCTGACCTCCGCGGGCATTGCATCTACCTAAATGCAGGCAATATACGCTCATACACATAAAATAAGAATAATAAACTATTTTAACATTCTCTTCACTTTATCAGACCTGTGACTCATTTCTGATTTAATTTTAAGGCCTTACCTGTGCCTAGCCTACAACTGCTGGGGCAGGGTCTTGCTACAAAGCTTGGGCCCTGTGGCTGACCTGTTGTCTTGAGTGGTAGTTGTTGCCCATATCCCATGATGTCATGCTGATGCCAACAGTCCACTGGTTCTTCATACACCTAGTCTTAGGGACAGCTGGGAATGAAAGGCAAGATGAGGTCTGTGCTATCACCTGAGGGAGAGCCATTCATGCCAGGAGAGTGCTGTAACACCAGATGAGGCAGCTTCAGGGTTCCTGTCATCTGGAAGACATCAAGCTGCATTCTGGAAACCACACAGAGAGATTCAGAACGGTACACTTGGGAGGCTGTGGCAAGGAGGCTCACTTGAGGATCTTGTGAGTTTGGGATCAGCTTGAACAACACAGTGAGATCTTGTCTCTATGGAAAAAGGATAATTACTGGCAATATGGATAGTCTGGTGTGCGTGTGTGTGTGTGTGTGTGTGTGTGTGTGTGTGTGTGTGTGTGTGTGTGAGTGATGGTCTCCCTTTTAGTCCCATCTGGCCTGGTTCTTGCTATGTAGACCAGGCTGGTCTTGAACTCACAGAGATCCGCCTGCCTCTGCCTCCTGAGTGCTGGGATTAAAGGCATGCGTCGCCATGCCTGGTCTGGTTCTTTTTAAAGGAGGGGTATAAGTATATTTCTTGACAGAATCCAAAAAATGAAGGGAAGAGGGAAAAATGTGCTTTGTTTGCATCCTGAGATGGTTCTTCTCAATCCCACATGCTGTGGGCTTTCACACCTCTCCTGAGCTGCCCTGCTGTGACACAGCCTGCTTTCTGTACCCTGCTCCCTAGGAGGGTACTTCTCCATTGGGCTTCTTGGCACTGAATGTAGAAGTTGCTAACACTAGTTAACAATTTTTTTTTTCAATTTCCCACCCTGCCCGATCTGCAGCAACCTGTTGTGGCATGATGTTGGCAATGAACTTTGCTCTCCTTTGTGAGTGAGCAAGGGCATGTATGGAGTTGTTAACCCACAAAGGAAGTGATATGTGCAAGGCCAGCTGAACCATCTGCTGGTGCCTGGGACTCAGGTCCCAGGGGCAAGTTCAAATCTCCCTCCCACAAACCTGGTCTTAAGGGATAGGAATATATTGGAGGCTAAAGCTGGGGTGGTATAGACAGAGACTGGAAAATGAACCTTGCTTGTCATTTAAGTTATACCAATGCCATTTTTTCCCCCCACCTTAAAGTTCAGACCTTTGGGCTCTTGGATGTATAATCTACCAGCTTGTGGCAGGACTCCCACCATTCAGAGCCGGGTAAGAGGAATCTTGCACTTCTCAGACCTCTGAGCCTATCTTAGCATACCCCATTGCTAATAAGTACTGGGAGGACAGAACAAGGGTTGTTCCTGGGGAGGAACTTCTACCATGGTTCACAAGTACATGGTGTTTAGGGGCTTGGGTTGGGATGGTGGCCTGGGAGGTGTGGGAGACCTCACAACCAACCTGGGAGGTTGGTTGTTCCATTAAAGGTCACCTGTTCCTGGAGGTTTGAAGACCCTTGTCCAAATAACAGACTTTTTGTTGTGCTTTTAATTCACAGAAATGAATATCTTATATTTCAGAAGATCATTAAGCTAGAATATGATTTCCCAGAAAAATTCTTCCCTAAGGCAAGGGATCTTGTGGAAAAACTCTTGGTAAGTGTTTCAAATTTCCTGTGGTGAGGGACCATGATAGCTACATCCTTTGACCTCTGCCCCATACTCAAGGGCACCCTGTTGAAAGATATGTTGGTGGTAAACAGTAATTGTAGATTGTCAGATTTTTAATCTCATCTCAATATAATCCCTTTGACTTTCCCAGTGCCTGGTTCTTCACTTTAATAAGACATAAAATTACTGTATCATTTTGCATGTGTTCATCAATATCATATCACATTTTCTTTTCTTTTTTTCCTCCCCTCACCTCCCCTCCCTTCCCCTCCCCTCCCCTCCCTGTAGCCTCAGCTGGCCTGGAACTTCCTATGTAGACCAGGCTGGCCTCAAACTCACAGAGAACCACCTGCCTCTGCCTCCTGAGTGCTGGGACTAAAGGCATGTGCCACCATACCTGGTTACCCCGTCACATTTTAAGTTATTGCTACTGAGCAACTGGGTTTATTATAGTAGCTTTACATCCTACTTTAGTGATATCTGCAGTGTCAACTTTAGAGTCTCTGACACTATGAAGACTTTAAAGATCAACCCGGGTAAACAGGGCAGAGAGAAGCTAATTTTTCTGAGAAAGGTATGCCCAGTTTATGTTTCAGAAATTGAGTGTTTCAGCCCTGGTGCTTTGGACTCTGACCTCATTTCTTCCTAATTCTTTGGGAGTAAGGTCAAGTCATGCATCTGTGGGCAGGCCCAGAGTCAGCTCTTCCAGTCATCCTGATATCCTTTCCCTTCTGTTCCCTTAGTAGAGAGTGAGCTTAATCTCCATGTGAGCCTAGGAATGCCACAGCCTTTGAGTCTTTGAAAGGTATAAAATTCCACTCTTTGAGAGTCTGATTGTTGGTTCTTTTTATTGTTAGGTTCATTTTTTCCTTGTGTTAGTTTTTGTTTGTTTTGAGATAGACTCTTGCTATGTAGCCCAAGTTGTTTGAAATGATTTATAATCCTCTTGCCTCACCCTCCTGAATTCTGGGATTACAGGTATGCACTACTATGCCTAACTCTCACGTTTGCATTTTTTTTTGTTTTCAAGACAGGGTCTCCCTGTAGCCCCAGCTGTCCTGGAACTTACTCTGTAGTCCAGGCTGGCCTTGAACTCTCAAAGATCCGCCTGCCTCTGCCTCCCAAGTGCTAGGATTAAAGGCGTGCGCCACCACGCCCGGCTCATGTTAGCATTTTTAGCTGCATGCTTTAAAAAGATGCTTGCTGCCATTCTCTACATCTCTACATTTTGAGGTTGTGATTTGTTTTTACTCTTGAGAAGACTTGGAGTGAGATAGGAATCCTTATCAACTTTAGCTGTTTTTTGTTTTGTTTTTATTTTATTTTATTTTATTTGTTTTGTTTTGTTTTGTTTTGGTCTTTTTTGAGACAGGGGTCTCCCTTTAGTTCCAGCTGGCCTGGAGCTCACTATGTAGACCAGGCTAGTCTTGAATTCAAGGAGATCCACCTGCCTCTGCCTCCCGAGTGCTGGGATTAAAGGCGTGTGCCACCATGCACAGCCCAAGATGGTTCTTAGCTGCCATTTGGGTGCTGGGAATCGAACCCAGGTCTTCTGTAAGAGCAGTCAGTGCTCTTAACCACTGAGCCATCTCTCTAGCCCCTTTAGGTATTTTTGCCATGGGGGTAGGCAGGCCTAGGTGGGACTGGGGACAGTGCTTCTACTTTTTCCAGGAGGTCTTACAACTTGAAAAAAACCTACACACATTTTTTTTCTATTTTTCTATTTTTCATTATGATTCTATTAGGATTCTGTTTCAACGCTGACTTGTTTCGGCTATCATTTAAGGTTTTAGATGCCACAAAGCGGTTAGGCTGTGAAGAGATGGAAGGGTACGAACCTCTCAAAGCTCATCCGTTCTTTGAGTCCATCACATGGGAGAATCTGCACCAGCAGACGCCTCCGAAGCTCACAGCTTACTTGCCAGCCATGTCAGAGGATGATGAGGACTGCTACGGCAATGTAAGCTGGCACATTTTGGGGGTAGCTCAGGCAGAGAGGAATTCTGCATGTCATACTATGTGAATGTGGCTCCTTGGCACATGAGTACTTCATTGAGCCCATGTGCCATGGGACTTCAATTTGTGTGATTACTAGTTAAATATGTGAGCCAGTATTGTGGACCTGTTGGTGGTTGGTTGATTGTTGTGCAATAATGAGCAAATGGCCAATATTCCTTGTGTGGGTTAATTCATTACTCTTTGGGTTTTTTGTTTGTTTGTTTGTTCATTCGTTTGTTCTTTCCTTTTTTTTGAGACAGAATCTCACTGTAGCCCTGGCTGGCCTAGAACTTGTTATATAGAAAAGGCTGGCCTCAAACTCTCAGGGATCTGCCCAATACTGTCTCCTGAGTGCTGGTATTAATGACATGTACCACAGGCAGATTCCTGTTCTTCTCCACCCCCACCCCCCCCCACCCCCCGGGCTGTGCTGATGAGTTTTCAGCTGTTGGGGGATGGGAGAGAGTTAAGATGGGATCTGGACCTATCAGTGAGGAATTAATCTCCTGCCTTCATCACTCAGCTCCTGAGATTGTGTCTCCTGGTGGCCCATTATTGGCAGCTTTTACCTCAGTGCCTTTCTGGTTATTTTTGTGATCCAGAATGTTGCTTATCTTTCTAAGAAAACTTGCTGCTCTGAAGTTTCAGGGATGTGTGTGAGGGTGGATCCCAAGCCCTATAGCTTAAGGCTCAGCAAGAGGATCTACCCAGGACCCAGGGGTTGGGGGTTGGGGGCGGTGAGACAGAGGGAGGAGAGAGGGAGGAGACACACACAGACTCTCAGACTCTCTGACTCTGACTGAGAGGCTGATTGACTCTTCCAAAGGTAAATTAAAATCACTGCTGGTTTTTTGCCTCTTAGGGATCAAGGGTTCTTTATGTCTTTTTTTTTTTTTAACATTTTTTTCTTTTCTTTATTTTTATTTCATGTGTATGAATGTTATGTCTGCATATGTTTAAGTGTACCCATGTTGTGCAGTGCCTGAGGAGAACAGAAGAGGGTGTTAGATCCCCTGGAAATGGAGTTATAGACAGTTGTTAGCTGCCATGTGGGTGCTGGGATTTGAACCCAGGTCTTCTATAAGAACAACCAGTGCATTTATGATGTGTAAGAGAGAGAGAGAAAAAAAAAAGAATAGCCAGTGCTCTTAACCACTGAGCCATCCATCTCTCCAGCCCCTTTATATCTTTTTAAATTTTTAAAAATTTTTATATTTATTTATTTGTTTATTTATTTTTATTTATTTTTTTTGCTGTGTTTTTGAGACAGGGTCTCCCTGTAGCCCCAGCTGGCCTGGAACTTGCTCTGTAGACCAGTCTGGCCTTGAACTCACAAAGATCCACCTGCCTCTGCCTCCCAAGGGCTGAGATTAAAGGCATGTGCCACCATGCCTGGCTTAATTTTATTTTTTATTTTTGTGTGTGTGTTGAGTGTATTGCCTGCATGCCTGTAAATCCACCTGTGTCATGAAGTACCCAATGGAGAACAAGAGGGCACTGGATCCTCTGGATGGGGGATGGTTGTTAGTTGCCATGTGGGTGCTAGGATTCAAACCCATGACTTCTGCAAGAACAGCCAGTGCTCTTAACCATTGAGCCATCTCCAGCCCCCATTTTCTTTCTTTTATTCCCCCCCCCCCAAGGATTTTATTTGCTGGGAATGATGGCATATACCTTTAATCCCAGTACTCATGAGGTAGAGGCAGGCAGATAGCGGCCTGGTCTACATACCAAGTTTTAGGTAAGCTGTCTCAAAACAAACAAAAAACCAGATATTTTATTTTATTATTTTTAGTATATGAGGGTTTGCCTGTAATGCAATGTGCAGTGCCCATGGAGGCCAGAAGAGGGCGTTGGATCCCTTGGAACTGGGGTTACAGATGGTTGTTAGACACTATGAGGATGTTAGGAGCTGACCTCAGGTTCCTTATAAGAGCAGCCACTGCTCTTAACCACTCAGCCATCATTCCAGCCAATATCCCCATTTTCTAAAAATGTTCCTTGTGCCCAGACTTTAAGGAATAAAACTATGCATTTATGCTGTTCTCCCATACATAGTATACCCACTGCAGAGAACTTAGGCTTAGTGCCAGGAGTTCCTTGCCCTTTTCCCATATGCTACCTGAATGCTCATGAGTAGCTCTTTTTCAGGTCATATCTACAGGAGCTGGTAGGAGCCTTTTTTCCCTGCCTGCTAAACCTATTATTCCTGCAGAAGTCACCTAGGACTAGCAGGCAGTCCTTCAGCCTATGGGCTTTGTGCCTTATTCCTGTCTCCCACATGGTAGCTGATTTTTGAAAGATGCCAATGTCTTAGCAGCTAGGAGAATCACTTCACACACACACACATGCATGAGTGCATGTGCTACCTGAACATCTCTGCAGGCCTGCTCTGCACTGTTGAGAACTTTTGGCTTTTTTTTTTTGTCTTTTGTCTTTTTGAGACAGGGTCTCCCTGTAGCCCCAGCTGTCCTGGAACTCACTGTGTAGACCAGGCTGGCCTTGAACTCACAAAGATCCCCCTGCCTCTGCATCCCAACCACGCCTGGCGAGAACATTGGCTTTTTGATCAGAAGCTTTGGCTTCCACGTGGTGTGATCTGGCTGTGAGTCCGCAGCTTGCTTTTTCAGGTGGTTGCTCCTCAGTTCCTCTAGTGTGATTTGAAGGTTTTGGGAAACATCAAGTAGAAAGTTCCCTGTGCTAAAGTCCACCTTCAAACCGTGAGACTAGGCTTGGGGAATGCTGGGACAGGGGAAGCCTGCTCTGCAGGCACTCCCTCTCCATGGGTGGAGTAGTGATGAACAGCTCAGTAATGCTGAAGAGGTAGCATTGTAATGATTCTAAATTCAGGGTTAGCTATAGGAGTGTGACCCCCAGTCTTAGTATCTGTGTCAGAAATAGGGACATTTGGTAGCAACCTTGGCTGGCTCTGAAGACTCTGTGACCTGCACCCCCACCTCCATAGCATCCTGTAGTCACCCCTGGAAACTTGATGCAGAGGCATTATCTCACCAGGGAACTGCCAGGAAGGAAGTGGAGAGAACGAATGGGTTATGAATCTGGAGTCATCAGCAAGATGGGGCTTTGGCAGTTGCTGGGCTATGCAAAGACACACAAGGAGATGGGTATAGGACTTGAGGGGTCTGTAGAGGTCAGGGCCTCTGCTGTAGTAGTTGGGGCCCTCTTTTTGGACACTCAGGGCATGGAAGGCAGGGCTGAGAATGGTGCCTCCTGCTCTCAGTGGTCATACCTGTCCTGTTCTGTGCTCTGGGTTCTTTGGTTCTATCATTGCCTAGGAAAATGGCAGAGTGGGTTGCCCATGTTTTGAATACTTTTGCTTTCTGTGTCAACACTGGCTTGTATTTTTCTCCAGAATAACAAGTTTGTTTATACCAACTTTGATTGATCATTGCTGGAATTAGAACAAAAAAAAAAAATCAAATGTGGTAAACCATATCAAAATATGTAGTGCCTTCTGTGACTCTGAAACTTAAGACCCTAGGATTAAAAGAGAAATATGCCTGAGCACAGAGTTCCATACCAGGGACTGGATGCTTTGGTTCTGCCCTGTGGTACAATACTGGGTGAGAGTCCCAAGTTCCCTCTCCCTGGAGTAAAGAATGAGGTATAGCTTCTGTTTGACCTCTTTATCAGAAGGACCCACAGCAGGAAGATTTGGCTTTGCCTTGGTTCAGTGGCCACATGGCCATTGGAAGGGAATCTGTCTACACTTAACCAAAAAGGACAGTGGGTCCACCTGCTTCTGTAATATATGTAACCGTACCAGATTATGAGTGGCTGTGGGGGCAGGCAATATGGGAGGGGTCTTTGACCTTAAAGGCAAATTAAGGCACCTTTCTCCTTTTTCTCCTTCCCTGCAGTATGACAATCTCCTGAGCCAGTTTGGCTGCATGCAGGTATCATCTTCCTCCTCCTCCCACTCATTGTCTTCAGTGGACACCGGGCTGCCCCACAGGTCAGGCAGCAACATTGAGCAGTACATCCATGATTTGGACACTAATTCTTTTGAACTGGACTTACAATTTTCTGAAGATGAAAAAAAGTTGTTACTGGAAAAGCAAGCCGGTGGAAACCCTTGGTAAGGATCATAGGTTTCTGCAACCCTGTCTTAAAAATCAGGGAAGTGCCGGGCGTGGTGGCGCACGCCTTTAATCCTAGCACTTGGGAGGCAGAGGCAGGCGGATCTTTGTGAGTTCAAGGCCAGCCTGGTCTACAGAGTGAGTTCCAGGACAGCTGGGGCTACAGGGAGACCCTGTCTGGAAAAGACCAAAAAAAATCAGGGAAGCACAGGGAAGTTAGCAGGGCGGCTTGCCTGGCTTGGCCGAACCTCCTGAGCTGAAGCAACGACTCAGCAGTTAAGAGTGCTTACTGCTTCCAGGGATCTGAGATGGGCACCCACATAGGTGGTTCACAACCACCTATAACTCCAGTTCCAGAGGATCTGACACCCTCTTCTGGCCTCCGCAGGCACCTGTACAGATGTGCATGTAGGCAAGATGCTCATATCACATAAAATATTTTTTTTGAAATCCAGCACTTGGGAGGCAGATGCAGGTGGATCTCTGTGAGATGGAATTCAGTCTGCTCTAAATAGCAAGTTCCAAGCTAGCTGAGGCTACAGGGATACCCTGTCTCTAAAAAACAATACAAAAGTATTAAAATAGTATTCAACTTCTATAAACTATCTAAAACTGTTACTTTTGTAAAGTTACACGTTTTCCATATGTGAGCATTTAAAGGATAATTTTTTTTTTCTTGGCCATAGCACCACCATCTAAATCTATAAAGATTAAGGGGGCTGGGGAGATGCTCAGTAAAGTGCTTGCTCTGCTAGTATCAGGGCCTGTGTTCAATTCCTAGCACCCACGTAAAATGCCGAACATGATAGTTCCTGCCTATAATCTCAGTGCTGGGGAGGCAGAGATAGAATCCCTGGGGTTTGCTGGCCAACCACTGTAGCCAAATCAGTGAGCTCCAGGTTTAGAGTCTGCAGAAGAGACTCTATCTCCCAAAATAAGATGAAGAGCAATTAAGGAAGGCACCGATAATGACCTTTGGCCTCCACATGCACATATGTTCACACACACAAACAAAAATTTGAGTGTTCTGAGGAAGACATGGTTGTAGGAGCTGTAGAGCTCTTTCTGGCTCATGCTGTCCACCACACAGAGGAACAAATTGGTTAGGAGCTTACAATATAATCATGTTTTCAAAAAGTACCAAGGCGACAATTGACCAGACTAGAGTTAGCTTACCCCAGCCCAATGGAGTCCATGGAAAAGGGTGTGCTCCCTGAGATATGCAAAAGAAAGTATCTCACAGTGAAGAGCACCGTTCTGAGAATCATAAGAAAATGCCTTGGGGGCTGGACAGATGGCCTAGCGGTTAAGAGCGCCAACTGCTCTTGCAGAGGACCCAGGTTCGATCCCTAGCACTCACATAGTGGCTGAGAACCGTCTTTAACTCCAGTTCCAGGGGAATCCAATGCCCTCTTCTGACCTCTGCAGCATTGCATGACAGGGTGCACAAACCCACATGCAGACAGTACATTCATACACATTAAAAAAAAAAAAAAAGAAAATGCCTTAAGGGGCTGAAGAGATGGTTCAGTGGAAAAGAGCACCTGATGCTTTTACAGAGAACCTGAGTTCAGTTCCCTGCACCCACATTGTGCAGCTTATAGCTACCTGTAACTACAGCTTTGGGGGACCCAACATCCTCTTTTGGTTTCCAAAGGTGCTTGAACTTATACACATGTTCAGGTGTACATGTGTGCTTACATATGCACAAGTAAAAGTAAATTATTTTAAAAAGAAAATATCCTGGGGCAAAGATTCTAAAGATAGGAGGAAGATGCTCAAGTGAAATGGCTCGAAGTACATTAAGCAGTTGCCTTCCGTAAGTATGGAACCAGAAACCAAGGCCAAAGTCACAATTGCAGATCCCTAAGTCAAGTATTTTGATAAATTATCAGTTTACAGAAGGAGGGATTGGGGATACAGCTCATTGTGGAGATATCAGTTGGTATATCTGCCAACTGAGCCATACCACACATATGTTCATTAAGTTTTTATTTATATATTTACTTTGTGTAAATGCATGCATACTCATACATGCTATGGCGCTCATGCAGAAGTCAGATGACAATTGGAGACAGTCAGTTTTCTCCTTCTACTATGTGGTTGCTAAGAATAGAACCCAGGTCTTCAGGCCTGGCAGCAAGTGCCTTTACCCACTGAGTCATCTTGGTGGTCCAGGTTTATTGTTTTTGTTTTTGTTTTATTTATTTATTTATTTATTTTTATGTGTATGAATGTACTGTCTGCATGTAGGTTTGTGCACCCGTTTCTTGCAATGCCACGGAGATCAGAAGAGAGCGTCGGATTCCCCTGGAACTGGAGTTCTCCTGGAATTGGAGTTACAGACAGTTCTCAGCCGCCATGTGGGTGCTGGGGATCGAACCCGGGTCCTCTGTAAGAGCAGTCAGCGTTCTTAACTGCTAGGCCGTCTCTCCAGTCCCAGGTTTATTGTTTTTAATGAATTAAATAAGTATTTGAAGTGGGGCATGGTGGTACATGCCTGTAATCCCAGTACTTAAGAGGCAGAGGTCAGTCTATGAAAATTGCAAGCAAAGCAAAACAATGAAACAAAAATAAAATACTTGAAAATGTGTATTGAAATTTCTCACAGAGTGTATATTAGTGGATATAGTCCAGAGAGAGGAAAGCCAGTGGGGGTTTCCTCCAGTCTCAGAGCATAATAACCCTGAGCCTGAAGGTTAGAAAGCTGGCCTTTGAGACCAGCGGCCTACCAGGTACCACCACTGGTCCCCTCCCCAAATGAAGCTAGGTTTGGAGAGACTTGTGGGGTGTCAGGTGCCATTCTCAGATCCCCAGCCCCGTAGCTTCATTTTGTTCTCAAGGACACTGCTGGGAGCCTCAGGCTCAGATTCTTAAAGATAGTCTTCTTGGCCGGGCGTGGTGGCGTGGTGGCGCGCGCCTTTAATCCTAGCACTTGGGAGGCAGAGACAGGTGGATCTTTGTGAGTTCAAAGCCAGCCTGGTCTACAAAGGGAGTTCCAGGACAGCTGGGGCTACAGGGAGACCCTGTCTCGAAAAGACAAAAAAAAAAAAAAGATAGTCTTCTTGGGATCTGTGTAGATAGGGGAGGAGAGAACCTGGTTTTGGAGTCAGGGAAAAGCAGGGTTTTACATTGTCATGGTTGTGGGTTGACTGTGGGTAGAGGTCATGAGACCCTTGGCTTAGGTTAGCTGAGGTGCTGCTTCAGGTTTGGGTCTAGCTATCAATCTTCAAATGAACCTACCAGGGAATAGAAGGGCACATAAGGTGGATCTTCTTCAGGGAATTGACTTTGAAGTAAAAGGTCAAAATGAGTCTTTGAAGTAAACCTTTCAAAATGGATAGAGCTGGGGTTGTGGTTCAGTGGTAGAGTGCTTGCTTACCTTATGTGTATAATACCCTGGATTCAATCCCCTTTATCACAAATACAATAAAGATATATTTTTAAAAATTTTTATTTTTGTTTTTTACGTGTATGAGTGTATTGACTGCATGTGTGTCATGCAATGCCCACGGAGTCACCAGAGGGTGTCAGATCCCCTGGAACTGGAGTTACAATTGTTAGCTACCATGTGAGTGCTATGACTTGAACCTGGGTCCTCCACAAGAGCAGCTAGTGCTCAACTGCTGAGCTGTCTCTCCAGCCCCAATAACGATATTTTATTTAAAAAAAATTTTTTTAACTAATTTTATTTATTTCTGTATGTGTATGAATGTACTGCCCGCATGCAAGTCTGTGCACCCGTGTTGTGCAATGCCGCGGAGGTCAGAAGAGGGTGTCGGACTCCCCTGGAACTGGACTTCTCCTGGAATTGGAGTTTCAGACGGCTCTTGGCCACCATGTGGGTGCTGGGGATCGAACCCGGGTCCTCTGCAAGAGTGGTCGGTGTTCTTAACTGCTAGGCCATCCCTCCAGCCCCAATAAAGATATTTTAAAAAGCAGATAAATCAGCAGCAGCTGTTGCAAGCTGGCTGGCTAGGCAGTGGATTGTAGTGTTGTGGCATTGCTACTGCTAGTGGAGCTTCCTTGGGCTTGTTTCTCTGTGGCTCTGATTACTAGGCTGCAGACGAGTGACCTTTCTCACCCCTGGGCAGAACTTTGAGAAGTGGAGGCTATGAGTGTATGCATTGTGCACAAAGTGAACAAGTGGCAGAGCTGGCGTCTATCATTCTACAGGGACAAGGGAGGACTACGTTTGCTTCCCTGTGGTGCTGGGATGTTTGGCTAGTGATCTGTCCATGACTTCACTCTCTGCAAAATACTGCCTGCCATCCCTCCCTCCCCCATCCCTCCCTTCCCCCCTCCCTCCCCCTCCCTCTCTCCCCCCCTCCCCCCTCTCCCTCTCCCCTGCCCCCTTTCCTCTCCCTCTCTCTCCCTTCCCTCCCTCTTTCCTCCCTTTCTCCCTCTCTCCCTTCCTCCCTCCCTTCCTTTTGACAAGATCTCCTTATATAGCCTGGCTGGCCCGAACTTTTCAATCCTTTTTCTTTTTCTTTTTTTTTTAATTTTAATTTTAATTTTTGTATGTGTATGAATGTACTGTCTGCATGTAGGTTTGTGCGCCCGTGTCGTGCAATGCCACAGAGGTCAGAAGAGGGTCTTGGATTCCCCTGGATCTGGAGTTCTTTTGGAATTGGAGTTATAGATGGTTCTCAGCCGCCAAGTGGGTGCTGGGGATCGAACCCAGGTCCTCTGCAAGAGCAGTCGGTGCTCTTAACTGCTAGGCCATCTCTCCAGCCCTCAATCCTTTTTCTTTAGCCTCCCATATGCTGAGATTATAGGCATACATCACCATATCAGACATGCTTTAATATGTTTAGTATGTGCATTTGTGAAAGCTGAGGATGCCATATCACCATGAGGATTCCTTGTTCTTGCTTATATGTCATGTCTTCTGGCTGCCCTAAAGCTAGTTCTCTCAGTCTAGGGTGTCAACATCCCGACTCTTAACCCTTTGCTTCCTGTGTTGACTATCCCCCACCTCCAAATAGCTTATTTAGTAAGTCTTTCCTGTATTATTTCACCTGTTAGTCTTTACTTGTTAAATGTTAAAATGTTACAGGGCCTGCCTGCTAAGTGGGCTTTCTGGCAGACCCTGCAGTGTTAGCTAGACATTTATACTTTATGCCTTTTGTGTGGCACCACTAGGTTATCCTTACACATGTTCTTTTCAGAGCCAGCCTTTTCTCTGTGTTTCAAAGTCTAGGTGTTTGATTGGTTAGTAAATATTTCTAAGAGAGGGCATTATTGCATTTCCCTCCTGGGTCACTTCCTGGTTCCTGTTCAGAGTCTCAGTTGTTCTCAAAGCCCACACAATGCTGCATTGGTTGTGACTTTCAGGGCCTTGGTGATACGGCCTGGCTTGGAAAGATCATCTAGTCAGGTTGGGCAGGTTGGGCAGTGGGGTCAGAAGCTTCTTCTCATATGGGTGCTGGTTTTTCAGGGAGGTGCCTGGGTATCTGCACGCTTAGTTCATTTTCACATACAAAGTATAGTGTTTCTGTAGTAGAACCTTAGATGAGGCACTTCAGTGGCAGAAGTAAGTGCTTGCCTGGATGCACAAGGCCATGGGTCCTGATCCCAGCACCCATGGTAGTTTTAACCCAGAGTAAAGTAACCATCTCTTAAGTCTTAAGGTGACAAAGTAAAATATGCATGCTGCTAATATGTAATAAGTCAAACCAAATCTTAAAAAAAAAAATTCTAACATTGATTTGATTATGTGCATGAAGGTCAGAGGACAAACTGGCAGGTGTCACTTCTCTCCTGCCTTACGGTTTTTATGGTTATCAGCCTCGGCAGCAAATTCCTTTACCCGCTGAGCCAGCCTACTGATCTTCAACCAAATTCATGCAGTATTTGAATAAAAATATTTTTTCACCACCCTTTAATCCCAGCAAAAACAAACCCAGAAAACAATAACAAAAAAGGTTTTATCACATGGAAATGGAAATTATGGAAAAGACCCCCTCACCTCCACCATTGTGGGGATTGACTCGAAGGAGTTAGAGTCGTATATGCTAGGCATACCGTTGACCACTGACTGCACTATACCCTTACAACCCAGAAAAGGTATATGAAGCTGGGTTTGGCTAGGATATTTTCAGGATTTCTGATTCTATAGAACTCTAGATTCTAGCCGGGTGTGGTGGCGCACGCCTTTAATCCTAGCACTTGGGAGGCAGAGGCAGGCGGATCTTTGCGAGTTCAAGGCCAGCCTGGTCTACAGAGTGAGTTCCAGGACAGCTGGGGCTACAGGGAGACCCTGTCTCAAAAAGACCAAAAAAAAAAAAAGAACTCTAGATTCTAGGTACTATTAGGTATCTTGGCCTTGGAAATGATTACAGGGGACACATCTATTCTAATGTTGACTAATAGTGGCATCCAGCCTTCTGTGAGATTCTTCACCTATCATGTTTTTTGTTGTCATTTTGTTTTAGTTTGTTTTCTTTTTTGTATTTTTGAGACAGGGTCTCCCGTAGCCCCATTGGCAGGAACTCGCTTTGTAGACCAGCCGGCCTAGAACTCACAGAGATTGCCTGCCTCTGTTTCCTTCCGAGTGCTTCGTATTAAAGGTGTGGGCCACCTTTATGCCCAGCTTTTTTTTTTTTTTTTTATGTGTATGAATGTACTGTCTGCATGTAGGTTTGTGCACCCATGTCATGCAATGCCGTGGAGGTCAGAAGAGGGTGTTGGATTCCCCTGGAACTGGAGTTCTCCTGGAATTGGAGTTACAGACGGTTCTCAACCACCATGTGGGTGCTGGAGATTGAACCCAGGTCCTCTGCAAGAGCAGTCGGTGCTCTTAACCACTAGGCCATCTCTCCAGCTCCTTATTTATTTTCTATATGTATGAATGTACTGTATGCATGCAGGTTTGTGCACCCGTGTTGTGCAATGCACGCGGAGGTCTCGGATTCCCCTGGAACTGCAGTTCTCCTGGGATTTACAGACGGTTCTCAGCCGCCATGTGGGTGCTGGGGATTGAACCCGGGTCCTCTGCAAGAGCAGTCGGCGCTCTTAACCACTAGGCTATCTCTCCAGCCCCGAGCAGTCGGTGCTCTTAACCACTGAGCTATCTCTCCAGCCCCATTTTTTTTTAAGATTTATTTATAAAAGAAAATGTGCCAGGTGTGGTAGCACACGTCTTTAATCCCAGCACTCAGGAGACAGAGGCAGGAAGATAGTTCTGTTAGTTCAAGGCCAACCTAGTCTACATATAGTGAGTCCCAAGACAACTGGGCCTACAGGGAAACCCCATCTCAAAAGATAAAACGAACATACTTGTTTTATTTTATATGTATCAAATGTTCTACCTGCATGCATGTAAATATTCCACATGCAGGGCTGGAGAGATGGCTCAGCGGTTAAGAGGACCTGGGTTCGATTCCCAGCACCCACATGGTGGCTAAAAACCGTCTTTAACTCCAGTTCCAGGGGAATCCGACACCCTCTTCTGACCTCTGGGGCATTGCATGACATGGGTGCACCAACCTACATGCAGACAGTACATTCATACACATAAAAAATACTAAAAAAAAAATTTTTTTTTTAAATGTACCACATGCATATCTGGTCCCTTGAGAAGCCAGAAGATGATGTTGAATCCCCTGGAACTCCCTGGGAACCAAACCTGGGTTCTCTGCAAGAGCAAGTATTTTTTTTTTTTTTTTTTTTTTAAGAAGTATTCTTAAAGATACTGTTCCAGGCTGGCCTGGAACTTGATATTTTGCCGAGGATGACTTTAAAATCCTGAACCTCCTGCCTGCACCTCCCAAGTGCTGGCATTATAGGTACCACTGTATCCTACTTTGCTTTGTGTTCAGTGCTGTGCAGATAGTCTCAACTGAAAGGTGACCTCAGGGATGTGGGTTCTGGACCATATATACAGGTAGAACTTTGTATGTACTGAATCTAGAGTATCTCCTGGTCCTGAAATGACGTCACATTCGTGACAGGCAGGCTTGGTTGATGGAGGATCCACAGAGTCCCTGTGGAGTTTGTCTGAAGGGCAGAGTTTGGAGAATTGTTGACTCTTTATTTTGTTCTTTTTTTTTTTTTATAGGCACCAATTTGTAGAAAATAATCTAATACTGAAAATGGGCCCAGTGGATAAGCGAAAGGTGAGTCAGTCCCTGCTGCTCTTCAACCTATGTCTTCTGTCTGCTTCTAGCTAAAGGCAACTCCATCTTCAGATTCTGCCATGACTTGTTGGATGTGGCATCCTTTATCCCATCATGCACTTCGAAGATCATCTCTAGATTTTATAGTTAGGGACACTCAGGCTCTCAGGAAAGCAGGTGGGAAGCCAGTTTTATGCTCTAGCTACAGAACATGCTTTCCTGTGGTTGCACAAGGCCCACTTCACCATGCCAAGGTTTCTGTCACATTGAGGATATATTTTTCTGATAGCCCAGTAAGTAGTCTTTCCTTAGAGGATTTAAAAATACCCAAGTTATTGTTTATTACATTTATGGACTAAACAGAGTGTACAGAATATATGTAAGGACTCCTGAATACCCTTTCTGGCTGTGACTTCTTTGGAAGTGAGAATCTCCATGAAGGTGGGTAAGGCCTGACCTGCTGAGTGTGGGACTCTGCCTTTGAGGAGCTGAGAGTCCAGGAGACCACAAGATGGCTGTCAGTGGACACATTGTTGTAAGCTAAGCAACAGGGACCTGTGCTTGTTCTTTCCTTGATGTAAGATATTGACCCTAGGTTGAGGATGAAGTCTCAGGTAAGTGAGCATGGGCACTCTGCCCTGAGCTACTCTATAGGTTGGTCTCCTCTGAGTATTGATCAAACAAAACAATGTATTTATGTACTTACTATTTGTATACTAGGGTTTATTTGCACGACGACGACAATTATTGCTCACAGAAGGGCCACATTTATATTATGTTGATCCTGTCAACAAAGTCCTGAAAGGCGAAATTCCATGGTCACAAGAACTCCGACCAGAGGCCAAGAATTTTAAAACTTTCTTTGTTCACACGGTGAGTCTGTCCCTATGAGGCTTCTGATTGTAGCGTCTTCAGAGGCCTCTCTACCTCTGTGGAAGTGTTCCTTGCTTTGGCCAAGGTGGCATCTAGGGTCAGGACAGTTTCTCATGTCTCAGATGCCTGCATGAATAGAGTAGGCCTGAGTTGGGCCGGGAGATACTCTGCTTACTTTTGCTTTGGGTAGGTCACCTGCCCACATACTTAGTTTCTGCACATACAGAATGAAGAAGCCCACTGTGTCACAGGCTTCACAGAGGTGCTGGCAGCACTAATAGCAGAACAGGATGGGTGGGGATGGGACTTCTTAGAGGACATCAGATGCTCTGTCTTTGCAGCCTAACAGGACGTATTACCTGATGGATCCAAGTGGGAATGCTCACAAGTGGTGCAGAAAGATCCAGGAGGTTTGGAGGCAGCGGTACCAGAGCCACCCTGATGCTGCTGTACAGTGACATGGCCTGCGGCCGGGCTGCCCTTTGCTGCCAGGACATCCCCAGCGCGGCTCGGCCGCCACCCAGGACGCTTCCAGACCACCTGCCAGCCATCTCAAGGAGAATGCAGATGGTGGAAACCTTGCAGCTTTTTTATTTAAAAGAAAAGAAGAAAAAAACCCAAACACACAAAGAACAAAACAAATAACCAACAAACAGGAATTCAGGGTCGCTTTGCTTGCTCTCTCTACTCTGTGGTGGCTTCCACGTGCGGTTGTGGCCATGGAGACCCAGCTCTGTGCACGGCAGCCCAGTTCCCACCCAGACCAGTGGCCAGATTTGGGATCACCAGCCCCTCCTAGCATCCAGGAACTGCACGCTTGCTTCTACACCTCCTCACCTGATACACATAGCTCCTGATGTGGCTAAGGGACCGGGTGTGTCTTTGACTCTTTCTGTTCACCCCTACTGTCATAGAACTCGTCACCAGGGAGCTTCTTCACACCTGTGATGGGGTGGCCACCAACTCGATGTGGGTGCAGGGATCTTAGCTTGTGCTTATACTTCGTCAAGTCCCTCATATGTGGCTCTGGAGATATGGTCAGGCCCCTAACATCCCTCCTTGTGTGACTGGTCCAGAATTTCTGTGGTCCCTGCTTTATAGCAGGCAGGTTATGTGGTGAAGAGTATTCAGGCTGTTATAGTTACAGGGTGTCCTCATTGGGCTCTGCTCCTGTGTTCCATCTCCCATTGGTCCATCCAGGGAGCTGGATGCCAAGCCAAGCCCACATGCATGAGGGGTGATGTCAGATCAGAGTCTAGGTAGCACCAGCTGGATTATTGCCTAATACAGAATTCTGCCCCTAATCTGGCCAAGACCCAGAGGTACTATGGGGAATCTAACCCTAGCATCCTGGCCTACAGCCCTCAGGTGGAGGAGTAGGGCAGCAGGCTTTCCTGGGAGTCTCTGGAATGTTTTAAATAGGTAGGCCACATGCCTTGTGAGGCAGAGTTTGAGAGAATCTTGGTATAGGCAGCCCCAGAGTGTGCCAACCCCCTGCCCAGCCTCACATGTACCTGTTTGTGCTGTGGAAAGCACTTCTCAGCTAGCTCAGTTTTTACATCTCTTTGTTGAAAATCTAAAAGCCTTCTCATATTTCCTGGTCATCTGGTACCATTAAGTGTAGACTTTGCCTGGAAAGAATGTTACCAATGTCTGGCTCACAAGAATAGCCCACTTTAACCTGAGCCTGTCCACTGTGGCATTCTGTGCCAGTGGTAGAGCCACTTTCTCCAGTGATCAGATGACAGTGCTCTGCTCTGTAATACAGATGGCCTGGGGCATTTCATTACCTTTCTTGTTTTGTTACTCCCAAGCAGAGTGCTCCAGAGGGACTTGACTATCCTCTCTCTGCCTTGGTTGTTCTTGGAGGGAAGCTTTGGTCCTTTGGGTAGAGAAGTAGGCATCTGTCTTCACAGTCTGCTCACAGACAACACCTCGACTCCTGTGTTCACGAGGCAGAACAACTTTACTATTTCTCTTGACTTTTACAAAGGCACCAGCAAAAGGCCCCCACAGTGAAGGTTCCCCTGTTCTGTCCACAGTAACTGTATCTAAGAGGAAAGATTTCTTCTTAAACTTTTAACGGTAAGAGTGGTTCTTTTAAAACTGGTGTGGAGTACAGACAGAAGGCCTGCCATCGTGCTAGTGCAGGGGGACCGGATGGGAGCAGAGATATTCTTCAGATGTTCCCAAATCATGCAGTAAGAGTTTCTGGTGATTAGAACAGGTATGAGGACCTCACCTACCCTTAGGTCCCAGGGAGTAAACATGACCCAGCATGCAGCCCCAGCCTGTGAGTGTAGGTGGGTCTCCTCTCTTAGCTTTTGAAAAGGTATGTCTGTGTTGGCTGAGTCTCTCTTGCTTGTTTCCTCCTTGGAGTTCCTATTCATGCTCAATCCCCATGGCTGTTTAGCCCTCAGAGTATCCTGTGCCCTGTGTTTCCTGTATGTGTAAAAGTGGCTTTCTGACTCTCATATATCCAGGCACAGAGAAGGCATCTCTCAGGGTACTTGACTATAGGTGAACATGTGGGACTGAGGCTTGGCTTGAATAAGAGCACCTGGCCAGCTGTGTATGGGAGAATCCTCTGTTGCCTCCTTCCCTTGGAGAGTGACACTACCTCCTGGGCTTCACCAAGCGCCATCCTAACCTCCAAAACCACAGGTGTGGGCTCAGCCGAGCTGGCAGTGGGTAGCCAAAATAACTGCCCTGTGCTGAGAACTACAGAGCTCTTCCTAGTTGTCACCTTTGTCCTTATTGCTTCCTTTTTTTCTTGCTTTTTTTTCCCCCTTAAAGGGCCATGCCTTTTTTTTTTTTTTTTTTTTTTTNTTTGTCTTTTTGAGAGAGGGTCTCTCTGGAACTCTGGCTGTCCTGGAACTTGCTCTGTAGACCAGGCTGGCCTTGAACTCACAGAGATCCGCCTGCCTCTGCCTCCCGAGTGCTAGGATTAAAGGCGTGCGCCACCACGCCCGGCTTGCACATTGTTTTCTTACCCTGACATATCTTTTTCAGTTTTTTCCAACCATTCTTAGAGTTGTCACCTAGTATGCAGGTACCTTCCATTGTAGGACAGGAATGTAGGTGTCTTTGTTCAACAAAGAACAGTAAGTGGGGGATCTAAAGTGAAGGAGTATCCTAAGAGTAGCAGGGGTGAATGGAACATTTAAGACCATCCTCTGTGGCTTCTACCACTGGGAAGTAGGCCTATTGTTGCTGTGTCTTAAAGCCTACTGAGTCCTGCCTTCTGGGGGAACAGAGAAAGCTGAGCTTGGATGGGTCATTTCTACTTTTTTTTTTTTTTTCCCCCTCTTGTAGCTCTACCTGGGCAGTGGGCATCCCTGTATGGAACTCTGAACCTCTTCACCCCAAGGAGTAGCACCATTGCTCCCGTTCTGAACCATGACCTGGTATAGGCAGTAAAAGCCACTTTCAGAAAGGTGACTCATGTTAGTGGGCCAAAACTGGCAGGAACTTCACCTGCAGCCTTCTTGGGCTACTACCTAATGTTTGTGGTCCATCCCTGAAGTAACCTTGCAGACAGTCCTGTGGCACAGACTCCCAGTGCCAGCAAGGGGGCTCTGGGTAATTATGTGCTTTCTTAAAAGTAATTTCTGTTTTCTGGGAAAACAATGAAAAACCCACCATTCAGAGACCACTGTGAGCATTTTGATGTAGATCCTGCTCCCCCAAACTTTTTCTTTCAGTGCTTGGAATTGAGCCCAGAGACTCCTGAGGCAAGTGCTTTAACACTGAGCTACACCCCCAACTCTTGTTTGCTTTTTAAACCAAACTGGGAACATGACATATATCATTTTGCATCCAGCTTTTTTATTTGATAGCTTAAGCATTTCCCCATGCCATGAGCAGTTATTCAAAAATGTTTTAAATGAGTGTAGAGCCTAATGGTTGTAAATTTTATAAGTTATCTGACCATTTTTCTGTTGTAAAGCATTCAGATGGTTTTTGGTTTTTCATTATTTAAATAATGCTGTGATGAATATACTTAAAGTCTTTGATTTTTACTGATTTTTTTTTCCTCTCCTAGATATCTGCAAGTGGTATTTTTGGGTCAAGGAATTTGTTCATTTCACAGATATTCCTCTTCTTGGTGTAATGTTTAGATGCTCTGAGTTCCAGTAATAGCTCCTCCTTCCTTGTACCTACAGATTTTGAACAAATCAATTCCTGCTACACTATGTGTTCTAAAGAGAGTTTTAACATGACTGCCTTTGGTTTTTTAATGTTGGAATGTCATTACTGCAGATCCATTTGTGTTTTCCAAGAGCTAGTTTTCTTATTTTCATAGCAAGAATCTGGTCATGCTTGCACGTCAGTTCTTGTCTACCCTTGCTGCTATGGCTTCCAAGTGCTTGGTGGTGTTTTCAGAATCTTGTACTTTGTGTATACAATGGTACTGAATCTGCTTCTGAACAGTAAGCAGAGAGAAAATGTTGAACTGACCTTGCCACATGCTTAGTGGGTAATTCATAATTAAGTTTATAGACTCAGAAACTACATTTGGGCCATTTGAGCTCAGTAGCAAAGCAAAGTAGCAAGCTCTTTTTGAAAAATAAACCATGTAGATGATTTGGTTTTATAACAGTACAGTAGTTGTATGTGTCCTTGCTCTACCCCTTCTTAGGTCTTAAAGTGTTTGATGAGAGCACAGTGGCCAGGCTTTTTTGTTGTTGAGGACAGGTGTAAACATTCTCCACCTCCCTGCCCACAGTGCTGTAGGTTGACTGATCTTCAAGTCCAGACCACCTACCCAAATTTGATTGTATTCTTATTTTTCCATCTTAAGGGGGAGGGCATTAATTCCTATTGGAAATATGCAAAGATTTTTTTTTTCTGGCCACCATACTGGCTACCACAGCTTAAGATGTGCAGAATCTACTTCCTGCCCTCCTGGTGCCTCAAGGTCCCTCTGCACTAGTCCACAGACCTAGTATGCTCATTGCTGAGACTTGGGGGGGAGGCTACAGCAGCTGTATGGTGAAGATACCATGTTCTAAGGGATATTGCCGTACATCGTATCCATGTTTTATTGCAAACCCAAGAGAAACTGATGGTCACTCCAGTGGGTGTAGCTTTTCTTAAGCAGAATGTATGACAAGTGCCCTTGAATCATTTGGAGCTGGGGCCACTTCCATAGCCTTTTAGAGGCTCTGAAGGGAACTGGCTTTAGACCTAAGACTTCAGGGTTGTAAATCAAGACTATGGAAAAGTAGTCTCAGAAGGAAACTTTCTGTCAGAGAGCACTTTGGCAATGGTGAGCAAATGAAGTAACTAATTTGAATACCTGAACTTTTCCTTTAATTTCTTCCACATGAAGAATAAGAGTTTTTACAGAAAGACTACCCCACCATATAGCCCACCCTAAGTCTAATCTGGTTAATAAGTACAGGTAGGTCATTGTGCAGGTGAAAGTCTCCATTATGACCATAGTTTGATTGGATGCTGGCAAATTAAACTGTTACAGTGTTTAGAGCTGCTACGGCTGTTCCATAGCCATATACAGTAGGATGAATCAATAGTCTTTTGCTATTATTCAGGTTGGTGGCAGTCAGAACATGTGTAATATTCTCTACCTGGTCTGTAGCTGTAACTGTGATGTACAGGCAAAGCAAAAATTAAAAAAAAAACTTAAGAAAACAAATAATGCAATGATATTAGGATATACACTTTTGTATTTTTATTCTTATATAAGGTTATTTGCTGGCTCTTGTTGGCCTCTAGTTCAGTCTGTGTTATTTAAATTCTAATATATGAATTATTTGGATTGAATTCATGTTCGGGGTCACGTTGTTGTATGTATTGATGTACAGCCTTGAATGTGAATAATTATTGTAAACTATATTTTACAACTTTTTTTCTGGCTTTATTATATAAATTTTCTATTTGGTCATGGTTTAATCACATAATTTAATGAAAACTTTTTTTTTCTTTCAAATATCTGTGCTTTAGATGTAGTTACCGGATGATGAATTTCCCTCGTATGCTCGGTTAGTCTTGTAATAAAAGCATGCAGAGTGTACACGTTCGCAGGCCTGGCTCCTCCTTTGGCGGGGGCGGGGCCAGGGAGCCCCAGGCGAACCCTAGGCGCTCTCAGCCGGAAGGGGTCATAGCCGGTAGATTTTCTGAGCCGGAACTTCCTTCTTCCACATGACACCAGGGCGGCCACTTTATTAGGGTGGACTTGTGGGTGGGACAGCTCGGAGGACATTATTAAAGGCGGGACGCTTCCGGCGGAGGGGCGCTGTGGCGGGGCTTGTTGGGATCATGGCGGAGAATCACTGCGAGGTGCTGCCGCCAGCCCTGGGCGGCCTCGGGGCGGGGCTGGGGGGCGGCTTGTGTCGCCGGTGCAGCGCTGGGCTCGGCGCCCTGGCTCAGCGGCCCGGTGGCGTGTCCAAGTGGGTCCGGCTCAACGTCGGTGGTACTTACTTCCTTACCACCCGGCAGACTCTATGCCGGGACCCGAAGTCCTTCCTGTACCGCCTGTGCCAGGCCGACCCTGACCTGGACTCCGATAAGGTGAGGGTCTCGCAGGTCAGCAGGGGACCCGCCGCCTTGGCTGCGGTCACCCGTACGTCCCTCTCCGCACCCGAAAACTCTCAGCGGAGCGGGCGCCCCGTGCCCTGGGCGGGAGGAAGGATGGCGCCCTGGCGCCCACCTGCCTTGGGGTGGGGGCTTTGCTTCACCGAGGACACCTCTCTCCCTCGCTTTTCTTGCTCTTCAATCGAGGAAGTGTTTCCGCACTCTCCGGACTTTGCAGTACACCCACTTTTTTTTTTTCTCCTTAAATTCTTTTGGCCAGGGTGTGTGTACACCTCTGCCCCAGCTATTTGCTGGCTTTGGAAGCCGAGAACTCTTTGCATTCATCTGGTCTTTTCACATTCCAGACGTTTTAGCATAGGCTATGGAGGTTGACAGAGTGGCCGCCTTTCCCAGTGACTTGCATTTAGAGAGTTGGCGCCCCATCCCTATCATCCACAACACTCATGGGCTCCGCAGCTCTTAGAAGGTGTCCTCCAAAGTATTAAGTGTTCAAGGGTATTAATTTAAATTCGAATGTATGAATTATTTGTATTGAATTTTTGTGAGTGGGCAGGTGTACAAAAATCTTAGGAGTGTCAAGGAAGGGCCAGGTAGAGAATCCTTTTCAATTTGCTTTCCAAGCTTGGTTTCCCAATCGCCTTTGGAAAAGGATAGGAATTTCCAGGTTACTTTGCAGTTTGTGTTTTATCAAATTAAATGCTAGTATTGTTGTGCCTACAGTAATAGAAACAGTTTGGATTATTACCTTTAGGAGAGTTATGTGGAAGAGGGCGATATGGAGAATATGCAAGATTGAAACTTTAAAGAATATAGTTATCCCCCCCCCCCCCCCCCAGGCAGTTTACTAGCTTTATACTAACTCTGCAGGTCTTCCAGTTGAGCTTACATGATTATACTTGGCTTTGTGCCTTGCCAACCTGAAATTTGCTCTTGGGAAGCTTTCCAGAAGTTTGGTAATCCTCTTCATTTAAAGAAGCCTTACAGAGCCCCTTGTCAGTGTGGCCGGACTGGAAACAGGGTTTTGAGAATGTTGGTTCCCCACAACTCTCCCTCCCAGCTGTTGCCATTTCTCGTTTGACCAATCCCTTTACTCCTAGAAAACTGACCTCCTGGAAAATGACAGTCATCTCCAGGGATAGCAGTGGGCTTTTTGTCAGCTGTGATTTCTTTTTATAGTGTCAGTATGTATTTTACTGTTGCTTTTTCAAACATTGAGTCTTTATTCACTTGCTTTCCTACTCGGCATCTCTATCTTGTGTATTAAATCATATTTTAAATTGGTTGCTTGTGAAGTAGCGTCTGCCTTTTTATCACTGGAACAGTGGATTTGGAGCTGTTTGACTTCCGCACAGTTAAAGTCATTTTATTTTCTTAACACTACATTAAAAGTTATCCTTTACTGGGCTAGTGAGATGTCACATGCCACCATGCCTGACGATCTGAATTTGATCCCTGGAACCTACATGATGGAAGGAGAGAACTGATTCCAGAAAGTTGTTCTCTACAAAAAAGTTTATCTTTGCTGGGCAAGGTGGCGTACACCTCTAATCCCAGCACTAAGGCAGAGGCAGGCAGTGAGTTCAAGGCCATCCTGGTCTACAGAGCAAGTTCCAGGCCAGCTGGGGCTACAGGGAGACCCTGTCTCAAAAAGACTTAAAAAAAAAAAAAAATATATATATATATATATATACATATATATATAATCTCCATCCTTTACTGCTATAGAAGGCAGATTATCAACATGTTTTAGTTGATTTTAAAAGATTATTGTTTAAATCACATTTGATTTCTAAATTTTAAAACCACATTTCAGACCATAAAAGTAATACAACAGCACCAGGCATAATAGTAGGCACCTGTAATCTCAGCACTCATGAGGTAGGAGCAGAAGAATCAAAAATTCTAGTCTGGCATGGTAGTGTACACCTTTAATCTCTGCACTTGGGAGGCAGAGGCAGGAAGCAGATCTCTGAGATCAAGGCCAGTCTTGTCTACATAAATGAGTTCAATTTGGGACTACAGGGAGATCCTGTCTAAAATAAAAAGTCCTCAGCTAGTGAGTTTTGGGGTAGCCTGGGCTACCTGAGACCCTTCTCCACAAAAACCCTGAAAAGTATAGTGGATGCAATCTCATTCGCATAGTTGATAAATTTTAGTCACAGATAAGTCACTAGGAAAAATAATGTTAATTCACATTGGTTGTGTCACTAGAGTGGTCAGGTAACAACATGTATGAATGCTCTGTATTCTCAAGTGCAACATGTATGAATGCTCTGTATTCTCAAGTGCTCCCTCCCCCACACCTCCAAGTTCTGATGAAAGAATGTCCCAGGAGATTCCTCCTTGATAATTAAATCCTGAGTTGGAATCTTGAGGAGGAGGGTGCAAGGGAAGGGGTGTTAGCAGTTGCAGGCATTAATTACATGATGGAAGATAAACAGGACGTTGATTCATGGGGAAAGATCTCAAAGCTTTGATCTCATAGTTAAGATTGAGGAAAGGATACCTGGCAGATATTCCTAGAGTTGAACTTTAACGAGTCTGGTGCAAGATTCCCTACTTGGCATTTGACTGGTGGTTATGCACCTGGGCGTACAGTGTATGATACCAAAATGGGAGTCCAGTGGGGAGATTTAAGAGTAAGAGGTTCCTAGGAAACTTCGGGGTTTCACATTTGTGGTAGAGCCAACTGCAGACCATTTGGTGGTTTTGGATGTCCGGCCAACTGCAGGGGTTTCTGGAAGGCACTTTCCAAAGATGTTGACAGACAGGTTGTTAAGGGATGGTAGAGAATGCAAGCATATTCCCTGGCTGCCTTGACTGTCTTCCCAGCCTCACAGCCAATCCCTCTGGGCTGTAAGTGCTCTCCCCACCAAGTCCCCAGAGCGCAGTGTGGGACTCCCTGTCTACCATTCCTTGTAACCCTAGATGTTGCTCTCTTATTTCAGGGGCCAAGTTGGGGCCCATTGCTGCCAGGAAGTTCTTTTTTCTAGACAGCCTGAGTGAATTCTCACTTCCTCCTGGGACTTCCTCCAGTGGGACTGTGGCTGTGTTGTGCATTTGAGCTTCTGCTCATCTGCTGTTGTGTGTCATTTTCTCTCCTGTGTTGTTGTTGGGGGAAGGCTGCTGTGATGCACCTTCCTGACATACCCATGGAAAGTGCCTTGTAAATGCTTGATATTTGATCCATTTTGGTTATGTCTCTGCACCCCATGTATGTTGTATTTCAGGAGTATTGTTGAAAACAGTACAGTTGTCATTTTTAGCTGAACTGTCCTCTGCTTTAGTATGATTGGAAGCCATCCTGAGCTAGGAATGTTCTGTCTCTGACTAATACAGGTCTGGAGAAAACTACTTGCACATGAACTTCGGCCCTTGGAACAGGGCCCCTGTCCCAGTTTTGAGGTTGCAGACACAGTGGCATCAGTTGGGTCTTTGGAAGCAGTTTTCCTACAGCAAGGCCCCTACAATTCTTCCCTGCACCCTCTTGGTGTACTTGGTGCTGGCCAGTTTTAGGGTTAGAAAGATACGAAAGGAATTTTTAGGCAGGGCTAAGGGATGGGATGTGGGTGGGAGTACCGTCTCGAAACCAGCTGCTTGGCAAGAGAAGTGGGGATTACTTCGAGTAGAAATGGCAGATTATGTTCTGTGTGACTAAATCAGAAGTGAGAAACTAACTGGCAGACTCCCCACAAGCATCTCGTGCACTGGGCAGAGTTGCATGGGCCACAGAGGCTATTCGTGGGTGTCTGAGGCATGGGCGTGTTTAGTATCGATGGCACATTAAGGATGTGGCTGTAAGAATGTTCTTGGGCCTGATCATGCATCCTAGTGCTGTGCTCCCACTGTCTTTGTAGTGAGTCCTTTCCCTCACTGAGTCTGGTCACCTTTGTACATTGTGTGTCATTCGGAAACCCCTTGGTTCTGAGTGGGATCCCAGGAGTCGTCATTTCATGAGGAGTTGGTTCTGAGGAAAGCTTGTCTGAGGGTGTCTTCTGAGGCTGTAGGTAGGTAGATGGCTGTCAGGTGCAAAGCTACTCCACTTTCTGGCCACCTGCCGGCCTTTTCACATAAAATGCTCTTGAAACCTAGAGATGCTCATTCCACTATGGATGATGTGTGGCTGTGGCTTGGCCCTAAAAGGGCAGGACTGTGGAAAGCAGTAAAGCCAAGGTGCTTACCAACCAGCCCTTCTCAGTGTGTGTGCCATTGGGTCCCAGAGAACAGGGCGGGTGGTGGAGACTACTTACTGCTTCCCAGGCATCAGTACAAGCTTCATGATGGCTCCTTTTCAGAGGATCTGTGTTGCTAAGGTGCTAATAGGCTGCTCCTGTTCAGGTGCACACTGGCTCTCACCAGGACTGCAAAACGGTCAGAAAATTCTGTGCTAGGAATATCCTGGTGGACATTTTTCCTGGTGCAGAATTAGACTCAGGCTGGTAGAGACTGGTATGCCTTTACAGTGTGCCTTGGGGCATATCAGTGCACCTCTACCCTATGTTCTTTGTATGTGGAGATGACACCCTGTAAAGAATACTTGTGAGAATTAAGAAGTGGAACCTTGCCCCACCCCCACTGGGATAGTACAGTCATATAGTAGATAGAGTTATATTAATGCTCTTTAGTTTTGTACTTTGTTTTTGAAAAAGAATACTCCTAGCTGGGTGTGGTGGCGCATACCTTTAATCCTAGCACTTGGGAGGCAGAGGCAGGTGGATCTCTGTGAGTTCAAGGCTAGCCTGGTCTACATAGAGAGTTCCAGGCCAGCTGGGGCTACAGGAAGACCCTCTCTCAAAAAAAGATGCAAGAAAGAAAGAAAGAAAGAAAGAACTCCAAGAATGCCCCCCCTGTTTTTAAAATTGTTTCTGACATTCATCACTAAAGTTTCCCATATCTGGCTGGGAAATTCCTTTGAAGATGGGCCCAACTGGTGTCCCCAAATTTCAAACTGGCTGGGAGAACCTAACCTGCCAATCTTGCTTCCTGCCCTAGCACACTCTACCCAGAGCTCCTGAGGAGCTCTCTAGCCCTGGACACCTGAGCCTTGTTGTGGGTAGGGGTGGAGCTGCAGGGTCAGTCACTGAACTTTCTTGTAAGACTTTTAATGCTGTCAAGCTTGGGAAATGCAGCCCCAGGGTTCTGGCACAGAACCCAGTACATGTGGACATAGCCACAGAATATCTGAGGATAGGGTGTGCCCAGCATTTCTATTGTCCTTGTTCTAGTAAGTTTTTGGTGAATTCTTGCTTTCTTGGTAGTTGGCAGTTAGGCTCTGTGCTCTTTGGCCTAGTTTTGCAAGCCAGGTCTGGGTGTCCAGCTCCTCTCTGCCTAAGGGGTGAGATAGATTTTTTCCAAACAGATAAGGAAAGTCAAGTGCCCCTGGGCTCAGAGTGGGCCTTAGTGGGAAAGGTCAGAGGACAGAAAGCTGAAGACCTGTACTTTGGCCCCACCAGGAAGGTGAGGAAGAGTTCTGTAAGCTCAGTTCATCCATGTGGCCACGTGTAAGGGACGCAGAGGCCACCTTGAAAGCTGATATTGGTGGCCTTGGAGACAGTGAAGGGACTACTAGGATGCTTCACAGGTGTGGTGTAAACCTCTGGTTGGGCTGTCTTTGCCAGAGTGTCTTGGATTGCTGAAATACTAGCTAGAATGCAGGGGCTTGGAGTCTAGGAAAGGCTTCCCCCTCAGCCTGCCTGGTCTGGCTCCTACCTCCTCTTCTCTGGTCTGGCTGATGGCAATGGCTATTAAATATATACCCTCAGCGGCAGGAAGAAGTTGGTGTCTGCTAGGGATTCCTTGCGGGTTATCTGTAGCCAGTATACCTAAGGGAAAAAACTACCCAAGAAACCTAGAGGAGGATGGCCCCCTCTCAAGTGATGAAGATGGTCATGGATCTGCACAGGTGTTGGGCTGTGGTGCATTTCGGAAATTTCTGCCCCCAGGAGGGCACCTGTCCACTGAATCAGCAGACATTTGAAGCAGGCCTCAGGCTTCTGCACACAGCTCGAGCCCCAAGGTGAATTCCAAGGATTTGGTTTCATGAGAAGCCCCAGGAGGCTCATGAGTGGTGTCCAGTTCACAAATCTACTCACATCTTAGGAGGTTTGCCTAAGTTGTGTGTCAGTGTCCTCAATTCTAATTTTTAGCTGGGGGCAGGGGTAATGTGTTCCCTGGGCTGAGGAGGCATCCCTTAAGTCATAATTCTGCAAGTTGAGGGAGGTAGTCCTCCCAGGGGAGGTGGCTGGGGGCTACACTGAGGGTCGCAGTGACCCAAAACCCTGACATACCCTTTGTGCCTCATCTTACCCAGAGGTCTGGCCTCTCTGTTCTCCCTCTCTCTTCCAGGGTGTTTCTAATCTTCAGGTAACTTGGGGGAACATAGGCTTTTAAGGAAAACCAAAATGAAGAATTGGAGAGATGGCTCAGTGGTTAAGAGCATGGGTTGCTCTTGCAGAGGACCCAGGTTTGATTCCTAGCACCCACATGGCAGCTAACAACCATCCATAACTCCAGTTCCAGAGGGATCCAGTGCCCTCTCTGACCTCCAAGGTCACTCTGCACCACATGGGTGCATTTATATGCATGCAGGCAATATGCTGAGTCACATAAAAATAATAAAGTAGTTTTTTAAAAAAGAAAAGATGGCTTGGCTCTTGTGAACTCCAATGTACTCATGGGGTGAAGCTCAGGTGTGTGAGGTGGGGTGCTGGTGTACAGGTGTCAAGCCTGGGGAACAGGGACCTGGAGTTCCTGGTTCACTCTAAATCCCCAAGCTTCTTTAAAAGTCTCCTTGGTCTCTGGGCCTCAGTTTCCTCCTTTACAGCAGGTGATGTCTAATATGTCTAATATATCTAATATGTCTTCTGGGACAAGGGTACAACAAATCAGTATAAAGAAAGTAGAAATCAAGGTTTGTGTATCCCTTGAAATGAGTGATTTTAGAGTAAAGTTAAGCATTTCTAGTTAAATTGATTGTGCCTGTTGATGTGCACAAAATTATCTGCATTTATATTTCACTGGGGACAATTGATAGAGCATTTGTGTCCCAGATTTGGTTCACAAAATTCTGCCCTCTTCGTTCTCCAGTGGCTGTTCCTTGTCCCTCCTGAAGGGTGAGTGCCGGCATGTCTGAACCTAAGCAGTGATTTCAGGAGCCTGCTACAGGAGTCTGTGCAGCTCTCCAGCAGCGCCTTCAACCTAAGACATTGCCTAAGGCCCACTCAGAACCAACTTAGGCATCAGCAACCTGCTTCACATATGTGGACTGATGGCATGTGTGGGAAGAGTTGGCTCTCATTTAATGTTCAGAGCTAAGTCCGGTGGTCCCTTTTTTATGCTTTTGAAGGGAAATGTATATATTTCCAGCCAGCACTGCCACAAGTAGGTCAAACACAGATTCAGTGAGAAGTGAGGAAAGGAGGGTTTGACAGAGGAAAATGATTGTGGAGAAAGCAGGTTTTTTAAAAAAAAGTTTAATGGGGCTGGAGAGATGGCCTAGTGGTTAAGAGTGCCGACTGCTCTTACAGAGGACCCAGGTTCAATCCCCAGCACCCACATGGCGGCTGAGAACCATCTGAAACTCCAATTCCAGGAGAACTCCAGTTCCAGGGGAATCTGACACCCTCTTCTGACCTCCACGGCATTGCACGACACGGGTGCACAAACTTGCATACACATAGAGAAATAAATACAATTAATAAAAAAAAATTAAAAAATTAAATATTTTATTTATTTTATTTTATTATTTTTTTTTTTTGAGACAGGGTCTCCCTGTAGCCCCAGCTGGTATGGAACGCGAAATGTAGACCAAACTGGCCTTGAACTCACAGAGATCCACCTCTGTATCTTGAGTGCTGGGATTAAAGGTGTGCACCACCATGCCTGGCTAATTTTTTGTGTGTTTTCACAAATGGTTGTTAGCCACCATGTGAATACTGGGAATTTAACCCAGGTCCTCTCCAAGAGTAGTCAGTGTTCTTAACCACTAAGCCACCTCTCCAGCCCCCTATTATTTTTATTTTTATGTGTATTTTATGTGTATTGCCTTCATGTGTATAAGTGTACATGTGTCATGCAGTGCCTGCAAAGGTAGAAGAGGGCGTCAGATCCCCAGGAACTGGAGTCACAGATGGTTGTTAGCTGCCATGTGGGTGCTGGGAAGAGAACCTGGGTCCTTTGCAAGAACAGTCAGTACTCAACCACTGAGCCATCTCTCCAGCCCCTGTCTTGTCACTGATTTTACATGAGTAAGTTTGAATTTGTGTTTCCTGAATTTCTCTATCTAGGTTAGGATGGAGGCCCAAAGCTACGTTACTAACACTAGGACATCCAGCACTTGGGACTCAGTCCCCTGGGGTGCTGTTCAGCACACTCTTGCAGATATGAGTAGTCTGGACTGCTCCTGTGGTGGACCCTAAGCAGCACTGCTGTGTGCATCATGGTAGAAGTCTATGGGATATGGAGCTTGGCCCTTGATCCTGGTCCTTCTGTGGAGTTGAGATTTTTTTTTTTTTTTTGAGACAGGGTCTCCCTTTAGTCCCAGCTAGCCTGGAGCTCACTCTGTAGACCAGGCTGGCCTTGAACTCACAGAGATCCGCCTGCCTCTGCTTCTCGGAGTGCTAGGATTAAAGGCGTGTGCCACCACGCCCTTTTATTGACAGCTTCTAAAGAACTTGTTGTGAACAGTACTCCATATTCTACTACTTATCTCTCTAGACCCTGCCTAACCTGGCCTTCGTTGGTGCCTGGGCAGCTGGCTTGCTTTAAGGAAATAGCCCCCAGAAGAAACTGGCTGGAAAGCTATGAGTTGATACACAGAGGAAACAATCCTCTACTTTCCCTTTAATTCTTGTGAGTCTACAAGTCTGAGCCTAGACTGGGGGCCATTTTCTCTCTGGTAACAACCAAGTGCCAATGCCAGCTCACCCAGTACTGATGGCTCCTCTGTCCTGCAACAGTGTCCCATGCCCTCATCGTTCCAGACTTGGGAGGCCTATGTCACTCATCATTCTGGAAGTCTCCAGGAGGTTGCTGAGCAGGGTCACTCAATAAATAAGTCTCTTCCTTCCCTGCCTGCTTAGTACTCAGGGGACTTTTGGCTTCTTGCTACCAAGAGGTTCTTGCTTAACCCCAGGGGGTCTTTATACCTGTGGCAGGCGTGACACAGGCCCAGGACCCTCTCCCTAATGCTCATAGTAGCCAGTTCTACTCATGAAGAAGCAAGGTTTGGAGTGGCCTGGCGTTAGGCCACGGTCTGACTGACAGGCTGGGCTCTGAGGCTCTGGCCAGCATGATGAGTGCCCATCGTATCTGACTTTTCCTTCTTGACCTACCAGTAGTCTATCAAGGCAGCATCAAGCCATGAATAATTGCTGAGCATAGTGGTGTGGAAATATGACAGCATGGGGGGACTTCTCAGGGAACAGAGGGAGAGCTCTAGCTGTCTTGGGGTGATACCAGTCCTTCTCCAGACTTCGGCCCCTTTATGGGAAACCTTGGCCTTTCTTCAGGAAGGCAGGACTGCCCTTATCTTTTTGGAAGCTCGTCTACAAGGTTTTCATGGCTTTGGTTGGATGACGGGTCTAGAAGGTTAAGAGAGAGGCTGGGAAGCAGGTCCTGGGCAGCCTTCAGAACAGAGGCCCAGTGGTAGGATGGGAACCCTGGAACACTGACCTGTATGTGGTCCTTGAATTGGGGTCAAGGATGAAGTCTGGAAGTCTTTGTGACACTGTGGGGTATAGCAGGGACTACTGGAAGAGAGAAGTCTTTAGTGAGCAGGGGTTCCAACATCCCTTTCTCCCAGGCCTTAGTGATTCAATGTCAGCCGTAGCTCAGGTTTCTCCCTTTGATCTAAGAAAAGCAAGTTTTTGTCATTTTCTGGCAGTGAATATGGAAAAGAACCCTTGAAGCCATCAGTTTTTATTGCTCCAAATACAGAAATGGATATCCACGAAGACAGAAGGCCTTGCTAAAGGCGCTTTGCTTTGTGGCTGAGGCAGCTGCCCCCTGTTCTGCTGCCCATGGGCACACACATTTAAGTGATTTGGGGACACCCCAAATGCCCAACACTGTCCACTCTGGGCTACCAGTGTTCTTACCAGGTAACAAGTACAGCATTTTCCATGGCCTGTGCCTACAGGGGCCCCTTGGGAGCCATGTTACGGTGAGCGAAGCTAGTGTGTTCTGTTGATTGGTGGAGTTACCTTCTTCCCTAGTACTTCACCCTGCCTCTCCTCCCTGGGCCGCTTTCCCTGACAGCTGTAGGAACAGTATCAGGCTGTTCCGGTAGAGGAAGCCTCACCCCTTATCAATATGTATGGGGACACACTAGATGGTTTATATCCTTGTAGCACATAGACCCTGTTGGACTTAGCAGTCTCCAAATTATATGCAGCCAGTTGTGGCAGGGCTGGAGTAGGCTGTAACAGGCTGACAGGTCCATTCCAGAGGGGGTGTCCTTGTAGCATTTGTACATTGTCCCGTTTTGACGGTTGCCTAGCACAGGCACCTTCTCCCCCTATGCCTCACAAGGATGTCCTTCATAGAGGGCTTTAGTGGGCAGGTGGAGGCATTAGTTCTCAAGAGGGCCTACTGATTGATTCATGGAGGAGCCAAGGCAGGCTGTTATGGAAGGAGCACTTGCTGTGCAGGTTGTTCTGTAGATGGCTTGGATTCCACAAACTACTGACTACAGAGTGAGGATTCCCTCAGTGGTTACAGTCAGTAGGAAAACCCTAGGGCTGTGGTTTAGCAAAAATTTTTTAAAATGAGGTACCCACGTGGTCACTTCAATGTGTCATTGACCCAGGCTTTACTTGTTTCTTTTCTTTTTTTTTTAATTTTTTTAAAATTAATTTTATTTATTTCTGTACGTGTATGAATATACTGTCTGCATGCAAGTCTGTGCACCTGTGTCATGCAACGCAGCAGAGGTCAGAAGAGGGTCTCAGATTCTCCTGGAACTGGAGTTCTGGAATTGGAGCTTCAGACGGTTCTCAGCCGCCATGTGGGTGCTGGGGATCGAACCCGGGTCCTCTGTAAGAGCGGTCGGCGCTCTTAACCGCTAGGCCATCTCTCCAGCCCGGCTTTACTTGTTTCTATGGAGGCTCCTGACAGTAGGCTTCAGGACTCAGCAGTGAAAGATGCTTTCTCCAGTGTACTACTACCTGGTCTCCCTGTCCTAGAGTTCTGCCCAGGGACATCCTGGAGCAAGGACAATAGGCTGCCAAAGCCCAGAGTCTTTAGAAGTTGAGCCACAGCCTGGTGTGGTAACACATGTTTTAATCCCAGCACCTGGCAAGAAGAAGCAGGCAGATCTCTGTGAGATGAAGGCCAGCCTGGTCTGTATTAGCAAGTTCTAGAGTAGCTGGGGCTACATAGAGACCCTATCTCAAAAACAAAAATAAGCTGGGCATGATGGTGCACTTCTTTATTTAATCCCAGCACTTGGGAGGCAGAGGCAGAGGCAGATGGATTTCTATGAGATTGAGGCCAACCAGGTCTAATACTTCTAGGCCAGCCATGGCTACAGGGAGACAAAACAAAAATTGAACCAAGGAGCCAGGCTTGGCAGCACACACCAGTAATTCTAGCATTCAGGAGGATTAGGCAGGAAGATTGTGAATTCAAGGCTAGCCTGTGCTATGTGGCGAGGTTAAAGATATCTTAGCCTACACAGCAAGATACTCTCAAGGAGGGAAAAAAATGAGCCATGGGCATCAGGCTTCTTGCCCATGAGCATGCGTAGTGGAGGAGGCTGTGTCAGCTCTGCTTAGGTTCTCAGAGTCCCTTGGAGCTGGAGAAGGGAACCCATACCTGATTGCCTTGGATCAGTCAACATGGGGAAGTGACCTAGAGGACACTGAGACCTACTGAAGACCACAGTGCCAACAGATGGGAATCAAAGAATGGTTGGAAGTTTTCTGAGGCAGTGCACATGGAACTTGTGCTACTAGCGCTGCTGGATGTGATTGGGCTTGGTCTGACATCAGAATCATTTTATTCTTTGTAGGATGAAACAGGTGCATATTTAATCGACAGAGACCCTACTTACTTTGGACCTGTATTGAACTACTTGAGACATGGAAAACTGGTTATTAACAAAGACCTTGCAGAGGAAGGTACGTTTTGGGCTTGGGATGGAGCGGGGGTGGGATTGCAGTGGTGGTTTTTTGTTTTATTTTTGTTTGCTTGGTTGGTTTTTTTGTTTTGTTTTGTTTTGTGTTTGTTTGTTTTGTTTGTTTGTCACAGGGTCTTATAGCCCATATGGCCTGGAATTTGCTTTGTAAACCAGGCTGGCCTCAATTTCACAGAGATCAGACTGCCTCTACCTCCTGGGTGCTGGGATTAAAGGTGTTTACCCACTATGCCTGGCCTTGTTCATTTTGAGCAGACGCATAAGCTCCGGCTTGGTGCCTGATGGAGATGCTGGTCGGTTCTTTGAATGTGCAGGTGCCTCAAGCCAGAACCTCTGTCAGGGACTGCTTTGCTGAAGGGCCTGTGATGCACACCACGTGGCCAAAGACTGTGTTGCAGCTCTGATTCAGGGGTCTTGGTGCTGCAGTGTAGGTGGCTTCCCTACGTCCCACAGCTTTTGGGCTTTAGTGTGAGGCTGTGTCTTGTAGACACTCTTATAATGAGTTTGGGGTTGTAGGTTTGTTGTTGTTGTTGTTTGGTTTGGGGTTTTTTGTTGTTTTGTTTTGTTTTGTTTGTTGCCACTGTCATGTCTAGTAGGTCTCAGTGTCCTCTAGGTCACCTCCCTGTGTTTACTGATCTGAGCCAGTCAGGTATGTGGTCCCTTCTTCAGCTCCAAAGGACTCTACCTCCTCTCTTCCTGACACCTGCAGGTTCCCAGTAGAAGAGCCAGTGGCACAGGACAGGCAGCCTTTAGGCTGCAGAGGTAAAATACCAGTGATATCCCATTGCCCATGGGCTCAGAACAGGTATTCTGCTCCCATATGTCCCCTCTAGTAACAGTGCCACAGGTATGTCTTATAAACTGTCCTTTGTTTTCAGGGGTCTGCCTCTGCTGAGCACTGGGAACTGCCAGAGGTCTGGGAGAATATTAATAGGATAGGCTGGGCACAAAGACTTCAGGCTGGGGATAGGGACAGGGTGAAATATTTATTTGCTTTGGTTTGATATGGTGAAAATCACATTTTCTTCTATTTTAGGAGTGTTGGAAGAAGCAGAATTTTACAATATCACCTCACTAATAAAACTTGTAAAGGACAAAATTAGAGAACGAGATAGCAAAACATCACAGGTGAGACAGGTGACCAAGGTGCTGTCGGCTCCCAGGACCTGGTGTGTCAGCAGCCTCGGCTTCTTGTGTTGTGCAGTCTTTGGACCAGAGCTGTCTCATCCTCATCCTGGTGCCCCAGGCCAACCCCCTAGCTTCTTTGGCTGTCATCAAGAGTCTGTGATACCCATGTTAGGGAGCCCACTATAGTCAGGAGACAGGCAGTTGTGTGGAGGTTGGGTGTGATGAACATGTTGAAAAGAGGAAGCCCTAGTGAGGGAAATGTGGGTGCTAGAGAGAGCAGGAAGGCCTCTGATAGGAGAGCATCTGGGCCAGAGTAGCAAATGCAAAAGGCCTGTGGCCAGGGAAGGGAAGAACAGTGATAAGCTGGGAAATAAATGCACAAGTGCTGGGATTTATGTAGTGGGAAGGACAGTGAGGTTGGGCTCTGGGCAGTGCAACAAGTCTGCTATGAATCCTCCTAGGGACTATCATGCCTGGCCACAGTCAGCAGGCCCTGTGCTACCCATCAACCTAGTGCTGTCTGAGGTAGGTAGTAGCCCCACCCTCTCTAAAGAAGGTCCCAGTGGGTCTCAGCGTTGTTCTGATCAACATGGCAGCTCTGCACTGAGAGTGTCTGTGCTCTCACTCAGCTCAGCACAATCCAGAACCTCGTGAAGTGAATGTTGGCAACACTCTGACTTGGTCTCCTTAAAGCCTTCTCCCTGCCCCACCCCTGTTTTAGGCCTTCCCATCATGCTGTTCCCAGGCACTTTCCCACCACACATCTTCAGACTATGTGAATCTCTGGCTTGCTAATGGCTAGAGGTGGAATATACACATGACCTGCCCAGTCTTTTGCCTTCCACTGAGCTTGCTCAATGGCAGGAGAATTTGAGGGGAACCTGCTCCTCAGCAGGTCAATAGACAGGTCCTAAAGGTTTCCCCATCCCCTTAGTTTGCCTCTTCTTTTCCTCTGTCTCAACCAAGACCATGTGTCTTAGGCTATCTCAGTTCTGTCCACATTGTAGACGTAGGAGAGACCCTCTTGGCAGGGCCTCGCCTCACAGAAATGTGTAGTACCCAGTGTCATTTAATGTCTTGCTGGTAAAACATTTGGGTAAAAGCAAGGCCAGTATGTGACTGTTACCCACATGCCACTGGCATGAATCACCACCAGAGCTCCAGTGACCCAGGACCCTTGACTGTCCTCTACCCTATATCCAAGACCAAAGTCAGCCTGGAACTGCTCAAGAGTCCCTGTTGGACAGTCAGGGATTGGGAGCTCAGTTCATGCTGGGACAAGGCCTGTGTCTGAGCCACTGTGTGTGTTGACAAGATTTTTGTGCCAATAAAAGATGAGTTAGCCTTCCATCTTGACCCTCCCTGTTTAGGTTCTTCCCCAGAAGGTTAATTGAAAGATTATATAGCCCTTTGTGGACAGATAAAGGTGTCCTGTGTGTTCACATGTAGCCACAGGTGCACCGAGGATTTTAAGAGCGTGACTCATTTTACTTTGGAATTTAGAAGCAGAAATATTTTTGGAAGTGAGCAAGGAAGCAGCACACAGGAGCTGCTGCGGCGGGGTTGGATGTGTGGACGTGGTCAAGAGTGCTCTGCGCACTGACCTGTGGCAGCACCAGGCTAGAGTTGCTTGGGTTGGGATGCAGGGGCCAGGACTGACTTCACAGAGCACTTGTCTTTGCAGATGCCTGTGAAGCACGTGTATCGTGTGTTGCAGTGCCAGGAGGAGGAACTTACACAGATGGTGTCCACTATGTCAGATGGCTGGAAGTTTGAACAGGTGAGGCCTGGGGCTCGACAGGGTCCTCAGATCCCAGGAACCTATACCTACATCCTATCCTTTATCAGCACAGTATCCATAAAAGTCTAGGTGGGAAGTTGTAGTTGTTGACTGCTGTGCTGCCTCTCAGACTCTCTTTGTAGTGGGTTTCTAATACTGGTTCTTCTCTTGGGGCTGCTCTGTGCTGTGTCCAGCACCTCCATGTATGAAGCTGAGCTCCCAAGTGTTTCTTATCCACCTAGAGGGCACTCTTTGGCTTCTGTCTTCCTGGGAGTCTGGCAGGGTCCAATGGCCTGAGTCTGTGTGTCTCTTAGGCCTAGACCCTCTCAGAATCACACCAGAGGCTCAGGTAGAAGTAGGTGTCACTACAGCCAACCTGTCCCTCATGTTTTCCCTGGCATGCAGCCCAAGAAGGGTTGTATGCTGGGAAGTGGCTGTCAGCCTTTCTGGATCTGTGAACTGGGTTGCCTCGTTTACAGCTGAATGCCTGGCTCTGCTGTCTTGTGACTTCTGGCTGGAACGGAGAGTCTCCTTCCGTTACCAGCTTCAAGACTTTGTCCTGGGGCTAGAGAGATAGCATAGCGGTTAAGAGCACCGACTACTCTTGCAGAGGACCCGGGTTTGATCCCCAGCACCCACATGGCAGCTGAGAACCTTCTGTAACTCCAATTCCAGAAGAACTATAGTTCCAGGGGAATCCAACACCCTCTTCTGACCTCTGTGGCATTGCACCACACGGGTGCACAAACCTACATACAGACAGTACATTCATACACATACAGAAATTAAAAAAAAAAAAAAAGACTTTGTCTTTAACTGTCATACTCATGGAACAGACACGCCTTTTTCTCTTTGACTTGATGAACTTTGTGCACTCATCCTAGCGGACCTCCATGCCACCAGTTCATGCTGGTGAAGCCCAGAGAGGCCAAGTTGAATTGGGTAGTAAGGATCCTGTGGGACCAGTGCTGAATTGACGAGCTTCCAGGGAATTGGGGTAAGACCCAGTCTGTAGGGTCACTCAGGGGTCAGTGAATAGGCCAGAATAGAGCAGCCTTGTGAGAACACGAGGTCTCTGACACATGGGGATTTATGTGTGTATGTCCCCCCTCTCAGTGGGGCCCCCACAGCTAACTGATCCAAGACCAGAATCCTGGCATCTGCCTCACTTGTTGAGAGTCCATGCCTCTCTACCACTTTGTCCCCAGTGCTGAAGGGAATGGCAGTTTGCCATGTGGAATGCTGTCCTGACCCTGCTTCTGATGGGCAGAGACCACAGAGCTGGTGGCCTTTGAGCCGTGCATGCTTACTAAGGCTGCAGTGGTTTTCTTGAAGTTATTTTTGTATCTAAAAGGACAAAAGTGTTTGGTAACTGGGCAGCTTTGTCCTAGACTCGTGGCTGGAGCAATAAGCATGGCTATGACCCCAAGCATACCTGGTAACGAGAGGCTTATGAGGCAAGTCAGAATGGTCGAGGTGTACAGAGGTACAGGACATCACGTTCAGGGTCAGACTCTGAGAATCAGGCTCGGCCTTCACTCAGCCCTCCCAAGTTTTTACACTCCTGGCCTCTGTTCTCCCTGCACCCCCAGCACAGCCCTGAGGTTCTCACCCCTCAGGAGGAGTCGGAGCAGCCTACAGAGCTCCTGCTACCCTCAGGAGAGCTGTTGGCTGCCAGCAGAAACAAGCATAGTCAAGCTGGGTTGGTGACACGCACCTTTAGTCCAGCACCCAGGAGGCAGAAGCAAGCAGATCTCCATGAGATAATGGCAAGCCTGGTCTCACAGCGAGTTCCAAACCAACTGGGGCTACAGGGAAAAAAAGAAAGCCAGTAGCAGGTCCCCAAGTAGTGCTTATGCGTCTACTCTGGCCTGGCTTCCCACTCACCGGGCTTACCCTGTGTACCGTCCCCCTAGGGTGACTAGTCATCATTATCCCCTGAGACTTAGCCAGGAGCACCAAGAACAGTTCAGCATCTGCAGAGAGAGCCTGTCTCAGCATGTCATGCAATTACACGAGGCTGCAGGTGCAGGCTCTTCCAGGGCTCTTGGGGGTGTGCTTCCCACTCCTGTGGGGGGAAAACCTTCTGGCCAAAGCTAGCCTTGCTTTCCCCAAGCCTCCACAGTCTGCCACAGTCACATAGTCACAGACTGTGTCTCCCTTCCAGCTGGTCAGTATTGGCTCTTCTTACAACTATGGAAATGAAGACCAGGCTGAGTTCCTCTGTGTGGTTTCCAAGGAGCTGCATAACACCCCGTACGGCACAACCAGTGAGCCCAGCGAGAAAGCTAAGGTGAGTGCCAGTCGGTTGGCCCCACTCCCCACGGAAAATACCGAGCTGGCTTCTCACAGGCCTTTTTCTTGGCATATTCCCATTAAACTCTCAGATGTTGTGTCCCCTCGTGGCTAAAGATTCTCACATAAAGCCATCTGACTTGTCAGAGCAAAGGCTGTGACACTACTCTAGACTAGACCTTGGTTTCCACAGCCAGGAGGCAGAGCTGCTCCTGAAAGTATCTGGACCTTTGGCCAGACCGCTGAGCCTCCACATCAGGACTGCTACTGTCAGCTGTTTTCCTGGAATGAAGAGACTGTCTGTCCCCAAAGGACAGCCTCGGGTGTGGGGAAAAAGCTTGTGGCATAGACCGAGGGCAGTGGGTGCAGTTCTCAGCACCAGCAGCTGCCTCAACCACATATAGCTGGTCTTTAGCATAACACTTAGTATGTAATAGGGATTGTCATTTAGTCCTGCACTAGTGGGGGCCAGGCTCTTCTGTCTCCTGTGGAGGGTGATGTCAGCCAGGGATGAGAGTGCAGCCTGCCTTATTTACTTTTTTTTGGGGGGGGTGTCTTTTCGAAACAGGGTCTCCCTGTAGCTCTAGCTATCCTGGAACTCACTCTGTAGACCAGGCTGGCCTTGAATTCACAGAGATCCGCCTGCCTCTGCCTCCCAAGTGCTAGGATTAAAGGCGTGCGTCACCACGCCTGGCTCTCATTTACTTTTGGATAAGCTTGCAAGTGACCAGTTTTGGTGACAGTTTCCCTGAGTGCCTTATGGCTGGGGCTCAGATAGACAGATACATGTGTCCCTGTAGTCACAGCATTGGCTATTGTTGACTCCTAGACCTTGGAGCTGGGTGATGGTGGAGCTGGGTGATGGTGGCTGCAGAGCCCTATAGCCAGTTCATGAAGACCCAGGGGTCTACAGAAGTTTTGGCAGAACCAGGGCTCTGAGGGCCTGGCTTAGGCTGAGTCCAAGATCATGGTGACCCTGGTAAGGCCAGGGCATTGCCAGAGGGCATTATGAGTGGGGCAAGAAGAGTTGTCCCTCATGCATCATGAGTTTTAGCAGGGACTCTGGCAATCTACCTTTAGTCCTTAGCCCCTGAGTAGTTTCAGTCTCCTCAGGACTGTCCCTTTAGCCTTTCCTGGTCTTTGAGATGAGGTCTTAGTAACTGAGGGGGAGAGTTCCTTAGAGGGTCTCCAGGAAGTCATGCTAGCCCCACCTCAGCAGTACTTCCCCATTCCCCCGCAATGTGATGAACAGGTACTTTTGCCATTGGGTGATAAATTATAGCCTCAGATCCTCCCTGGACTCCCTCCTGTAAGCTTTGTGCACTCTTGGGGAGTGGAGGTGGGGAGCAGGCCTCTGCCCCTGCTGCTTCTAAGCACAGGATGGTATGAGTTGGCCAAGGGCCCTGGTCCCAGCAGCAGGTTGGAAGCAAACAGAACCACAGCACCAGGCCTGGGCAAAGCTTCCCATTGGGTCTAGCAGACATCCTCTGCGCCTCTAAGCCAGTCATAAAAGAAGACTTCTGTCTTTGAGCAATGACACAAGACTCTTTCATAAATATATTTTTAGAAGCTTCCCCCCCCCTGCCCCAACTTAGAGTTTTCATAATAAAGCTCATCAGAGCTTATCTTCCTCTGTGGCTTTTCAGCTGCCTTTAGGACATATTCTGTGCTGTGAGGAGGCCTCCTCAGTCATGACCCCGAGTCCCTTTGCTATTAAAAGTGTCCCTGTTTCTCTCTCCAAAAATACCTGGCTCTGAAGTGGAGCAGCCAGGACAGCTTGTGAATGAGGTCAACAGCAGCTAGTCCCTAGAGCTGGGCAGGCAAGAGCTCCCAAAGCAGTGGAGAGCCACGGTCGCTAGATCCAGAGAATGGGGTTAGAGTCGCCCTATACGCCGAGCCACCCTTCTGAGAGCAGTGTGTCCACTTAACTGCCATGCTCATTGCACTGACCGCGGGTATCCCCTGAGCATTTGGTGGCTACCTGGCACTGCTAGTCTTTTCCTGTTTGGGGCTGGAAATGATAGGAACACGGGATATCAGGGTCCCAAGACTGTGGCCTGTACAAGGAATTAAGGCAACTGTGAGAGAGAGGGGCAGATTCCAGGTATACACCTTTCAGTGCCAGTGACAACCCTAAAAACTTCCTAAAAAATGCTGACCTGAGATATAGACCTGACTCAGGATGCCATGGGAGTGGTTAGGTTCAGAGAAATATAGCTGGCAAAGGAGATTCCTAAGGCAGAGGGCAGAAGAGCCTTCTTTAGTCTAAGTTCATCCCTTCCCTGTGTGACACACGAGAGAACCCTGGAACCTTGGGTCCAGTGTATCTTTGAGGCTCCCATACACATGTGGGATTTGTCAGTGGGTTATCACCAGCTGTCCATGTGACTAGTCAGTCTTAGCCTCACCTCTCTCATGTAGCAAGCCCTCCGTGGCTCCAGCACAAGTCAGACAGATTGATCTATGGTCCTCTTAAGTCACTGCCTGCAAGCTAGGGCCACAGCCAATGCCCTCTTGGCCAGGGTTCAGCTCCTTGTCCTGTCTGGGAGATGTGAGGGCAGGCACCGCTGGAGGTGAGGCACCACAGTGCAGCTGAGCCCACAGTCCTTCAGGTTTTCTTCCCGGCAGCCTGCTGGCGGCCCTCTCATAGGTCTGTGCTCCTCAAGCCCAGCTGACAGCCGTGTCTTTCTTCTCCCTTACTGCTTGCTCTACCAGAGTGATGAAGAGGAGACTGGGCACCAAGGTAGTGACTCAGGTTAAGTGTAAATGTCATGGTGAGCTCTGTGGCCTTCAGATTGACCTTAGTCTCCTTGACCCATGACCCCTAGTGACCCTTGCCTCCACCCCTTCCCTGTGCTCCTATACGTCCTGTAGTTGACAGACCTTTGGTAGCTGTGCCTATGATCTGCAGTAGAGCTCCCTGTGGGAGGGACGGGGCTACAGCTTGGATTCTGGGTGCTGCTCTGTCATAGTGTCCTTCCATGCATGCCGTGGCAGGATTGGGGCTTCCTGTCTGGCCAGGCTGTGGGTTAGTGGGTTTGGGCACAAGAACACTCAGTCAGTTCTGCCTTCTAGCCCCTTTGGAGTGGCCTTCTTGTCAGTCATGGTTTTCCCTGATCTCAGATGTCAAAGCCCAGGGAAGCGCTGCTGCTTTATGTGTTCATATCTTCACCCTCCTCACACCCATCTTCACTGAGGTTGGACTGGCCCTCTGCCCCAAGCCCTCCTACGCTCAGTCCATCCTCAGCCAGTTCCCACCATCCACGTTTTGAAGGCCAGGCCTGTGTTAGACCCTGAGTGCCTTGTCACTCAGCAGGGCTTACTTTTCGGCTCCTGTCAGGGAATATTGCTTAGTGAGTGAGTGGGTGGGAGGGAGTAGGACTAGTCCAGGAGCATGAGCGCTGTGCTGCCTGCAGGTGTAGTACACAGGCTGGGAGCTCTCACTGCTGCCCTGAGAGCAGTTCAGAGCACAGGGCATGGGAGGTACCTGGGCAGCCAGGCATCCTAGAAGTAAGCAGTATCTACCTAGCAGGGAGTGGTCTTAGTGCCCACCCTGGCTTTTCCCGTTGTGAGTATGTAATAGCTTCAGTTTTGGCCTCTTTACCTTAAAAGCATTCGTCATCTAGCCCTTTGAGTTCACCATGAGGCTGGGGAGCTGGCTCAGCATTTAAAAGCATTCACTGGCTTCTCTTGCAGAGGACCTGGGTTCAGTTCTCAACCCCTACGTGGCAGCTAACACTCTCTGGAACTCTAGTTCCAAGGGTTTTGACACTCTTTTTTTTTTTTTTTTTTTGGACTTGGTACTGAGTGCATGTGGTATACTAACATGTGGTATATTAATATGTGGTTTACTAACATGTGGTATACAAACATGTGGTATACTAGCATGCATTCAGGCAAAACACTCATACACATAATAAAAATAAAGTTTTTAAAAACTAGCTGGGCCGGGCGTGGTGGCGCACCCTTTAATCCTAGCACTTGGGAGGCAGAAGCAGGTAGATCTTTGTGAGTTCAAGGCCAGCCTGGTCTACAGAGTGAGCTCCAGGACAGCTGGGGCTACAGAGAGACCCTGTCTCGAAAAGACCAAAAAAAACCAAAAAAACTAGCTGGGTATGGTGGTACACTGCCTTTTATCCCAGCTCTTGGGAAGCAGAGGCAGGTGGATCTCTGTGAGTTCAAGGCCTATCTGGGCTACATAGCAAGTTCCAGGCCACCTGAGGCTAGAGGGAGACCCTGTCTCAAAATGACCAAAAAAAAAAAAAGTTTACAGAAAACAGAGTTCACCATGAGGCAGTCGTTCACCATGAGGCAGTCGTGGTGGTGCACATCTGTGATCCAAGCACTCAGGAGGCTGGGCAGGAGGGTCCTGAGTTCAGAATCAGCCTAAGATACAAAGTGAGATTCTGTCTGAAAAAAAACAAGGGGCCATCGAAATGGCTCAGTCGGTAAAGGCACGTGCACGTGCAAGTCTGGTGACTTGAATTTGATTTCCACATGCTTTCTGTGGCATTCACAGATTCACACTTATAATAAAGTAGAATAAATGTTTAAATTTTGGGGGGGTCTTTTTGAGACAGGGTCTCCCTGAAGCCCCAGCTGGCCTGGAATTCACTATGTGGACTAGGCTGGCCTTGAACTCACTCCTAAGTGCTGGGATTAAAGGTGTATGCCACCATGCCCAGTCACTAAACCCTTTTTTTTTCTTTCTTTCTTTTTTTTCAGGATAAGGGGCTGCAAAGATGGCTCCAGTGGTTAAGTCACTGTGCTTTTTTTTTTTTTTTTTTTTTTTTTTTTTGGTCTTTTTGAGATGGTCTCCCTGTAGCCCCAGCTGGCCTGAAACTCAGAGATCTGCCTGCCTCTACCTCCTGAGTGCTAGGACTAAAGGTGTGCGCCACCACGCCCAGCATACGTTGTGCTATTTTTTTGTTTTTTCCCTTTTTTTTGGTATTTTTTGAGGCAGGGTCTCCCTTTTAGTACCAGCTGTCCTGGAGCTCGCTCTGTAGACCAGGCTGGCCTTGAACTCACAGAAATCCACCCACCTCTACCTCCCGAGTGCTGGGATTAAAGACACGCGACACTACGCCCAGCACGTTGTACTATTTTTACAGAGCACCAGAATTTGGTTTGCAGCACCCAGGTCAGGCAGCTCAAAACTGCATTGTGACTCTTGCTTCAGGAGAATCTGATACCTCTGGCCTACGAAGGTACCTGCACTCTTGTGCGCACACACACACACACACACACACACAATTAAAAATAAATCTCGGAGGGCCGGAGAGATGGCCTAGTGGTTAAGAGTGCTGACTGCTCTTACAGAGGACCCGGGTTCGATCCCCAGCACCCACATGGCAGCTGAGAACCATCTATAACTCCAATTCCAGGAGAACTCCAGTTCTAGGGGAATCCGACACCCTCTTCTGACCTCCGCAGCATCGCACGACAGGGGTGCACAGACCTGCATGCAGACAGTACATTCATACACATAAACAAATAAACAAACAAATAAATAAATAAAATATTAAAAAATAATTTAAAAAAAAGTGCCGATTTCTCTTGCAGAGGACCAGGTTCGATCCCCTGCACCCACATGGTGGCTGAGAGCCATCTTTAACTCCAGTTCCAGGGGAATCCAACACCCTCGTCTGACCTCCGCGGCATTGCACTACACGAGTGCACAAATCTACATGCAGACAGTACACTCATACACACATAAAAAAATAAAGAAAAATAAATAAATCTTGGGAAACAGACAAGTTGATCTGTATGAGATCAAGGCCAGCCTGGTCTACATAGTGAGTTCCAGCCCTGCTGGGACAACAGGGAAACCCTGTCTCAAAAAAGACTGACTCACTCTCTCTCTCTCTCTCTCTTTCTCTCTCTTTCTCCTGTCACACCCTCCTGAGTACCTGGGGCTCTAGTTATGTGTCACCACACCTTTGGAGGGACCCTGCACCTACCTGGGCAGGAGGCTCTCAACTGATTTACCCTAGGGGTGAGCTGTTATAGTCACTCAGCCCAGGGTAGTGTGGGGCTGATAAAAGCTCAGGAGAGTGTAGCTGCCATCAGGTTGGCTAGAGAAGATGGTCATCAGGAGGTGCCTGAGGCCTGGAGGGAAAAGAGATTTCTTTCAGTGGTTCCCAGACTTCTTGAGAGTTTTCTTTCAGTGGTTCCCAGACTTCTTGAGAGTCTTCTTTCAGTAGTTCCCAGACTTCCTGAGAGTCTTGTTTGGGAGCACAGTAGTGGTGCCCATAAATGAACCTAAAATAGGCTCCAGTTCCCAGACATCATAGGATGAAGCCACACGAGCAGTCTAGGTCTTCTATGGGTATCGACAGTCAGGGGTTGCATGGGGGATCTCACATTGACCTCTGTCCAAGGCAGACAGTGGTTCCTGGCTTCAGCAGTATGAATGATGGTCTTAACTGTCACAAGTCCTGATGGGTTGTTGGGTCCAGCCCTTCCAGGATGTCACAGTGTTCTGAACAGACACTCCCACTACTAGTTCTGCTAATGTACACCCTTGCCTGTGCTGGCTTATCTGCACAGGGATGGGGATGGACGAAGTCTTCTTTCTTGAGTAAATGGATAGCTCCTTGAGTCACCTCCAAGTATGCTAGAAAGCACAGGAGTCACCAATCTTGTGGAGCTTGCCATTATCGGGACAGGAAGGGTGGCACTATCCCCTAGACCTGTAGAAGTTTCCCCTTGAGGTGCTAGAATGGAAATTATAGCCCCCACAGCTCTCAGTGGGGCTGGCCTGGGGGCAGGCAGGGTGTTTGATGTATTAGCCTGAGGGAACCTGGCCTTCCTTCAGACCATTTCCCAAGGCCAGCAGTCCCCACTGCCCCAGACTTATGTGGGCTTGTTCACAGTTATGACAGTTGTAGTTATCTCCTGAATCTTAGCCGCAGAAGCTCCTTTTAGGGGTTTGGTTGGCTCAGAGGCATGTTCCCAGCCACAGCTTGTCTTGAAGGCCTTCAGGGGCTCCCAGCACAACTGGGTGGATGCACAGCTCACTGCAGTGTGCCAGTCAAGGAGGCTGAGACAGTGCTCTGCACTCCCAGGGAAGCTAAGGGTGAGGAGGCCACAGCTGGAGCAGCAGCCACTGAAAACCAGCAGGGTGTGACTGTGGAGGGTGTCTGCAGCATGACCTCACTCAGGAAGGTCTTTTCGAGTTCAGGTAGGGGGGCAGGAGCAGGCGAAAAGGTGTAGGCTTTCTTCTCATTGGTGGGTAGTGGGAGGGAGGAGGGGACTAATCTGTTGGACATGGAGGGTGAGATGTGAGGAGACTCTGAGGCTCATGTCAGCCACCCACAGTGAAAGTCTCCCTGCCAGCCAGCTGAGACCCTGGCCTGCAGTTCTGCGTTCCTCTGGGCTATAAATCCAGCTCCTATAACTAGGTCTGGGCTCTGCTCTCTGAACAGGGCAGTTGGTTGGGACCTGAATCCTCACTTTCTATATTTTGTATTTTTCAGATTTTGCAAGAAAGGGGCTCAAGGATGTGAGAAGTACTGATAGCCGAAGAAATGATTTCCTTTTTCCCAAGATACAGTGAGCCGCCATGTCCAGGAAGCATGGCTGTGAGAAGAAACCTGCTTTTGATCATTTCTCTAGAGATCTGGGTGTGGATCCTTTTTTGCCTCAGATGTGGGTGGCGAGCGACAGCCCAACTGTCAAGCCAGTTGTCCCCAGAGGCAGCCAGGGCCAGGTTTGCAGTCTCTGTGGCCTCACTCTGTTCTTTCTCAGTGCCACATGGGACAAAGGCAAAATGCTGTTGACCAGCCCTTGCAGTCCTGAAGACGTTTTGAAGGACAGGGTCCTTGGTGCTACACACAGTCTTCGACAAGCAGCCCGGGGCTTGCCAGGAGGAAGGGCTGCACGCTACAACTCCTGTCCAGTGCACTGTGGCTCAGGGCTTGGGTGCCTGCTCATCACTGCTTGAGCACCAGGCCCTTATTCTCATGTCAGGGAGGCTGCTGTGCCTCCAAGCATTCTTGGTTGATTTCTCTTGACCTCGGCTGAGGCTCCTGACAAAGGCAGCCTCCACATTGTCACTACTTCCAGGCGCATGTTCCAGGCCAGGCCCCTCCAGAGCCAGGCTTGTGTTTTGGACTCATCAGCTTGGCCCAGGACTGTCAAGGCTTCTCAATTTGTATTTTCCAGGCGAGAGGACTTTGTATCCCTTTTTTAAAGTGTGGATAGACCACCCAATGTTTATACTCTTTAGAAATGCCTAAAAGTGTTGCTCTGATTTGGATTGATCTGTTAAATCATTTAATGGGGGGGTAGAGGTTTTGCCTCATCAGTCCCACCTGCGGGCTGATGGGGGAGCTGGCGCCTACCAGTGCCTTTGTTGCGCCTGGGATGGAGGCTGGGCTGGGAGGTCTGTCCACCTGATGTCTGGAGCTGACACTCCAGGTCACGTTGAACATTCAGGATGTTTACAGCGCACATGTCTCCTTCTTGCCGGCTCATTTCCTGTATAACTATGCAGTTCTTCTCTCATATTTCTGGAGTATTTGGGACTTTGCACAACCTTCATGGTTCTGCCCGTCTGACGTAGCATCAGAGCCGCTGAGGTCCCTGCAGAAGGCTGCGCCTACTAGCTTTGACACAGACCTTTTTCATCTGGTTAGGGGATGTAGCGGTCCGCAGACCTGGCCCAAGTGAGCAAGTGCTTCTTGACCTCTGGGTTCCTAAGGGAGCTGTGCAAACTAACCACCAGGGCTGCTCGTGCTCAGGTCAGAGCCTCTGACACTGTTTGTTTCAAATGCTTCCGGAAACTTCTTGCCTAGACCCTCTTCTCCTTTGCCAGTAACTGATTAACCAAGTTCTCCAGCATCTAAGACTGACCACCTCCTTTCGTTAGGTCTCTTGTATGTTGTTAATTGTTTGGCTTAAAAGATTCAGAAAAACCTTTGTACGGGGTGGATTGAGCCACGGCAGCCCTGTCCTCCCAGCACACTGTTGGGCGGTGGCCCTGCTGTTGGCCATGGGACATTCTCTGGGGAGTTGCTGGACACTTAGCATTGTTTGATTTATGACCTTGACAATAGATAGGCTTGTGTTTTTTTTTAATTTAATAATATTAAGACTTTAATTCACTAAAATTTATTCAAAGGGGATATTTATACTTTTATACTTTTTTAGGTATCCGTATTTTATCAGCTTACTGTTTAATGCCTAAGTTTCCCCTGAAATAGCAAATAAAATTGTGTATTTATGAATGAGTCTAGCAACCGTGAGTGTCTTGAAATGTGAGAAGTGCCAGGTCTCTCTTGGGTCCAGGACATCACACTGGTTTCGAGGAAACAACCTGTTTCCAGTGTCCTAAGGACATGCTTCTCGCTGTCAGCAGGGATATCCTTGCCACCCAGACCCTAAGCCTTGTCTGCCCTGTGTCCTGTTGTGCAGCTGCCCCAGCCAGGTTGATGGCCCGCTGACCCTAGGGTACTACAAGGGATGTCCTGCGTACAAGGGATGTCCTGCCTAAATTCAGATGTAAGTGGGGCAGGAGACTGGTCACTGAGGTGCTACATGCATAGCTTGGGCATGGGTGGGGGCATTCAGACTGCTCTGAGAGGTCCTCTGATGGTAACTTGCTTCACAGCCCCTCAGCCAGGTAGAGTCAGGGGACTTGGGAGAGGCCTCAGCCTCTGGTCACAGCTTAAGACATGGCCTGAGTGAACAGACTAGAAAGGAGACAGATTGTCAAGTCCTAGCCCACAGAGTGCCTGCCCAGTCTGAGGATCTCTAGAGGGGGTGTACAGGCATGACTCTTGGGGTTCTGGTGACTATGAAGCCAGCAGGTGAGTCGGGAGAGAGGTAGTCTATGCAGCATCTCCAAATGGGTCCCCAGCTACTGGACTTTGTAGAGAAACCATGTTTTAAACCTTCCAAGGTACCCCGTGGGGCAAGCCCCACCTCTGATTGGCTAGTATCCCTGAGCCAAGGAATAAAAGGCCACCCACCCTAAGTGTCAAGGTGCTGATAGAAACATCAGAATGGGGTCACCCAGCATCTTTGGACAAAGCCACGCTTGCAAGACAAACCACGATGGTGCCAGAGTCAGGCGGAAGCTCTGGCTTTGGGAGCTCCTTCTCTTCCCTCTCCGCCATGCCCCCACCTGCTGATCTGAGTGTTGGATGATGCCATCTGCAGGGTCACTGCCCTCAGACCCTCTGCTTCACACACAGGTGCCTGTGGCTCTTGAATCCAGAAGTCCCAGCCTAGCCATTTCCCTCCTGGGCCTTCTACAGGCCATCATGATGTCTATGTGTGGCATATGCCTGGACTCATGGATGGATGTACCTGTGGCTGCTCTTGGATTGTGTGTCTGCCTCCATGGCAGATCAGGTTGCCTTTACTGCAACTCTTCCCTGAGTCCCCAGGACAAAGGTTGCAGTCCTGGCCTCTGCCCAATCTGATCTACACAGAAGCTCCCTCCAGCATTCTTCCTGCAGCTGCCAGCTCACTGCCACCTTCCTACCTGGCAGGTCATTAACCTGTTGGGGTGCAGTGATGCTAGAGCTGCACTCCCACCCAGGGTTCCATGGGGACCCTACAATGACCTGGGGTGTTTCTGAACATCCAAGTCAACCATAATAAGTGCTGTGTGAACTGTGAATTAGACGAAATCTGTTTTCCTTTCCATCCTGGTTTCTGGAGTTTTTACCCAGACTGTTGAGAGTCTTTGCTGTGTTTGTCTAGGCCATGCGCATTGAATTGAAAGCTGGGACACATGTATGTTCTAGGAGTATGGATGGCCACACCTGCTCCTCTGCTCTAGATTAATGCTGCCCTGGGGTGGGACTCTAACCCACAGTAGAGTGCCAGGTCGCTCAGACCTCTCCCAGCCTGTGAGCCTCAGGCCAGCACCTGTCGGTGTGATGGCCCAGGGGTTCCTCCTCGGCCTGTCCTCCCCATCCTCATCCTCACAGTCTCACCCTCTTGCTTGGCTACAATGCACCTGCTTCCTCTAGAGCAGATGGTAACCCCTTTTGGACTGGACACCTTCTCTGGTGTCCAGCAAACAGCTCTACGGAGGCCACTGTGTAGCCTGTGGGGGAGTTGAGTCCTGGAGAGCTCCTCAGTTTGTTGGTCAGTGAATGCTAAGTGTTGTCCGTTCTATAAACAATGATCCGCTCCACCATAGGCAGGCCAGGTCTGCCTGTGTGAGCATGTGGAGTGGACATGCATGTGAACACGTATGTGTGCATGGGTGGTGGGAGCATGGATGTACACGTTTGTGTGTACCTAGTCCCTCCCACTCCTCCACGATGAGTTGCCCCAGATTCTCATTGGGGAGACTGAGGCCAAGAGGCTGTCCAGTAGAAAAGGAGCCCGGGGAGGAAGGGCAATGAAGGGAAGAACATGACGTGCAGGTTGCCCCTGCAGAGAACTCAAGTGTTAGAGCAATGCACAGGCCTGGGTGGTCCTCAGGTTTGACATTCGAGAAGTCAGGTGGAGCATGGAGACGGGAGAAGGGAGGAAGATGTGGCCCCAGCACACCTTTCCCTTTGTTGCGTAGTCCCTCCTGGGACACTGGTATCCTGTGACCACTTCTACCTGTGTCTGTCACTCCACGGTGCAGGAGTGGGACCACCTCTGGCCCTTGGGTGGTTGGACAGTCTCAGGGTGCGATCAGAGCAACTAGGTCAGGGACAGCCTAGCCTGGGTATACCTGCAAGGGTCCCATCCCACTAAGGACCAAGCTGTCCGCATCTTCCTAACTCAGCATGTCAACCTCTAGAGCCCAGCTAGAATCCCCACATGAGCCATGGACACTTTATTGGAGGTGAACATAAATAAAAATAACTGGCATGTGGGGCTGGAGGATGGAACTATTTACAAATGTACAGTGAACGGGTCTCCACCTGCCCAAGTGGGAGCAGGCTTAGAGGGTGGTGAGCAGGGCCGCAAGAGCCAGCATGACTCCGTGGGCTGCGAGGCTGGGGGCAGAGGACCCCCCAAGGCGCTGCTGTCCTTGGGATTCTTGCTGTGGCCCTTGGGTCTCTTGGTGTGGCTGGCTGCTGGCCTGGAAGTGCAGTTTGGGGATGATTTGGTGGATCCAGTTGTGATGGGAAGTGACCCGGATGTAGACACCTGGACGGTTCTGGCGGGCACAGCCCTCTCCCCAGCTAATCACCCCAGCCTGCACCCATGAGTGGTCCACGAGGCACACCAAGGGGCCTCCAGAGTCCCCCTGTGAGGGAGAAGAAGGCCTATCAGAGCCTGCCCTGGGCTCCTCAAGGCCCAGGGAGTGTGTGTGCACTCAGCACCAGCCCCTTCCGTGGAGCCTCCCCACTGATCTTTCATGGAGAAGCCTGTGCATTACTCTGATGACCCAGGTCATCCATCTGTGTACCTGGGCCAAGGGTGGGGAGGGTGTTGAAGGCACCACCTCAGACCCAACACTAACTCAACTCTTCCCAGTTAATGGAACTACAACCCACTCAACCTGAGCAAGGAGTCAGGGCTGAACTCAGTGGCTTGGTCATACCACCCTACCTTACAGGCATCCTTCTTGCCCTCTGCAAAGCCTGCGCAGAGCATGTCATCCTTGATAGTTTTGAGTTGGAAGTTAGAATCCACATCTTTGCTGTACAGCAGGTTGCATTTGGATGTGTCGATGATGGGCACGGAGAGTTTCTGCAGGATCCTTGGGTTGGGTAGAGGCTCTGGAGAGCGACAGGCAGCCTGCAGCTCAGCTACAGTCTTACACAGACCCTGAGGCCCTGCGTTCTCAAGAACCACAGCTCTTTCTGTCCCTCCCTGGATTTCCTCATCCTTGTGGGACCAGGGTCTTTTCTCTCTCAACACCAAGCCTGCCTTCCCCTCTCCTCTCCCATTTCCCTCTCTGGTCTGCACAGCTCTTCTTCCTACAGCAGCTGCTCTGTTCATCTCCACCCCACGGTGTGAGTACAGATCATATATACCAATCTCAACAGGAAGCCTGCCCCGGGTCTTCTGGAGCCACGCCCCCCTTCCTCCCCTGGCTCCGTCCCCTCACCTTGCTCATTGGGGGTGCCCCAGCCGGTGACCCAGCAGTTCATTTGTGATTCAAAGATGATTGAGGGATCAGGCAGACACACAGGGAGGATGTAGTTGGTGAAGGTCACAGGATCCTGCAGCTCCACCAGTGCCACGTCGGCACTGGAAGCCATGCCTTGGTACAAGGGGTTGCTCTCCACCCGCTTCACGTGGGCATACACAGCATGCGGGCCTGGCTGCAGCAGCTGCAGAGCCCCTAGCAGGACTCGGTATACAGATAAGTCTGAGGTGCTGTGGGAAGAGCGGGGAGTAGGTGTGGGCGTTGGCAAGCCTCCGCCACAGGGAAGGGATCTGCACGTTGTTCTGGCCCCCAGCAGTGTCTGGCGGTCTCTGTACTCTTAACGATGTTATTTCCAGGGACTGCCCCCCAGGGTTACAGGCTGTAGAAAACAATGCAAGGTCCACCCACCTTTAATTCCCAGCTCTCCCTGGCCTCCAGGTGACCTTGGATAAGTGACCTAACAAGTTTTCTGTGACTCATTTTCCTCAACTGTAATATGGGGACAGTAACAGACCTACCTGAAAGGCCTGCTGGAATGGCCACACCCCTGTGGGGTGCAGCGAGGCCCCCCCCACCTCTGAGCACCAGGCAGCCCACCTATCCTCCCAGCTCAAGTTTCTGAGTGAAAGATACGGCCTTTAATTTTTTTCAGTTTTTATTTTATGTGTACGAGTGCTTTACCTACACGTATGCAAATGCACCACATTTGCAATGCCTGTGGAGGTGAGAAGAGGGCATCCCCTGAAACTGGAGTTACAGTCCATTGTCAGCTGCTGTGTGGGTGCTGGGAATCAAACCCAGGACTTTTGCAAGAATAGCCAGTGCTCTTAACTGCTGAGCCATCTTTCTAACCCCAGATTTTTTTATTTTACTGTTGTTGTTGTCGTTGTTGTTTTTGGTCTATTTGAGACAGGGTCTCCCTGTAGTTCCAACTGTTCTGGAGCTCACTATGCAGACCAGGCTGGTTGGTACACACCTTTAATCCCAAATGCTGGGATTAAAGGTGTGTACCACCACGCCCTGCTCAGATGTGGGGATTTGAAACAATCCAGGGGCTGGTGAGATGGCTCAGCAATTAAAAGTGCTTGCCGTGCAAGTCTGACAACCTGAGTTCAATCCCCAGAACCAGAGATGGAAGAAGAGGAGAGAACCAACTCCCAAAAGTTGTCCCTTGATCTCCTCGTGCGGGTACTGGCACCTGTGCCACCACACACAATACACAGGATAAATAATAAGTAATAAAATAAAGGGAGGGTGGGTGTGATGTGCACATCTTTAATCCCAGCACTCAGATCTCTGTGAGTTCAAGGACAACCTGGCCTACATAGCAATTTCCAGGCCAGCCAGGGTCAAAACAAACAACCTAAAACAACAACAACAAAAAAATTAAAGGAAAAAAGATGAATCAAAGAGCTGTGATAAGGAAAGAGGTGGGGTGCCCAGGGACTCTGCAATCGGGGACCAGGTGCTTCACAACATGGTTGTATGGATCGGGGGTAGGGGGGCTCCACTCTTACATAGAGATCATCCTCAGGACGAAGAGGAAGGGACGTTCTGTCCAGACATTGGGCAATGTGACACCCAAGAACCAGAGAGCTCTGGATTTGAGGTGGGGGGGGGGCTTGGGAAGAGGCCCAGGGAGTTGGGGGACCTGTAGCAATTGTAGGGACAGAAGCTCAGGTGTCACTAGCACAGCAGCTGAGGGAGCGAGGGCCGAGGCAGTGGTTGCAGCTTCCAGTTAGATCTAGAATTGGACTTAAGAGATTTTTTTTTTTGGTCTTTTTGAGACAGGGTCTCTATGTAGCCCCAGCTGTCCTGGAACTCACTCTGTAGACCAGGCTGGCCTTGAACTCACAAAGATCCGCCTGCCTCTACCTGCCTCCCAAGTGCTAGGATTAAAGGCGTGCACCACCACGCCCAGCTAAGAGAATTTTTGGTAGGGAAGACAGTGGTGTTGGAGAAGGCAGGGGTAGGGGTGGGTGGGGGGGAGAGTGGGGGGGTGTCCTGGTGTGCGCTGTCCACGGTGCTGAAAAGGTGTGCACAGCGCTCTGTCCTTTCCCAGCCACTGGTGGAGAGTGTGAAGGACCAGGACAGGGCTACTCACTTGGAGAAGCAGTGTGCTGCAGTGAGGACCCACTTGGACTCGATGAGACTGCCCCCACAGAAGTGCAGCCCTTCGTGCTGGATGCTGACCTGCCAGGGCCACTCGCCTTCTAAGGCGTCCTCGCCGCCTACCATCCGGTTGAACATTTTTGGGTGCCCACAGGCTTAAGGGAACATGAAAGCACTCGCTGGAGGATGGTTCCACAGCTCCCTCCGACTCCAGCCCCAGCCCCCACGCCAGCTCCTACTCTCCTCAATTCCTGGCCCTCCTGGCCCCTGACCTGCTCAGGAGGCCAAGCATAGTTGGTCTTTGCTCTAGTCTGAGCCTCTCTAGTGCCACTTCTACATGGGCCTTAGTCTCTTCACCTGTGACAGGGTAACAAGACCCAACTGGAGACCCATCCCAGAGAGGCTGAGGTAATATGGAAAATTCTCATCCCAGGGCTGGACACACAGAGCTTCCTGAAAGATGGCTGTGTGCCACAGGCCTGGTGGGTCAGGGGAATAGTTGAGGTATGACCGGGGCGCCGTCATGTGTCCTAGCACTTACCCCTGATGTCTCTACTGTGTCCTATTTTTCTGGCCATGTGGGAGATTCCTCCTTCTACTCTCTTCTGAGCTAAGTCACTTCTGGCTGGATATTCTGGTGTCCTTTGTGTTCTTGTCTCCCTCTCTCCTTCCCTTTCTCTCTCCCTCCCTCCCTCCCTCTCTCCCTCCTCTCTATGTGTATGCATTCGTGTGTAGATCCCCAGCCACTCCTACAGTTCAGACAAGTCCGCTTACCTGACACAGCCTTGGTCCCCTCAGTCCCTGAAAATAAGAAAAAGGGGATTGTTAGCCAACTTTCTTAAGCGTCTGTTCCTCCCCCTTCTACTACCTCATCAGAGGGTCCCTGCCCCTACCCTGTCACCTCTCCCTGACCATGAGGACAACATGAGAAGACAAGGAAAGCTAGTACGATGACCATGTGGATTAACACCCTTCTTGTCCCCATGGGGAGCTCTTTCTTCACCCTGTACCCCCATTATTGTCCTGAAGCATGAGCACTCACGTGATGAGTAGGCCCCAAATCCTGGAGCTGTAGATTCGACCTCCCTCTCCTCCTAGTGGCTTAGCTGGGTGACAGAGGAAACTTGGGAAGCTGCTTCCAAACATAAGCCATTGGGGCTTTCTTCTAATCCTTTCCAGAGAGAGCAACTCCTCTTCAATTTATACCCAAGTCAACTGAGGTCCTGACCCTCCATCGTGGCCACCCACAGGTCACTCTCTGCCCTTAGGGGAATGGAACTGACCCAGAGGCCAGCCAGCATCAGCCTTTCAAGGTTCTACATTCCCAAGGACTGAGCCCCTCTCTGGCCATGACCCCTAGTGGACCCCTCAAGATGAAGAGACTGACAGAGAAGATAAGGTGGGTCTGGGAGAAGCAAGAGGGGTCTCTTTTCCAGGGTTCATCACCTCACACCCATTGCTCAGCCAGCCTAGAAGCTGCACTCCAGACTCAGACCAAGACCCAAGCTCAGGCGCTTGCAGACCTTCAGCTGTGTGCTTTCAGCTGCCAGTCCCCTTGGTCAGGCCTGCCAGAGCTGGGTGGGGTGTCAGCATGGCCAGGTCTCCTCACCTTACAGTCACATTTCTCCTAAGCAACATTTGAGGGTCCCAAGAGGGAGGAACACAGAGAAAACTAGTCCCGGGTGCCGAGTACCACGAGGACAAGTGGCCATGCTGAACCACACGTGGCCTGGGGTACCCAGGGCGGCTAGGGATGCTGTGAGACCCTTTTCCCTGTGAAGCTTGCATTTATACAATGCTCAATGCTACTGGGTGACAAAATCTGGAGTGTGGGGTTGACAACAGGATGGGGGTGCAACTGTGGACAGGGCGTGATTGTTAGCTTTACCTGTCAACTTGACAACCTAGATCACCTGGGAAGAGTGAGGGATTGGGTTGCCTTCGGGCATATCGTGGGGGACTGCCTTATTAAGTTAATTGAAATAGGAAGCCCCAGCCTACTGTGGGCAGCACCATGCCCTAGGCAAGGGGTCCTGAAGTGTGAGTGGAGAAACTGAACTGTGCACAAATACACAGGTGTGCATTCATCTCTCCCTGCTCTTATTGACTGTTGATGTGCTGTGACCAGCTGCTTTCAAGTCCTGTCACCTTGACTGTAACCTGGAACTGTATGCTAAAATAAACTGTCCCCTAAGTTGCTTGTTGTCAGGGTATTTTATTACAGCAACAGAAATGTAACCAGAACACAGAGAAGCAGGATGGGCAGGGCTCCTGCTTTTGACAGGACTGTATGCTTCTCCAAGTGGGATGTCAAGCAAGAGTGACTGTCAAAGCAGGAGCAGTGGTCCCGGGAAACAGGAAGTATACTCTGAACTTCCTGCTCATCAGCTTGTGTTCGCAACATGCTCTTCTACAATGCAAATGGACAGGGTGAGAATTCCAGCACTCTACCAGGGCTGAGGCAGTAGGAGGATTGCCTGGATATCAAGGCCACATGAATACCAGGCTAGCCAGGGAGATACATTAAGATCTTGTCACAAATTAAATAAGGGACTGGAGAGATGGCTCAGCAGTTAAGAGCATTTCCTGCTCTTCCATAGACCTAAGCTTGGTTCCCAAGACACAGGTTATTGGACATTCTCCTCTGGCATCTGTGGGTACTTGAATACATGTACATACAGACACACATAATAATAAAAATAAAAACATCCTAAAAATAAGTAGGAGCTAGAGAGATGGCTCAGTGGTTAAGAGAGCTTGCTGTTGTTCCAGAGTACCCGAGTTCCATTCCACCCTACCCCCTGCATGCAGCAGCTCACAACAGCCTATAACTCCAGTTCCAGGGGATCTGATGCTCTCTTTTTCCTTCCGCAGGCACCTCCCCCCCCACATGTGCTCACACTCACACAGACACACACACATACATGTAAATAAAAATAAAATCTAAACAAGAATATTAAAGCTGAGCTTGGTGGTGCAGACCTTTAATCCCAGCACTTGGGCAGGGGCAGAGGCAGGTGGATCTCTGTGAGATTAAGGCCAGCCTGCTCTACACGATGAGTTCTAGGCCAGCTGAAGACTATAGGGAGACCCTGTCTCAAACAAAACAAAATAATAAATAATAAATAAAACAAAATGCAAATGTGCCCAGAGAAAGCTGCCCCTTTTCTTGGTATGAGACAGCTGGGCTTGATCTCCAGGCCTGGAGAGTCAGCTCGAAATGCTGCCCAGCCTAGCTGCCCTCTGTCCTCGAGGTCACAGATGCTCTGCAAGCCTCCCCACCCCTGGAACCTGCAAGAGCTTCCTGTGCATTCTCCCTGCCTGAAAACCATGTTCTCTGCTGCTACTGGGCCCCTTCTCATTCAGGCTGAGCCTCTGAGGCCCTAATTCAAGTTGAGGTCTACTCAAATGCCACCTCTTCCAGGAAGCCTTCCCGACTCCTGCTATCCATCTTGGAAGCTGCCCTTGCTCCCTGAGTTCTCCGTCCTTCCTTAGGGCATCTCATCCTTAAAGCTCAAGCCCTGGAGGTCTGCAAAGGCAGAGCCTACCTCTGGGGACCCGAGCAGAGAGAATGTGTGGAGTGACAGAGTGGCTGTGATGAGCCTGCTCTTTGGGATGGGCATCTTGTCGGGCACCGATGGCACAGCCAGGCTGTCAGTTTGTCCCCATCCTGGTCCACAAGCCCCTGATGCTGGTGGGAGTGGATGATGTCTAAGGACCTAGGAGAGACCACCAGAGGCTCGTGGAGGCTGGCCACCCTGTGCTGGGGTGGGCATGCCACCCAGGGGTCCAGTCTCAAGTCATGGTTGTTTGTGAGCCAAAAGCAGGCTGCTGTCTCCACTTCGGCAGTGACCTCAATTGATCCACCCACTGGGAGCCACCACAGTGTCACACCCAGTAGAAATGGGTTCAAAATGCTATCACCCTTGCTGCTGGAGGCAAGAGAGGGAAACCAGTCATGAGGCCAGGGTCTCCACAGGGGTGCCCACTCGTGTCCTCCACCCTTGGAGTCCTGGCTGGGACATGGTCTGGGGTGACCTGGCCTGGTCTGGGAGGGTGAAGTGAGGACAGGGAAGTGTGCTGGCTGCTGGGCTGGCCTGGCTGGCCCAGGAATGTAGGAGAGTTTCCCTGCAGAGAGGAACCGCCCTGTAGGGAGGGACCTGGCAGGTGGGGCCTCTGGCTAGAACCTGCTGACCTCTGCTCAGGATGGGTAGGGTTCTGCTTATGCTTCTGTTGGTAGAATCTGGGACCCTCTGCAGCCTGTACCCTTTGCCCCCAGCTCTCTTCTCTCTTGGGCCTAGGGCAGACTCTGGGGGATCCCTGGCTCAGATGGCAACTCCAATATTCACACAAACCACCCCAGGGGCTTGGAGGCCAGCAGGTCTGAGTTTGAATCTTATAGATATGGAGGGCCTGTTTCCTCATCTGTACGATGGGAAGTGAGTCTTTCAGGGGAGCCCCAAGTCCAGAGCCACCCACACTGTGAGCACCCAGGAAGATGGAGGAGTGGCTCTGGCCAAGCCACGGCCTTGAGATTCTCCAAAGGCCATAGCTAGCCACATACCCACTTCCACCTTCCCCATATCAGCACCTCCACCCAAGGTGGAGTGTCTGGAACCTTAGGATTTGCCCTGGGAATCCCATCATTAGGAAAAGAGGTTCGCACTACAGGCCCAGGCAGGCCCAGGGAGTCAGGGGCTCAGGTGGGGCTCAGAGCAGCATAAAGAGGCCCCTTCAGAGAGGTGGCAGACTGACTGCCTGCCCTTGAACTGTGACTCACCAGAACTCAGCAACAGTAACGGTGGCATCAGCAGCAGCAGCACAAGGATGGGGGGCTGCCTCATGTTCCCAGTCTTGGCAATTGGTTGAGCCCGGGGCAGCGGTGGCTGGAGCTCTGCCTAGTGCTGCCAAGGTGCCGGCTCCATGAAGTGGGGTTTTATGCTGGAGGTGAGTGTCAGCTCGGCTATGCCACCCAACCTGTCCACCCTGCCTGCCCAGCTCCTCTTTAGCAGGAAGGAGGTGCTCAGAACACCAACTCTATGACCTGGCCCTGAACTCCAGGGTCCAGAGCCCTCACTCTGCACACCTCAGGATGTTGGTGCCAAGGTGCTGCTGCCTGCCCATACGAGCTGACCACAGAGACCCGTCACTAACTGACCACAGGCCCCACCTTGGCTGGCAGCGTCCATTCCACCCAGGAGGCCCTCCATTTCATTCATTCATTCGTTCGTTCATTCATTCGTTCATTCGTTCGTTCATTCATTCGTTCATTTGTTCATTTGATGTTTATTGAGGACCTACTGTGTGTCTGGCTTCAGGAACCTAAGGTTGAAATTTATACTCGGAGGGGAGGGTAGGCATTGAAGAGACAAGGTCAGGGTACTTATGCAACAAAGAAAGAACCTCATTGGGCCAGGAGGCAGAGGCAAGCGGATCTTTGTGAGTTCAAGGCCAGCCTGGTCTACAGAGTGAGTTCCAGGACAGCTGGGGCTACAGGGAGACCCTGTCTCAAAAATACAAAAAAAAAAAGGACCTCAGCTGGCCCCAGCGCCCCCCAGGTCCATGCACTCACCCATCTGCAGACTGGCTTACGGCCCAGGGCCCTGTCGAGGGCTACACCTTCTTTCTGGGCGCGGCATAAGCTGTTCTCGGAAGGCGGAGTGGTGACAGCAGGGTGGCCTTCAGGTCCCTGCCCAGGGTGCGCCCGCCGGACTCCGGGATGTGAGGCCGCGGCGGAAGTGGCCCGGGGAGGAAGTTATTTGGGGAGCAGATCTGACGTCAGAATTGGACTTGGGGTGCAGGCGGCCACTCCCGCTGGGCCACGGGGTCAGGGTGTTGGACGGACTCTGGATGTCACACATCATACCCCGCCAGGCAGGGAGAGCTGCGCTGGATACCAGTCTGCACTCCGCCTCAGTTTCCTCGCGGGTTGGAGGAGCAGGTGGGGGCAGCGTGGTGTCCCACCAAGCGCTCAGTTCCCCGCTGGCCGCGCAGTGCTGCCCTCTGGTGGCCGCCGCTCGTGCGCGGTCCCCGGCCTGCCCCGCCTCCCCGCCGCGCCGGGAGCGTCTCGGCTTCGGCTTCTCCAGGCCCCTGAGCCGGGGCATCCAAGACCTCCCCGGCGTCTGTTGGCTTCTGTCCAGTTCCTGCGTGGCGCGGTCCCCGTAGTGGGGTGGTGCTCAAGCATGGTGCTCGTTTGGTGATGGAGGAAGAGAGGGAGGACTCTGAACTCATTCATTCGTTTGTTCAGTGATTGGATCCTTAGTTCCTGCCGGTATTTGGACGGTGGGGAACACATTGGTGCCCAACAACTTTAGGAACAAGGAACAGAGGTGGGAAAGGGCACCCTGCAGCGTGGAGGTATCAGGGAGTCAGTGACGCTGGGAAAAACGGTCTAATTATAAGCCGTGGAAAGTGTTTCAAAGTAAGTGGGATGGCCGCGCTTAGGCAGTGACGCGTCTGCCCCATCCCCCGAGGCAGCTTTGGACTGAGTTACTAAGGACATCCTCCTGGTCCCCCTTCCTGATGTTCCCTGTCTCTCCTCTTCCAAGCAGTTCCTCTGAGAATAACTCGGCCTTCCAGTTAGGTGAGCAACAGAAGTGAGAATGTGGTCCAGAGAAAGCTGGACTCTTGAAAAGTCACGCACCTGCCTCCATGATCAGCCAGCCAGCCGTCAGGGGGCTGCACCTGCTACATCCGAGGGGGTGGGGCACCGGGCAACAGGGGAAAAGCCAGGCAGGTTCTACACATTGACCACCATAGAAATGAAATGAAAGGTTCCAACTATATCCTAAAAGTTAGAGATCTCTGGAACATTTTTTCTTTTCTTTTTTTTTTTTTTTTTTTTTTTT
>VZQC01007646.1:952924-979200 GCA_009823505.1 Rhizomys pruinosus
GCTATAAATAAATTCATAAACTTTTACCCAGCTATTTCCCTTCTAGGAACCTAACTTGAGGAAGTAATTAGAGAAACTTTCAAAGATTTTTGAATAGGTTTTACTGAGACATGTGTGCAACGGTTGCAAGGAATGAATGTGTAGTTTCAGAGGGCACAAGCTTAAGTAAATGTTGATGCATTTTACAATGGAATATTTTATAGACATGAACACCCATGTTGTGAATGGCTTACTGACGTGGAAAGATGCCAGGATAAATTAAAATTTTAAAACCAAATTAAGATAGCCATGCGTCGGGAGCGCGAATCTATTAATCCTAGCACTGGGGGCAGAGGCAGGTGGATCTTGTGAGTTCTAAGGCCAGCCCTGGTTCCAATGTGATGTACGCACTGGGGCTTACAGGGAGACCCTGTCTTGAAAAAGACGCAAAAAAAAAAAAAAAAAAAAAGCCAATTAGTGAAGCAGCATAAGTCTAAGAAGTATCTGATGCAGAGATAAAGGCTAAATCAGTTCGAATTAAAAGTGAATAAAGGCAGGGCACTTATTCCAGGAAATGGGCTCTCTCTCAAGTGAATCCATAGCCTCCAGGACCATGAGAATGCCTATGCGGGAGGCAGGGAGAGCCTTTTAAAGGTCAAGGGAGGGGACATGGTAACATGTTGGAATCTGGCCAATTATGCCAGGTCAGGGACTCAGATCTAGAGGCAGGTCTCAGGTCCAGAGGTCTCATGGGAATCTGGCCTGACCAGAAAAGAAAGGAGGGTCTTTCCAGTCTATGCCATCTTGGCTTTTTGCCCCGGCCTGACCTAGCACCCCAGAGTCAGGGTATGGGGGTGACAACTCTGCTCTGGAGTCTTCTTGCTGAGCTGGAACTTTGAAGGGAGGGAGAGTAAGGAGTAGGTGGGACTGTGGGTACGGGGATGTAGGGATGTAAGGACCCTTCTTGAGACCTCCTGGATGTGTTTCTGCAAGAAGCAGAGGAGACTAGGTGGTAAGATTGGAAGGAGTCCCTGGTTGAGGTTGGAGAGGCTCCTCTTACTGTTAGATGGTCTTGGTCAGAGGACAGGGTCTAAACGTGGGTTCTCCAGTTTCATCCGTCCAGGTATCCTGAGAGTGGACATGCCAACAGTATGTCTAATCTGGCACAGTATCACCTGGTTGGGCGAAGACTGAGTCAATAACAAGACAAAGGGCACCTGGCAGGGGTGTCACAGAGTCTGGTACCTGTGGCAGCAGGGGGAGCAGAGGAAGGGTGAAAATACAGAGGGCAAAGGCTGCCATACCTGTCGGTTGTTTCTATCGTCTGTTGGTCCTTTAATCATGCATGGCCACAATCCACTTGATATTCTTCCCTCCTAGAACCGGGCTGGCAGTTCTACAGGACTGCAGGCTTAGGAGCTGTTTCCTGCCAGCAGGCTAACAGTTCCTGAGCTGAGCTTCTGGCAAGAAGGGGGGGGGGGCGCGGAAAGTTACCCGGGAGGAATAAGAGAAAGAAAAGGACTCAGAGAGGTCTGGGAGGAAGACTCAAGTTTAATGCTGGAACTCAAGGCTTTTATACCAACCCTTGCATGGGCTGGGACACATAAACACACTTGGGGGCTGGGGCAGGCAACTGGGACAAGGGAACCTCAGGCTATATTCCAGATCAAAGTTCTTTCCTAAGAGAGCAAAGACAGCCCAGGCTTCACAGGTCTGTGAGGATAACAGCAGGGGTCAAGGCCAGGCTGCTTGCTAACTGCTTTTAAGTGCTTCTGCCAAAAGAATGCCTACATCTCCCCATTTTTACTTATTGAAAAAAAGCTCAGTTGTCACAAACTGTTAATATTTTATCTGTTGGGGATACTCCGAATTAGTGTGGCCCAACAAGGCTCCCACTGGGGACAACAGAACCTGAGTGTGTATATAGTGGGCATCTTGGCTTTTACGGGAGGGGGGGCAGTAGAGTTCCCATTTGTGTATACAACAAACTAGAGGTGTGACATTTTGCTCAATACATCAAAGGAAAAGCCCTCAGGGTCTGGAACTTTGTGGTGATAGGCAAGCCAGGAAATACTGCCTATGCCAACCTCAGGGAGAAGCCCCGGGGGCAGATTCTGCAGTTCCTTACCTCGAGACAGACAAGGTCTCATTCCAACAGCTAGTTCCCATTATTATTAGTTAAAATGGAGCAAAGTTGCCACTGTGTACCAGAGAATCTTTAGGGATGGCTTGATATTGGACTAAAGACATTTGAGCTGTAACCCTAAATGGTTTTTGACAAGCCAGGAAGCCGACCGTGGGAATTGGTTTTAACAAAAAGGATGATCCTGGTAGTTTAGGGGGAACTTAGGTTGCAGGTAACAGGGCTTTTGTTGAAAAGACAACATTTTGGACTGGAGAAATGGCTCAGTGGATAAGAGCACGACTGCTCTTGCAGAGGACCTGGGTTCAATTCCCAGCACCCACATGGCAGCTAAGAACCACCTTTAAGCCAGGTGTGGTGGTGCACGCCTTTAATCCTAGCACTCAGGAGGCAGAGGCAGGTGGATCTCTGTGAGTTCAAGGCCAGCCTGGTCTACAGAGCCAGTTACAGGCCAGCTGGGGCAAAAAAAAAAAAAGAAAGAAAATGTTAATTTTTTTTTTTTTTGGTCTTTTCAAGACAGGGNTTATTATGTTTTATATTTTGAGCACCCAAGGCTCCTATAGTCATATTGAGACTCTGTAGTGTACATAGCATTTTTGATCGAATATTAGAGTCCAGTTCGTATATTGCTCGTAGTTCAACATTCACAGACCTATATCTTCTTCGCAGCCCTTACATGTCTAACATGTCTCTCCTTCTCGAAATTTCCTAGGCTTTGGAAAAGCGGACAAGTGGGGGTGAGAAAACTAAAGCAGTCCCTGTTATCTTCTGGAGGATTCATTTTGGACTTAGTCTGTTCAGGTTGTTCCCATTCAAGGATTTGACAGTTTATCCAGGGGTACCTTTTTAGTCCTACTACGAAAGCACAAGCAATTAGATGTTACTGGCATCTATAAACAGATCAAGCATATTATGGCGAAGTCTTACTTCGGATCTTAGCGGATCGCTTAGTGGATGCTATGTCTAACCAACAAAACTGGGTTTCTTTACATAAGGTGACAAGTTCTTATCTGTGTGTTATATAATGCTCTCTATACCATAGAGTGAGTAAGCTTAGTGGCATCACTCCATCGATTATTCTCCAGAGGAGAGAGCTAAAGTAGCCAATAGATGGTGTCAAAAGGTAGCACTTGTGATAATGTTTAGTATGAATCATGTCTTGCCAGGACACATGGCTGGGCCACTGGTTTTGCAGATAATTCTCGCAGGAGTGTGAGGTGTACGGCTGATACTGGACAGAGGAGCCCTTTGACTTTATTCAACTCAGAAGTCCCAATATTTTTGCTTTATTGGGGCTATCGCCTGTTGGTAACTACTCTTGGGCATGTTTCAGAAGGTGCAACTGCACACATTAGCAAGTGATGTTCTACTAACTAAGAGTCTACTTACATCACAAGGTCTTCAAACAACAGGGACTTATCACCTTTCTCCATGCAGATATCTTGTTTTTTATATGCAAAGGCCTTATAATTTGGTGAATAACTTGGTCACACATGCTTACATCTCCTTGCTAGAAAATGACCATTGCTGATTCAGCTCTCATCTGTATATATTATTTTTGCTTAATTACACAGCTTAAAAAGACTTTACTATTACCTACTATTGTCAATGTTTCTTCTTTTTCCTATAAAGGGAGCTAAGAAGCCCTTACCAGCATTCTGATAGGTAACTCATTGTTGTGCACATTTACGATTAGTTGAAACCAAATAAGAGATCAGAGAGATGCCTCGTGTCCTGCTCACAGGAACTTGAGGTTTCTTTTTCGCTTTATGTTCAGTGTCACCCATTCCTGGAATTTCCCTAGTCCAAACCTGCAAAGACCGAAAAGTTGTAATAAGATAGTTTTCGCGAGGGCATTTAGTTTGGTGTTTTTACTGTGGGAACATACAAATCTCCCTTTGTTCAGATCTCAAAATTGAAAATTTTCAAAGTTTGCATACAGAAGGAATATATCAACGTTGAGTGAACCTTACCTTTTTTTTGGTTCCTGTTTAAATTTTTATGATTTTGCTCTATAATTGCCCCTAAGTTTTTTTTCGCCCCCCCCTACAAGTAAGGAAATATGATTACAAGTGAATTTGTGATAATCACCAAAAAATATAGAGACCATTGTGTACCATAACCCATAGTATATTTTTGGAAAGTCATACAGATTTATCATAACAATTAACAATTTACTTCCCAATAAGTTCAATGTTATTATATTTTAACTGAACCCTTAACTAATAATTTGAGAACTATCTTCCTCTCAACTCTTCCCCTCCCAGCCCTGGCGTGAAAACAAGATCTGGATCACACACACAGGAATCTTACAGTCTGTCAAGTAGGGATGTCGGTCTTATTCTTAATAAAATTTATTTCAGTTTATGCCATTAGTCAAATAACGGGATTGCCTACTATACGCATGCACATTTTTTTAAGCAGGGCTGAAGGTTGTTACCACTCATTACCATCTATGGGATTTTTTGGTTTTATTTTTTTGGGGTTTTATGGGGACCTTCTAGTAATTTCTTTGCACGAAAGGGTGCAGCATCCCTTGCTAAGGGGGAGGGACGCAAGTGCCCTCGTTTGTGGACATGTGGGAGAACTGGCTTTTGCGTGAGGCGAAGTTGGTCATTTCATTGTCCTGACTGAGAGGCTACTTAATACCGGCTTAGTCTGGCAAAACAGTTCCCTCTTGGCCGCAACATCAACGCTGCTCGGCGGTGATTCGTAGTAACATATTAGTCATAGATCATCGGTTAGAAGTTTGAGCTGGGTCTGATGTACGCTTTTAGTTGGTGGTCCAAAAGGACCTTTTCAAACAACTTGGTCACCCCAACAGCCTACTCATCTGGTCAATTTCTGAAAATGCAGGCTCACTGTATGACCAAAAATTAAAAAATGGCAAGCGGCATTCGCATGATGTTAATTGATTCAAATTTACTATGGATATTAAGATTTTTATACTTTTTTTACTCCCCAATACCCAAAATATTTACACTTTAATACAATGTAAACTTGGTTGCATCTTTGTTTTAGTTGTTGAAAGGGTGTAACCAGAAGGTGGAAGTGTATATCCATTATTTTAATTTTTTTATTTTTGTAAGTCTTGTACACTTCTAATGTTAATGTCTGCATTGCAGGTCTGTGCACCTCCGTGTCGTGCAACTTGCGGAGTTCAGAAGAAGGCATCTGATTCTCTGTAACTGGAGTTTCTCCTCTGGATTATTGAGCGTTAACGGTCTTATCGCCGTCATGTGGGTGCTGGATCGAAAGACCGGGACTGCAAGAGCGTCGGTCTCTTAACCGCTAGTCCATCTCTTATAATAACCTAACCTTGTTGAAATTGGAATTTTTTGGCTGTTTCATTAATTTTGCGTCTTTGAAAGAAGGCCACGTTCAACAAGAGGCAGATTTTTTACTTGTATTCATAGCTGCTTAACATAATAACTTAGAACATGTAACACATTCAGCACGCTACGTCGCACATCATAACATTCATACATACATACTATATAGAAAGAGTTGTAGGTTGCTTTAAGAAAGAAGCCAATATGATGATGTAGTGAAAATGAATTTTAATAATTTGGTTATAGGTTTTATTTTTACATATTAAATCAAATGTCCTAAGTAATGCTGGAAACATGAGAATCCATATGCAATCTTAGGCCTTGACATGCCTTCAATGAACTACATACCTAAAGTACTATCTTTCCCTCTTCTCTGATCTTCGGTTACATTACTCCTGCTTCCCTAATGCTATTTCACATGCTTATACTTTTTAAAAAAAATTTATTATTTATTTATTATTTTTATTATTTATTTTTTATTTATTGTATGAATGCTTGTCTGCTATGTAGGTTTGTGCACCCGTGTGTCCTGTATTGCGCGAGGTCAAAGAGGGTCTCGATCCCTGATATGGAGTTACAGACGTTTCTTTCAGCCGCCATGTTGGGTGCTGGGTCGAATGGTCTTCTGTAAGAGCAGTTGGCGTCTTAACTGCTAGGCATTCTCCACTTCCGCTATGTTAATAATAAAAGATTGAGAATTTTCCAAAAGTAGCAGGCACTGATTGCATCATGTCTTATTATAAGGACTTTGGTATAAACTCCATAACAACATTAAACCATTATTAATTAAATTATCATGAGATTAGTTTACCATTATTTATCACGTAACAATCTCGATTCCCTAGAACTGGAGTTAAGATCGGTCGTAGCATATTGTGGTGCTGGAACATACCCAGGTCTCTGTCAAGAGCAGGTCCGTGCTCTACTGCGCAGATCTCTCCAGCCCCATTCTCTTTTTTTCTTTTTAATGTTTAATTTATTTCTGTGTGTGTATGAGTCTGTCTGATGGAAGTGTGCAATGCCATGAGGTCAGAAGAGGTGTTGGAGTCCCTTGGAACTGGTTCCCTGGAATTGGAGTTTCAACTGGTTCTCGGCCGCCATGTGGTGCTGGGATCGAACACAGGTCCTTGACAAGAGGTAGGCACTACGCTAGATCTCTTCCAGCCCCAGTCTCTTTTAAACATCTTAACTCTTACGATTTTCACAATTCATCCAATAACTCAATCTTATGACGTGAGTTCATTACTTTATTTGAATAGTCTACTTTTTCTCTTTAAAAACACAACTTGAGAGGGTGTGTGCCAAATCCTTTTCCTATCACTCTCAGGCAGAGGCAAGGTGAATCTTCATGAGATCAAGTCAGCCTGCTGAGCACAGTGAGTTCGCAGGCCAGCTGGGGATAAGTGAAGACCCTGTCTTTGATAAAGACCGGGGAAAAAAACTTAACACTGAGATTTAGTTGTTCTTTGTTGTCCTCCAGGTCTGATAATCTTTGTTCTACTTCATCCATGTACTTCATGTAGGCCTTTTCCTTTCCTGTTCCCTCTTGATTGGATGAGTGTTTGGATTTCTTTTTCAATTTCATCTTGCATTTCTTTAGTACTTCCACTGCTTCCATGGAGCTTCTCCAATCTCTTCCTTGTAGCTCCTTTGTTCGCTGGTTGTTTCCTTTTCTTTTTCAAATGGGATCTTTTCAGTGTTCCTACTTCCAGATTTGTCCTCTCATTTCTTCAGGTCCTTCTTGAGTTTGTTCCTTCTCCTTCTCTTAGTTCTCTGACTTGTTCTTTTTATATTCTTTTATTCTTTCAAATATGTCAATTTTTCCTCTAATATCTGTGTCCTGGTCCATCCCCAGGGGGATCCCAACTGTAGGAATCTCCCATAAAAAAACAGGGTTGTAGAGCTGGATGGAATATTCTGCACCTTCCCATGTTGTCGTGTCTCCTCGTCAGTGTTTCTTTTGCCTGTAATTTTTTTTTTTTGCCCCAAGTGGGCTCATGGGGAGACCCAGTACAGGAAGTAGTGCACTTATCAATGCACAGGAAGGAGTTCACTCTCCCAGGACAGACAGGAGAGCACTCACCATGGGATAGGAGGGAGTGCCTCATCCAGGCACAGCATGAGTGCACTCATCCAGACACACGCAGGAGTGCACTCCTCCAGGCGCAGGAGGGAGTGACTCATACAGGCACAGAGGTGAGTGCACTCATCCAGGCCCCAGAGGGAGTGAGTGACTCATTCCAGGCCCAGTTGGAGTGCACTCATCGGGCACAGGAGGGAATGCTGTCATCCAGGCACAGGCACTAGTGCACTCATCCAGGCACAGAGTGAGTGCACTCAGTCCATTCACAGGCAGGAGTGCACTCTCCAAGGCACAGGCAGAGTCATCATTCCAGCACATCAGTAGTGCATTCCCCTCATCCAGGCACAGAGGGAGTGCAGTCATCAGTCACAGAGGAGTACACTCATCCGGCACAAGAGTGATGCACTCCAATCCAGGCCCAACAGCGTGTGCGCTCATCCAGCACAGGCAGGAGGGCACTCATCCAGGCACGAGGATGAGTTGCACTCTTCCAGGCACAGGCAGGAGTGCAACTCAACAGGCAAGGAGGAGTGCACTCATCCAGGCACAGGATGGTGGCACTCATCCAGGCCAAGTGGAAGTAACAGCAAGGAGGATGCACTGCACAGGCAAGGAGGCCAGATCAGCAGTGCGGAGTACTTAATCAAAGAAGGGAGGCAAGCTACAGGCGGGAATGCACTGAATCACATCAGGAGGGAGTGCAATCATTCAGGTTCAGGAGGGAGTGCAACTCATCCCAGGCACGGCAGGTAGTGCATCTCAAGTCACAGGGTGGAGTGCACTCATCCAGGCCAGGGTGGAGTGCACTCATCACGCAGTGTACACTAAGGGACAGGAGGTAGTCATACAGGCAAGGCAGGGTTCACCTCAGGAAGGGGAGGTACTACTCCAGGCACAGAGTGAGTGTATGTTATTCAAGGCACAGGCAGGAGTGCACTCTCCCAGGCACAGGTAGAGAGATGACCATCAGGCACAGTGGTGCACTCCGGGAGGGTGCACTCATCAGGCACAGGAAGAGTGCACAGCCAGCAAAGAGATCCTACGGCACAGGGAGTGCAACTCATCCAGCACAGGCAGGAGTGCACTCATACCAGGCACAGGCAGTATGCACTCATTCCAGGCGGCAGGCAGGTGTTCACTCATATACAGGCAGGATCACATAAGGCAACAGTGAGTGACATCATCCAGGCACAGGAGGGGCACTCAGCCAGCACAGGCAGGTGGGCACTCTCCAGGCACAGCGAGGGAGTGCACTCATGAAGGCAAACAGGAGTAGTCACTCCCCAATGCACAGGCGCTAGTGTTCTCCAAGCAGTGCAGTCGACTCCAGCAAAACGGGGAGTGCACTCATCCAGGAACAGTGGATGCTATCAGGAAGAATGATGCCTAACCGATGCACATGAGGAGCAGCACTAGGAAGCAGGGGAATGCACTCATCCAGGCAAAGGCAGGGTGCACATACCATTCCCAGGAGGAGTCACTCAGGGAGGATGCACTCATCCAGGCACAATTGAGTGGACGATACACTCATCAGGAGTGAAAGTGAAGGTCAATGCATCAAGGCACAGGCAGGAGGGACTAACATCCAGGCCCCACAGAGGTGACGCTCAGACAGCGATTCACTCACCAGGTCCACAGGAGTGAACGTCACTCACAAGGCACAGGAGGAGATGACTCATCCATGTAGGACAGGAGGAGTGCACTAATCAAGGTAGATAGGGAGTGCACGTCATTGAGGCACAGGCATGAGTGCACTCATCACATGCACATGAGGGTGCACTCCTCAGGCACAGCCCAGGAGTGCACTCACGCAAGGCACAGGAGGAGTGCACTCACTCAGGCAAGCAGGAGTGCACTCAATCAAGTCGACAGGCAGGAGTGCACATTCATCCAGGCAAGGAGGTTAGTCACAAGGCAGAGGTAGCACTCATCCAGGCACATGAGAATGCATCTCATGACAGGCAACGAGAAGGAGTGCAATAATCTTACAGAACAGGAGGGAGTGCACTCCATCCAGGTCAGGTGGGAGTGCACTCACCAGGCCCAGAGTAGAGCACTCAATCCAGGCTCAGAGAGGGATTGCACTCATCTAGGCTATAGGCAGGAGTGCACTCATCCGGGCACGGTCAGGAGTGCACTCGATCTAGGACACAGGCAGGGTACATCGTGGAGTGTGCACTCATCAAGGCACAGACGGCAGGGCAACTCATCCAGGGGCAAGAGGGAGTGCACATCAGCCAGGCAAAGAAAGCGATGACTACAGGCCGAGTGCGACTCATCAAGGCAAGGCAGTTCACTTAGACAACAGGAAGGAGTGCCTACCCGACGATCAGCAGGAGTTGCCACTCATCCAGTACAGCAGGGAGTGCACTCAGCCTGAGTCACAGCAGGAGGTACACTCATCCTAGGCCAGGAGTGAGTGCCTCATCCAGGCACAGTCAGGGTACGTACCGGAGGGAGTGCCACTCATCCAGGCAGAGGGACCTAGGCATGAGGAGACACTCATTCAGGCAGGAGGGAGTCACTCATCAGGCACAGGGGGAGGTGCATCACATCCATGTCCAGGAGGGAGTGCACCTGAATCCAGCGTCGAGAAGTGAGTGAACTAGTCAAGGCACAGAGGGTGACATCCAGCACTGAGGGGGGCACTCATCCACGTCACAGGCAGGAGTGCACATCATGCCAGGCACAGGCCCAGGAGTGCACTCAAAAGGTCACAGGACATGAGTGCACTATCAGCAGGAGAGTGCACAGCTCAAGGACGAGTGAGCACTCAACAGGGAGAGGGTGGGCCCTCAGCCAGCAAGGCAGGTGCACTCAATCCATAAGGGTCACCAGGCACAGGAGGATGCACCTAGACAATCAGTGCACAGTAAGGCCGAGGATGGATTGCACCAGATGTGAGTGCACAGCAATAGTGCATCCAGGCACAGTGTAGTGCTCTCCAGGAGAGTGCCTCATCCAGGCAAGTGCGGAGTGCACTCATCCAGCAGAGTGTCACCAGACAGCACGGCAGGATGCACTCTCCAGAGCCAATGACCATGAGCCTGAGGGAGCACTCATCCAGGCACAGAGGAGTGCATCATCCAGCGACAGGAGTTCGAGTGCACTCATTTAGGCCAGGAGTGAGTGCACTTACGTCCATGGCACATAGAGTGTAGTCACTCATCCAGGCAAGCAGGAGTGCACTCATCCAGCGCACAGAGGGGTCTAGGAGGGCACATAGGAGCCATCCAGAGCAACAGAAAGAGTGCACTCATCAGAGAGAGTCAGAAGTGCACTCATCCAGGTACAGGCACTAACATCAGATGGGAGTGCACTCATCCATGCACAAGGAGTGGAGTACACTCATCCTGGCCAGAGAAGAAAAACAGAAGGAAAAGGGGTGAGTGGAATCACCAGGCACAGCAGCAGTGCACTCAGCCCAGGCAAGGAGGAGTGCACTCATCCAGGCACAGGCAGGAAGTGAACTCACCAGGCCACAGGAGGGAAGTGCACATCACCCAGTGTTTCGGAGGGAGTGCGCTATCCAGGTAGCAGGAGTGACACTCATTGAGGCATCGGCAAGAGTGCACTCATCCAAGCACATGAAGGGAGTGCACTCATACCAGGTCCCACAGGCAGGAGTGCACTCACGGCAGGCACAGGCAGGAGGGCACTCATCCTGGGAGGCAGGAGTGCAACTCATGACAGGCACAGGCAGGAGTGCACTCAACCAGGCAACAGGAAGGAGTGCACGCATCCAGGCACAGGCAGGTGGGCAGCATCCAGGCACAGGAGGTGTGCACTCATCAAGCCACAGGCAGGAGGCAACTCATCCAGGCACAGGAGGGAGTTTGCACTCAGCTCAGGCACAGGAGGGCCGGACCATCCAGGCACAGCGAGGAGTGCACTTATCCAGGCAGAAAGGGAGTGCACGCAGCCAGGCACAGGACGAATGCACTCATCAATTCAAAGGAGGGAGTGCACTATCTCAGGCACAGGAGGGAGTGGCACTCATCCAGGCACAGGCATTAGTGCATCATCTCAGGCAGAGGAGTAGTGCACTCGTACAGGCCGCGCAGGAGTGCACTCAATCCAGGCAAGAGGAGTTATCAACTAAGGCAGCAGGAAGGGATGCAACGTCCTCAGGCGCAGGAGTGAGTTCAATCTCTCAGGCACAGGCGGAGTGCAAAGGCCAGAGTCAGCATGAGTGGAGTGCACTCATCCAGGCCAAGGAGTATGAACTCTCGAAAAGGCAGGTGCACTCAAATCCAGGCGCAGGAGGGAGTGGCACTCATCCAGTGCAACAGAAGTGAGTGGCACTCATTCAGGACGCAGAGGGCACTCCGCACGGTGCATTCAAGGAGCAGAAGTGGAGTGCACTCATCCAGCACAAGAGGAGGGTCACTCATCAAGGCACATGCATAGTACAGGGAGTGCACTATTTCCAGGCACAGGCAGGAAGTGGCATCCTGGCACGTTGCACTCTCCAGGCAGGGTCACTCTGGAACGGGGCACTAATCAGGCGTGAGCACTCATCACAGGTACAGGCAGGAGTGCACTCATCCAGGCAACAGGAGGAATCACTCAGGTGACAGCAGGAGGGATGCACTCATCCAGGCACAGGAGGGAGTGCACTCAGCCAGGCAAGAGTATGATGCACTCATGACAGGGAGATGCAGGTATGTGCACTCGTCCAGCCACATGGCGTGAGTGAACTCATCCAGTCCAGGCAGGGTGCACTCATCGCAGGCAGGACACGGTCAAGGAGGATGCACTCATCCAAGGCACAAAGTTGAGGCACTCTCGCGCAGGGTGCACTGCGGCACAGTAGGAGTGCAAGTACATCCAGGCACAGAGGGAGTGGCCTCATCCAGGCACAGGAAAGATGCCACTCATCCACAGGCAGTGCAAATTTCGCAGGAGTGCACTCATCCAGGTCAGGAGTGGGAGTGCACGTAGACCAGCAGAAGGGATCACAGCAGAGAGAAGTGAGTGACACCATCACGCAGGAGTGTGACTCATCCAGGCACAGCAGAGGCACTGCATCCAGGCCCAGGGGAGTCACTCATCCAGTGCACAGTGCAGTGACTGCATCAGAGGCACAGGAGGGAGTGCATCATCCATGCAGGAGGGAGTGCACTAATCGCAGAGATTAGTGAGATGCACGATCATTAGGCACAGGCAAGATGATTCCACCAGGGTGCCGCATCCAGGCACAGGCAGGAGTGCACTCATCCAGGCACAGGTGGAGTGCACTCATCCACATAGGCAAGGCACGGACGAGGAGTGCACTAACAAGGCACAGGAAAGGAGTGCACTCTCAAGCAGGACACACCCGGAAGGGAGGGGGTGCCTCATCCAGCCAGCAGATCAGCACCATTCCTCGATGCACTCATCCAGTGCACAGGAGGGAGTGCACTCATACAGGCACAGAGGACCCTGGACCTCATCAGGCAAACGGAGGAGTGACGTATCCAGGAGAAGAGGGAATGCACTCGCATCCAGGCACAGGAGCGAATGCGACTCATCAGGTCACAGGAGGATGCACTCATTCCAGGCACAGGAGTGAGTAGCACTCATCCAGTGCAGGAGGTAGTGCACTAACATGGCACAGGAGTGAGTGACTTGCTCATCAAGGTCAGGAGGGTGTGCACTCATCCAGGATAGGAGGTAGTGTACTGAAAGAGAGTCACTATCCAGGCACAGGCAGGTGAGGCACTCATCCATGGCCAGGAGGGTGGCACTATCCAGGACAGGGGAGGAGTATGTCACTCATCAAGGCAAACAGGAGGAATGCACTCATCCAGGCACAGCAGGATTGCTCTCATCAAACAGGCACAGGAGGTAAGTGCATCATCCATGCAAGGTGAGGTGCACTCACGCCATGAGAGTCAGGAGTGCACTTAAAGCACAGGAAGGATGTGTGCACTCATTCAGGCACAGACAGGAGTGGCACTCATCCAGGCACGAGATGCCCACAGGCACAGCAGAAGTGCACTACATCACGGCACAGATGAAACACTAGGCACAGCGGGCCTCATCCAGTCACAGGCAGAAGTGCACACATCAAAGCACAGGAGGGAGGCAGCTCATCGAGGCACAGGCAGGGAGTGACACCATCCAGGCACCAGAAGGAGGGCACTCATCCAGGCCAGATAGTGAGTGCACCCCAGGCACAGGCAGAGTGTAGTGCTCTCATCAGGCCCAGGAGGAGTGCTCTCTCCAGGCAAAGGCAGGAGTGCACCTTCATAGGCACAGTGAGGGTGCACTCATCTCAGAGCAACGAGAGTGCACTCATCCAGAAGCGCACTAGGGAGTGACGGCCGCCAGTGCACAGGCAGGAGTGCACTCATCCTCAACAGAGTGGAGTGACTCATCGATACAAGGAGGGGTTGCACATCATCGGCACAGGAGGTGTAAACAGGATAGGCAGCTCATCCAGGCAAGAAGGAGTGCACTCAACAGGCACAGGCAGGAGTGGACCAATCCGAGCACAGGCAGGGGCACTCATTACCAGGCACACAGGAGTGGCACTCACACCAGGCCCAGAGGAGTGCACTCATCCAGGCACAGGCAGGGTGCCTCCTCCAGGCACAGGAGGGATGGCCACTGCATCAGGCACAGCAGAGTGCACTCATGCCAGTCGCAGAGGGAGTGCACTCATCCAGACAGCAGGGTCACTTCAGGAAGCAGCAGTGTGCTGCAGGATCATCAGCAGGAAGAGGGAGTGCACTCACACAGTGACAGTAGGGAGTGCACTATCAAGGACACACAGGAGTGCACCTCCAGGCAAGGCAGTAGTGCACTCTCAGACAGTGCAGGGTGCACCATCGTACAGGCGAGGTGCCCGCACCAGGCAGCAGGCGAGGATGAACTCATCCAGGCAACGGAGGGAGTGAACTCTCCAGCCACAGGCAGGAGGCACTCATCCAGGCACAGGAGGAGATGCACTCATCAAGGCGAGAGGCAGTAATTGCACTCATCCAGGCACAGTCAGAGAGTGCACCATCACCAGGACAGGCAAAGGAGTGCACTCTCAACATGGAGGCCATCTCATGAGCACAGGAAAGGATGTCACCATGATCAGGCAACTAGGAGGGAGTCGACTCATCCAGGCACAGGAGGGATGCACTCATCCAGCAAAGAAGGAGGCATCTGACGTGGCACTCATCCGGGAAAAGAGCTAGTGGCACATCGAATCACACAGGACATATGACAACTCCAGGTCGAAAAAGCGAGGGAGTACTACTCAGGCACAGGAGGAGCACTCGTCCAGCCATCAGCAGGCACATCAAGGCAGACAGATGGCACTCACACAAAGGTTCACCAGCACAGGAGAGTGCACGTCATCAGGTCAGCATGGAGTGCACTCATCCCATGTTCAGGAGTGAGTGCATAATCAGAGTAGGCATCAGTGGAGTGCACTCATCGAGGCACAGAGCGGAGATGGACTCATCCAGGAGATGGTGCACAGCGGCGAGGCATGTCACTCTTCCAGACACATGAGTGATATGCACTCATCCAGCAGCAGCCTCTCGCAAGGTAGGAGGGTGCACTCGATCCAGGCAATGCATAGGAGTGCACCATCAAGGCACATGACGAGGAGTGCACTCATCCATGCGAGCCTAGGTACGGCAGGATGCACTCACCAGGCAATCAAGGGAGTGCACTCATCCAGGCATCAGGAGTGGCACCATCCACACAGAGTGCAAACTATGAAGGAAGAGATTGCACTCATCTCACAGGCTACGTCCATCCAGGCAGAGTCAGTGCACTCATCCAGCACATAGAGGGAGTGCACTCTTGAGCACAGGAGTGAGTACACTCATCCTGAGGCACAGGAGTGAGTGAAAACTGCATCCAGGCACAGGCACAGGTGGCACTCATCTCAGGCTGAGGTGCACTTGGAAGGGGGAATCTCGCCGGGCAAGCAGGTGCAATATCCCAAGTGCCACAGGTCAGGAGGATTCACCGGAAGAGTGAACTCATCACCAGGTGCACCTCAGGCACAGGGGAGTCACTTCAGGCACGGGGGGCATCTTGGCACAGGATGCAATCATCCATGTTCAGGAGGGAGTGCACTATCCAGGTAGATTCAGGAGTGCAACTCATTGAGGCACAGCGAGAGATGTGCACATCATCACAGCACTGAAGGGAGTGCACTCATCCATGCAGGCAGGGTGGCACTCTATCCAGTGCACAGGCAGGAGTGATCATCACAAGACAGGAGCCTAACAGGCAAGGCGTATCAACATTAGCGGAGTGCACATCCAGGCACAGGCAGAGTGCAAAAGTAGGCACAGTCAGGTGTCTTATCCAGGCAGAAAGGAGGGATTCTATAGTCAAGGTGCTATCCAGGCACAGGCGAGAGTGCACTCATCCAGGCACGAGTTGGGAGTGCACTCATACACGAAGGTGCACTTTCAGGCAAGGGCGTGAGACTCACCAGGCACAGGCAGGAGTGTCCTTACAGGCCAGAAGAGGGCAGGCACTCATCCAGGCACAGGCAGCGCTGCTCTCAAAACTTTCATCAAGGCAGACTGAGTGGCACTGATCCAGCGCAGGAGGGAGGCACTCATCCAGGCAAAGGCAGTGCACAGCATCCAGTCACAGAAGGTGTGCACTCATCCAGGCAAACAGGAGTGCACTCATCCGCAAGGATTCACTAACAGGCAAGAGAGTGCACTCATCCAGCAACCAGAGGGAGTGCACTCATCCAAGGCACAGAGAGTACTTCTGTTCACAGGTAGTGCCATAAGGCACATTCAGGAGGTGCATCATCCAGGTCGACAGAAGTGAGTCACTCATCAAGGCACAGAAGGAGTGCACTCACCCAGACAAGAGGAAGGGGCAATCATCCAGATTCAGGAGGAGTGCACTCATCCAGGACTACTCAGGAGTTGCACTCATAGGCATCAGGCGAGAGTGCACTCATCCAGGCAAGGCATGTGGGTGCACTCATCCAGGATCAGGCAGGAGTGCACTCATCCACCAGGACAGGAGTGCACTCATCCCGGCACAGAGGGAGTGCACTCAAACACGGTGCACAGCACAGAGGAGGCACTAAATCCCGCAGGAGGACACTGAGTGATTAGCACATCATAATGATGGTAAACCCTATCAGGCACAGGGCAGGAGTGAGGTCACTCATCCAGGCAACAGCGCAGGAGTGCACTCCAACAAGACGGAGATGCACTCATCCAAGGCAAAGGCATAGGGATGCTCATCCATCGCAGGACACACAAGTCAGGAGTGCACTATCACAGGCAACAGGAGGGAGTGTGCACTCATCCAATCACAGGCCAGGAGTGCACTCATCCAGGCAACAGGCAGGAGTATGCACTCAGCATTCAGGCACAGGAGTGAGTAACTCACCAGGTCAGGAGGGAGGGACTCTCCAGGCACAGAAGCATAAGGAGGAGTCACTCATAACAGGCAGAGGAGGGATGGCACTCATCAAGACAGGCAGGAGTGCTCTCATCCAGGCACAGGAGGGAATGCCCTCATCCAGGCACAGGCAGGAGTGCACTCATCAAGGCACAGGGTGGAGTTCACTCATCCAGTCACAGGAGTGAGTGCACTCATCAAGGCACAGGCAGGAGTGCACTCATCCAGGCGCAGGAGGGAGTGCACTAATCCAGGCAGAGAAGTGAGTGCACTGATCAAGGCACAGGCAGGAGTGCACTCATCCAGGCACACGCAGGAGTGCACTCAACAAGTGACAGGAAGGAGTGCACTCATCCAGGCACAGGCAGGTGTGCACTCATCCAGGTACAGGCAGGTGTGCACTCATCCAGTCACAGTCAGGAGTGCACTCATCCGGGCACAGGACACAGGGCTATTTTTATTTTGCTTTTTACACTTTGTTTAGTTTCTTTATTTCCTCTTCTGTAAAATTGTAGTAATATAGTGCTTATTATGTAGGGTGGTTGTGAGTAGCCTCTGAAGGTGCTTGCAACCTAATACTTCACAAATATTACTTATTAATATCTTCTGTTTTGAGATAGTGTCTTGTCATGTAGCCCAGGATGGCTTTGTACACATTCTGAAGCCCAGGTTGTCCTGGGATTAACATTCTTTATTTTAATAAATATTCTATTTTAAATTATGTGAATGTTTGTGCATGTAACGGCAGGTGCCTGCAGAGTCCAGGAAAGGGTGTCAGATACCCTAGATCTCCACTTAAATGTTGTGAGCCACTCTTTGGGGGTGCTGGCATCTGAACTTTGGTCATCTGGAAAGGCAGTATGTGCTCTTAACTGTTGAGCAACCTCTTCATTCCCTTAACACTCCTTCTTAGTAGAACCCCTTTCAAAAGCATACTTTAACTTTTCTATTTGTATTTTTAATATGATTTTATTCTCTCTCTCTCTCTCTCTCTCTCTCTCTCTCTCTCTCTCTCTCTCAGTGTGTCCTGGTGCCAAGGCTAGAAGGGGACATCAGGTGACCTGCTCTATCACTCTCCACCATAAGGTGGAGACAAGTCTCTCACAAACCTGGAGCCAGGTGGACAGTCAGCGAGGCCCAGTGATCTTCCTGTCTCCTCATACTGCTGGAGAGACACAGCCACCCCCAACTTCTTCCATGCAAGCCGAAGATCCAAACTTGGGTCCCCATTTTTCCACAGCAAGTGCTCTGTCTAGTGAACCATGTGTCCAGCTTGAATTTCTTCTTTTTCAATATTTGCACTTAAAGTTGCCCTCTATTTGTGATGATGTGAATTTTCCACTCATAAGCAACGAAATTAAGATTTTTACATAATTAAATGTAAAATGAGTCGATCAGAAGTAAAAGACAGTGGGAGCTCTGCCTTGGCAGAGACAGGAGAAATGCCAGAATGGGAATCTGAGGGCACGGGCTTCTGCGCAAAGACTTCTGGGCAAAGGCTGAGAGATGGTGGCCTTGGCCTCCATAGCCTGCTTCCACTTTAGTCTCCTGTCTGAAGGAACCCAAGGCTCCTACAGCAAAGTGGATCCCTGTGTGGACGCCCTCTCTACCTGGAGGGCATCCAGGGCCCTGCAGAGGAAGAAAAGGAGAAAGTTGTCATTGTAATCGGAGAAGGGGAGCAACATCGACATCTGCAACCAGCTTCTGCGGAAGGCTGTGTTGTGCTCACCTGTAATCCCAGCACTTGGGAGGCCAAGCTCTGTGAGTTCCAAGCCAGCAGGCACTACAAATAATACCAAAACGATACTGATAAATAATAAAATGAGTTTTTGTAGAATAGACAGGATGTAGTGTGAGAGGGAGTGGGCAACAAGAGGTGAACTGGGCTTGGTGGCACATGCCTGCAAACCCAAGCACTCCAGAGGTAGAGGCAGGAGATAGACCAGCCTTGGCTATGCAGTGAGACCCTGCATCAAAACAAAAACAAAGGTTTGAGGAATGGAGATGGTGAAATTTCACCTAGAATTGGGCTTCACACTGTATTGAGTGTCTGTATTCACAGGAATGAGAAAATACTCTAAAGAGAAAGATAGTTTCAGGGTCATCTGGGGTTACAGAGAGGTAGAAGACTGGGTATCAGTGACGAGGACTGCTGCAGGCAGAATGACCTACCATGGGTTCCAGTCACAGGGCAGTGGGAACTGACATTCCAGGAGATCTGGCTGCCCTCAAAGCAAGAGAATCTAACAGGACAGAGGGAACAGGAGCAGGGCCTTGTAGGGAGGGGAGAGGGGACAAGGGACAGAGGAGAAAATGACTGACCAGGGTAGCATGGTGTCACTCAACAGGGAAGAGCAGAGCACAGGGAGGAAGCTGGTCATGTAGAAGACCTAAAGAGTGGGCCGGCACGCCTCCATTCCAGGAGGATCCAGAAACCTGAGGGCTAAAAAAATACTTTCAGCAACTGTGGGGTGTATGTGTGCTTACATGATTTTTATTTTTTCTTTTTTTAATTTTTTCTATCATTTATTATTCTGTCGGTGTTGAACTTTAATGTCTGCATGTTGCAAGGTTTTTGCACCCGTGTCCGTGCAATGCCACGGAGGTCAGAAGAGGGTCTCGGATTCCCCTGGAACTGGAGAAGTTCTCTGGAATGGAGTTTCAGACAGCTCTCGGGGGCCGCCATGTGGGTGCTTGGGATCGAAAACCGGGTCCTCTGCGGACGAGCGTCGCTCTCCTAACCGCTTAGGCCATCTCCCAGCCCCTCACATGATCTTTTTAAATTGGGGGTTTATTTTATGTGTATGAATGTTGCCTGCACGTATGTAAGTGCACAATGTGAATTCAGTGTCCAGAAGGGGACCTTGGATCCTATGGAACTAGAGTTATGACAGTTGTTAGCTGGCATAGTGGGTGCTGGGAACAAAAACCTGGGTCCTCTGCAAAAAAAAGACAACCTGTGCTCTGTTTTTTTTTTAATCTTTTTTTTTTTTTTTTTGGGTCTTCTTTGAGACAGGTCTCCCTGTACTCTGGCTGTCTGGAACTCACTTGTAGACCAGGCTGGCATCAAACACACAGACACCGCAGCTAGCTCCCAAAGTGCTAGGATTAAAGGCGCGCACCACACGCCCGGCATTCATTTATTTCTTATGTGTATTCATTGTACTGTCTACTGCAGGTCTGTGCACCTGTGTGTGCGAATGCCGCGGAGGTCAGAAGACGTGTGTCGGATTCCCCCTGGACTGGAGTTTCGCCTAGAATTGGAGTTTCCCCAGACGTGCTCTTGGCAGCCTGTGGGGTGCTGGGGATCGAACCCGGGTCCTCTGTAAGAGCGGTCGGCGCTCTTAACTGTGGACAATCTTCCAGCCCCACAACCTGTGGCGCTTAACACTGAGAAATATTTCCAGGCCCATGAGCGTTTTAAAATCTGGAAGAGTGGGCCAGTGAGATGGCTTAGCTGTCAAAGGTGTTTGCCACCAGAACTTATGACCTGAGTTTGAGCTCCAGAACCAACATGGCAGAAAAGAACTGAGTCCTCCAAGTTGTCCTCTGACCTCCGAGTGTGGCGAGGCACATGCTTGCCTACTCTCAAGGGAATAAAAGAAACAAAAAATGTAAGAGCTGAAGAAGTGGCTCAGCCGTTACAGCACAGGGCCCGAGTTCAGTTCCAGCATCCATAAAGCAGATCACCCCTGTCTATAGCTCCTGCTCCAGGGAATCTAACACTCTCTATGGGGCTTTGAGGGTAGCAAGCACGCACACAGTGCACGGACATATATGCAGGCAAATACTCATAAAGTTAAAGTAAATATTAAAAAATAATCTGAAAAAGTCCTGGGGTAGAACATTTTCCACAATGTTACCAATTTTCCCTCTGGACAACTTTCATGTTTCTGCAAAGAAAACAGAATTGTAGGAAGATTAGCAACAGTTTACTGTGTTGCCTTTGTTGGATCCTGTGGTTAACTTCTTAGAAGAAAAAGCATCTGGTCATCTTTCGTTTTTTGAGACAGGATCTCCCTGTAGCTCCAGCTGTCCTGGAACTCGCTATGTAGACCAGGCTGGCCTTGAACTCTCAGAAATCTGCCTGCCTCTGCCTCCCAAGTGCTAGGATTAAAGGTGTGCGCCACCACACCTGGTTGAAGAAGAAAAGGCATTTGATGGATTGCTTGGAACTTCAGAAACTAGCTGTCATTTCAAATTTGGATTCTGCCTGTGAGACAAGGGTGGGTGGGTGCATGCGTGCGTGTGTGCGTGGGTGCATGTGTGTGTACGTGTGTGTGGTGTATGGTTTCACCTGCGTGCTATAATGTAGTATGGCCGGTCATTAACTGGGACATAGTCCTGTGTGCTAGCAGACCTGGGGCACATCAATACTGTATGAAACCTCCTCTGTGTTCTTCACGCCTGTGTCTGTAACAAAGTAGAGAGCAGTGTCTGCTGATTAGTGGTATTTGAATCATTCACTATTGTGATTCTAAACTATAACACCAGATCGATGTTAATCAGTGTTCTAATCAATGGTGGCTGTTATTTCCAGGTTAGTTCATTTTTATGGGAGACTATGTTATTTGTGCTGAAAATCAAGCAGCATGCTTATCTATATTTTTTGCTTATATGTCATCTTATTTAATTATTAATAGTGCCACAGTAGAAACCTGGTAAGTGCACTCACTTGATTTGTAACAGAGAGAACAGGACAGGAAGACTTGTGGGTGCTTGGCCTTGGGTACTTAGGGTGCCAGGTGTTCTGTTGTTTAAGACAGAGAACCCAACAAAGTCAATGTTTGCCCTCAATGACTTATTTTCCATATATATGGAAAATATATATATATTTTATTTCCATATATATATATGTTAAATATAGGCTCTCCCTGTAGCCCTAGCTAGAGTGGAACTCACAACTGTGAGACAGGCTGGCCTCAGTCTCACAGAGATCTGCCTACCTCTACCTCCAGAGTCCTGGGAATAATGGTATATGCCTCTATATTTTGTTTTAAAACTTTTTTAAGGAGCTGGAGAGATGGCCTAGTGGTTAAGAGCGCCGACCGCTCTTACAGAGGACCCGGGTTTGATCCCCAGCACCCACAAGGTAGCCGAGAGCCATCTGAAACTCCAATTCCAGGAGAACTCCAGTTCCAGGGGAATCCGAGACCCTCTTCTGACCTCCGCGCCATTGCACAACATGGGTGCACAGACTTGCATGCAGACAGCACATTCATACACATACATAAATAAATAAAATTAATAAATAAAAACAACTTTTTAAAAATTATTTTTTTAATTTTATGTATGAGTGTATTGCCTGTATGTATGTAAATACACTCCTGTCCAGCAGTGCTCATGGAGGTCAGAGGAGGGTATTGGATCCCCTGGAACTGGAGTTATGGATGGCTATCAGCTGCCATGTAGGTGCTTAGAGCTGAACCCTGGTTCTTCGCAAGAGCAGCTAGTGGTGCTCTTAACTCTGAGGCGTCTCTACACGGCCTGTCTACCTTTAGTGATTTTTTTCAAGAATTTTATGCAGTGTGATTTGATCACATTCATCTACCTCCCCCATGTCCGCTCTGAATCAACCCACCCCACCTCTCTAAACCCCCAAATTTGTATGTTCTTGTTTTCTTAAAACTGATCAAGTTCAGATCTTGTCTCCCAAACACTCGTCTGGAGCATGGGCAGTGTTGTAGGGTTTGTGGATGAGGGGTGGTCAGGAGTTCATTCCATCGGATGAACAAAGAATTGGGTTTCCAGGAAGGGTCAAAGACCTACTCACAGCACAGAAGATGGAACTGGGGAAGGAAGAAGAGGAGGAGGAGGAGGAAGAGGAGGAGGGAGAGGAGGGAGAGACAAGAGAGACTGAGGGAGACCAAGAGATTCAGGTATAACCATGGCTCAGACCTATCCACCTTTAATGGGGGGCACTGAGCCACCAATCAGAGAAGACAGGGCCATGGAGGTCTGGCTCCCCTGCCTTTGACAGAGCAGGGGGGAGGTTGTGGTGAAAGACGTCAGGAGGGCAGCGCTCTCTGATGACTTGGAGTGAAAGTATCAAAAGAGGAAGTACAAGGAGAGATTCCCCAGATGCAGCATCTCTAGGGCAGGGGGAGGAGCGTGGGTTCACACCTGAGGACAGGCAGGAAAATAGGTATTTACTAATTTACCAGAAGGAAAGAAATTACACACTTTACTGTTAATTCTGACAGCTCCTAATCTGGTGGGGGGCTGGGGGTTAGAGGGCTAGGGAGTGGTGGCGGTAGAGCCAGGCTACCTCCAAGAGCCTTGGGTCCAGCCTTTATAGCTTCCGGGGTTTCTTCCCTTTCTTAACTCCCTCCTCCGTCCCTCATTGGTGTTGCCTGATAGGGGTTATGGGGAGCCCAAAGCCTTGTGCTCATGCTATGTTATCTGACTTCTTGCCACTTATGGTCACCCATATCCTGGGATTCCAGCAGTGTTCTTCCCCTTTCTTCCAGGATGGACAGTCTTTCTGCCATGATCTGAGTGCTTGACTGGGTGCTGCATTCTGTTAATTTTTTTTTAATTTATTTCTGTATGTGTATGAATGTACCGTCTGCATGCAAGTCTGTGCACCCGTGTCGTGCAACGCCGCGGAGTTCAGAAGAGGGTCTCGGATTCCCCTGGAACTGGAGTTCTCCTGGAATTGGAGCTTCAGACGGTTCTCAGCCGCCATGTGGGTGCTGGGGATCGAACCCGGGTCCTCTGTAAGAGCGGTCGGTGCTCTCAACCCCTAGGCCATCTCTCCAGCCCGGGTGCTGCATTCTGAAAGTTCGCCTGCTAGAGGTATACCACATGGGAATGAACTTCATGCCCCAAACCATGCAAATTAAAATAAATAAACAATAACATTTTATTAATCTTTAATACTCAAGCAACAATTCAACAATTACAACCAACCTCCCTGTGCCCAAAAATACTAAAGGCAATATGTTTTCCAGACATGAGGAATAAAACTCAGCAGGAGATGCTGAAAACATCCAGACTATATGTCAACATCGGGCAGAGGGAAGAAAGGTTCTGGATCTCCTAAACAAGTAACAGTGGCCAGAAACATGTGCCCAGTAGCTGGAGCATCTGAAGCCACATGTGGAGTTGGCTGTGCATTATCTGCCATTGGCAGTACACATCCAACGGTCAGGAGAAATGGTGGCTCAGTTGGTGACACATGGGGTTCCATAACTACAGGGGCCATAGCATCATCTTGGGGTTCTGGCTCCCCCTGAGGCTCTGCTGCAGAAGCAGGTCTGGGATCCAGTACCATGGCCTCCTTTTCAGGTGCCAACTCCCCGTGAAGGCCTGCTGCAGAAGCAGGTCTGGGATCCAGAGTCCCTGGCACTCCTGGTGCAAACTCTGCTGGGACCTCAGGAGCTCTTGCATGGGCAGATGCTGGATCTAAGGATGGAAAGCATTGTGCTGTCAGTGCAGGGCATTCTAGTACTGGAGTTCAAGGATGAGAAGAGCTTCCCCAAGATGAATTTTTTTTTTCCTCAGACTTTCCAAAAACAAAAAACAAACAAAAAAAAAGGACAAAAGCCCTCTTCTTCCCAGAGAATCCCAACTCCTTGTCCCCACAGCAGGCCATCTTAGCTGACTGGGATCCAGCTCTGGTTCCACGATAAAGGCCAGCTATTGGTACCTCCCTGGTAGAACCCAGCACTGCACCGACCACTTGGTCCTGACAACAGCCTTTGACAATAAACCCCCTCAGTGGACACCTGAGCCCTCCCGCTAGCTGGATAGGAGACCTGAGCAACTCTTGGTTCCATGTGGCCACTCACTGCTTCAGGACTGACCAGGTCCAGCACCTCCCAGGTGGTGGTGTACTTTGGGTAGACCCCCCCAAATGTGGAGACAAACAGGAAGTATGTACCCCAGGATTCTTCATCTTTGGGTGAGGACTTCTTGGACTCCTGGTCCTCCACTGAGGAAAGAAGCTCTTGGACGTGGATGACCAGGTCTGAAGAAGGCATGTTGACTCTCACATATTCCATCAGATTCTTCAGGCTGCTCAGGTCCGGAGATTCACAAAAATCCTCTGGTAATTTGTCCATCAACCATCCCAAGAAGAAGCATATGGCACTATGGCAGGTTGGCATGGGAGAGAATTAGAAGCATGGCTGCTCTTTGCTACTGCTGCAGTGTTCCCGTGCAAAGAAGGCCAAGGCTGTGCAGTCAGCCTGCAGCAGGACATGTCTAGGGTGTGCAGTCATCCTGCAGCAGGACATGTCTAGGCTGTGCAGTCAGTGTGTAGTAGGATATGGTGGTTAGAAGTATGTATAGAAAGGCTCCCAGAACTTTCTGTCTAGGGTGTGCAGTCAGCGGGACATGTCTAGGCTGCACAGTCAGCATGCAGCAGGACATGTCTAGGGTGTGCAGTCAGTGTGCAGCAGGACATGTCTAGGGTGTGCAGTCAGCGGGACATGTCTAGGCTGTGCAGTCAGTGTGCAGCAGGACATGTCTAGGGTGTGCAGTCAGTGTGCAGCAGGACATGTCTAGGGTGTGCAGTCAGCGTGCAGCAGGACGTGTCTAGGCTGTGCAGTCAGCATGCAGCAGGATGTGTCTAGGGTGTGTATTCAGTGTGCAGCAGGACATGTCTAGGGTGTGCAGTCATCCTGCAGCAGGACATGTCTAGGGTGTGTATTCAGTGTGCAGCAGGACATGTCTAGGCTGTGCAGTTAGCGTGCAGCAGGACGTGTCTAGGGTGTGTATTCAGTGTGCAGCAGGACATGTCTAGGGTGTGTAGTCAGCATGCATTAGGACATGTCTAGGCTGTGCAGTCAGCGTGCAGCAGGACGTGTCTAGGGTGTGTATTCAGTGTGCAGCAGGACATGTCTAGGGTGTGTAGTCAGCATGCATTAGGACATGTCTAGGCTGTGCAGTCAGTGTGCAGCAGGACATGTCTAGGGTGTGCAGCCCTTGTGCAGCAGGACATGTCTAGGTTGTGCAGTCAGCATACAGCAGGACATGTCTAGGGTGTGCAGTCAGAGTGCAGCAGGACATGTCTAGGCTGTGCAGTCTGCATGCAGCAGAACATGTCTAGTGTGTGCAGTCAGCCTGCAGCAGGACATGTCTAGGCTGTGCAGTCAGCCTGCAGCAGGACATGTCTAGGCTGTGCAGTCAGTGTGCAGAAGGACATGTCTAGACTGTGCAGTCAGCATACAGCAGGACATGTCTAGGCTGTGCAGTCAGCATGCAGCAGGACATGTCTAGGGTGTGTAGTCAGAGTGCAGCAGGACATGTCTACGGTGTGCAGTCAGAGTGCAGTAGGACATGTCTAGGGTGTGTAGTCAGAGTGCAGCAGGACATGTCTAGGGTGTGTAGTCAGAGTGCAGCAGGACATGTCTAGGGTGTG
>VZQC01007646.1:989260-1002190 GCA_009823505.1 Rhizomys pruinosus
GTGTCTTGTCTCCAGACAAGTGAGGCAGTGAGGCAGTTGAAGTTGCCAATGGCCTGTGGTTGCCTGGTGACTAGGATTCCGAGTTCCACGTAGACTGTGACTGAAGGAGTGAGGTCACTTCCTAGGAGGTTATCTCCCACCCCCAGTCTCAATCTCATAAAAGGCCTTTTCTAAGGCTGCCTGTGCTGCTGACTGCCCCTCTTTCCCATTTCTGTGTGGAAAAGGGACACAGTTCACTCAGTATCCCCATGCCACCACACCTACCATGCCTAGGAAGTTACTCCCTGAGCTCTTCCAGCCACTCCCACAAATAACCACCCCCACAATTCTGCCAGGCAGTGTCCTGTGACCTCAACTGCAGAGACCTCCACCCCCACCTCCTTTTGCCTCCAGGGAGCACCACTTACTCCCTCTTTGAACCCATTGCCTGCTACCCAAGGACCATCTATAGTCCTGGGTGAGCCTTCCTCAGATTGCTGAATATCAGCATGGAGAACCTTCTAACTCTACAAAAGGTTTGTTCCTGGTCTCACAAGTGCACATAACCTTAGCTGTGCTGGGAACACATCTGACACACAGTTACACATCAGCACAGATTTTCACCAAGACTGAATGCCAAGCTCTATGCAGCTGGCAATTTATTGTGAAATGAAATAAAGTCACAAACACCCACTCAACAAAGGTGAGCTCAGATATGTATTCCAAGAAACACCACCAATGTCCTAACTCCACTAGGTCCCACTGCATAAACAAAGACCATGAAAGATCCAGACGAGATGTCTGCTCCAGGAGTGAAGTACATCTATCACAATGTTCTCTGAGAAGAGCAAAACAGTTGGTGCACAAGATAATGGTTTCAAAATAGGTATTATAAATTCATTTATGGAACTCAAAGACAATACAAGTAGAGGACTAAATAAAGGAGAAACTCAGTCACTAAAATTTTAAAAGGAGTGGAGCTTCTCAGCCAGAGTGGATTAAGTGGAAGAGAGAATATTAAGGCTTGAAGACAAGGCAGAAGAATCGAATCCCTCAACATAATTCAAGCCCCAGTAAAATTAAAATAAATGAAATCTTTCAGAGTTCAGGGCATTTTCTCTAAAACAAACAAGAAACAAAAAATTATTAGAAAATATTATATGTTTAAATGCACACACATGAGAGACTCATTAATGCAAGTACAAATGATATTAAGTGCAGTCAAATTAAATATTCACATCTTTCTGAGGAACTGGGTGTGTGGTAATCACACAGTCTCTCCAGACTCATTTAAAAACTTATTACATTTGTTGGTATATGCTTGTGAGAGGTGTAGCTCTCTGGTGTGGGGGTCAGATGACAATTCGTGAGAGTTAGTTCTCTTTCCACCGGGTGGGACTCAAGTATGGAATGCAGGTCCTCAGGCTTGGGCACCACAGACTTTTCCAACTAAGCCCTCTGGCTGGCTGGCCCTCTAGTGATGTTTCAGGGTGAATGAGCTCTGCTGCTACAGTCATCGCGTCGGCTTCTCGGTGCTGTTTGTATGGCACACCATTCTACGTCACTTGCTTTGATTTTTCTGTGTTCTCATGGTTTATTTGTTTCCTGTAAGGTGCAGTGAGTTGACTTTGGACTTTTATTTAGTCTGCTAATCTGTGACTTTTATTTAGGACATTTGGTCTGCTGCATTTGATGTGATCATCGTAATAACTCAGGGCCGAATCCACCATCACACAGACGACTGACTTTCAACTCCTTCCTCTTCTCTATGCACTCTGCTTCCTTTCTGTGCATGACTATTTAATTTTTCAGTTCTAATATCAGCTTGAACATCACTGATTTAGTTTCATTTCTATCGCTGTGATAAACTGTCCTCTGACAAAAAGCAACTTAAAGGGGAAAGGGCTTATTTGGCTTAAAATTCCAGGTCAAAGTCCATCAAGTCCATGGTTGTAGGGAAGTCAGGGCAGGAACCCAAGCAAGTAGTTACATTGTATCCACAGTCAAGAGTGAAGAGAAATAAGCCGTGAGAGCCTGTTGCTTGTCTTCTTGCTTGGTTGTATTCAGCTCAATCTCCCCACTCTTATAAGATCCTGGGCCCTCTGCTTAGGGCGTGGTGCCACCCACACTGGCTCTTCACATCAATCAACACTCAAGACAACCCCCAGAGACAGCCCACATGCCAGCTCCTCGTGGACAGAGCCTCACTGAGACTTTTTTCCCTGCTTATGTCAAATTGACAATCAAAGCTAAACATCACAGTAAGGAACACGTCAATCTTTATAAGGAGATCAGAAGCATAAAGTGATGTTTAGAGTCATCTAGATAATGTCTGCGTCACGAAGATCCACACAAAGGGGGCAGTGTAGGAACTGAGGAACACAAAAGTGACTCACAGTGACCTGGGGCCTCACAGGACATGACAGAAAAAAATTGAACAGAATTCCCCAGAGGCTAATCTAGTCAGTGGAAAAATAAAAAATGGAAACAGATCAGATGGTATTAAAGAGAAACCCCTAAGGCATGGTACATTCACCAAAAATCACCCCAGGTGCTGGGTGTTGGAACACCTGGCTGCCAGCTGGTGGTGCTGTTTTGGATGGCTGTGGAGACTGGGAAATGAAGCTGGGTTTTAGCTACCAAGGGTGGGCCTTAAGGGGCGTGGCCCAGCTCGGCCTCTGGTCCTTCTGTCTGTATCCTGTGTGCCAGGAACTATGTAACTAGAGCTGCCAGCTCTCACCACAGTGGAGTCGCTGTAGGCTCTTCAACTGCTGTGCCTCCCTCCCATGATGCAGTGAGACCCTAACTGTGTAACTAGAGCTGCCAGCTCTCACCACAATGGAGTCGCTGCAGGCTCTTCAACTGCCGTGCCTCCCTCCCATGATGCAGTGAGACCCTAACTGTGGGCCAAAGTAAAGCTTTCTGCCTTCACGTTGTATCTAACCCAGGTGTTGATAGGTAGCTCATTACTCCAACGGAATCTCATATTTCCCCAAGTGTGCTTAGCTCTGCCTCAGCATCAATGGATAATGTAAATCTTATAAACCTGGGGCTGGAGAAATGGCTCAGCAGTTAGGAGTGCCTGCTTCTCTTGCAGAGGACCCGGGTTCGATTCCCAGCACCCACATGGTGTCTAAGAACCATCTTTAAGCCGGGCGTTGTGGCACATGCCTTTGATCCTAGCACTTGGGAGGCAGAGGCAGGCGGATCTCTGTGAGTTCCAGGCCAGCTGGGGCTATAGGGATACCCTGACTAAAAAAAAAATCTTATAAATCTTTTGTTTCTTTACCAGTCGATAATTAAAACAGCCAGGTTTGAAACAGGAAACAGGATAGAAAATGAAGAGTGGCAGGAGAGGGGAGGAAGGGGGGAGAGAGGAGGAAGAGGGAGAGGGGGAGGAGCAGGAGGAGGAGGAGGAGGAGGAGGAGGAGGAGGAAAGGGAGAGAGGAAAAGAAAGAGGAGGAGGAGGGGGAGGAGGAGGAGGAGAGGAGGTAAGAAAATTATCACCAGCTGGGAGTGGTGGCTAATGACTTCAATCCCACCACTCGGGAGGCAGAGCCATGGATATTTCTGTGAGACTGAGGCCAGCCTCGGCCATATAGTGAGCGCTAGTCTAGCTGGTCCAACAATGAGACCCTGTCTCAAAAAAAAAAAAATCACAAGCAGAGTTTTATTTAATGGTGGCACTAGGTGGCGATAGATCACCAATAAAGAAGTGAGTGACAATGGGTGAAGAGTAGTATACAGGGGAAGTAGTACACAGGGAGGAGTAGTTTACAGGGAGGAGTAGTATACAGGGGGAGTAGTATAAAGGGAGGAGTAGTATACAGAGGGAGTAGTATACACGGGGAGTAGTATACAGGGGGAGTAGTACACAGGGAGTAGTAGTATACAGGGGGAGTAGTATACAAGGAGGAGTAGTACACAGGGAGGAGTAGTACACAGGGAGGAGCAGTATACAGGGGGAGTAGTATACAGGGAGGAGTAGTATACAGGGGGAGTAGTATACAGGGAGGAATAGTATACAGGGGGAGTAGTATACAGGGGGAGTAGTATACAGGGAGGAGTAGTATACAGGGGGAATAGTATACAAGGAGGAGTAGTTCACAGGGAGGAGTAGTACACAGGGAGGAGTATACATGGGGAGTAGTATACAGGGAGAAGTAGTATACAGGGGGAGTATTCTTCAGGGAGGAGTATACGCAGTGAGTAGTAGTATACAGGGGGAGTAGTATACAAGGAGGAGTAGTTCACAGGGAGGAGTAGTACACAGGGAGGAGTATACATGGGGAGTAGTATACAGGGACGAGTAGTATACAGGGAGGAGTAGTACACAGGAGGAGTAGTACACAGGGGGAGTAGTATACAGGGAGGAGTAGTATACAGGGGGAGTAGTATACAGGGAGGAGTAGTATACAGGGAGGAGTAGTATACAAGGAGGAGTAGTATACAGGGGGAGTAGTATACAGGGAGAAGTAGTATACAGGGTGGAGTAGTACACAGGGGGAGTAGTATACAAGGAGGAGTAGTACACAGGGAGGAGTAGTACACAGGGAGGAGTAGTATACAGGGGGAGTAGTATACAGGGAGGAGTAGTATACGGGGGAGTAGTATACAGGGAGGAGTAGTATACACAGGGAGTAGTATACAGGGGGAGTTGTATACAGGGGGAGTAGTACACAGGGAGTAGTAGTATACAGGGGGAGTAGTATACAAGGAGGAATAGTACACAGGGAGGAGCAGTACACAGGGAGGAGTAGTATACAGGGGGAGTAGTATACAGGGGGAGTAGTATACAGGGGGAGTAGTATACAGGGGGAGTAGTATACAGCAGGAGTAGTATACAGGGAGGAGTAGTATACAGGGGGAGTAGTATACAGGGGGAGTAGTATACAGGGGGAGTAGTATACAGGGAGGAGTTGTATACATGGGGAATAGTATTCAGGGAGGAGTAGTATACAGAGAGGAGTAGTATACAGGGGGAGTGGTATACAGGGAGGAGTAGTATACAGGGGGAGTAGTCTACAGGGAGGAGTAGTACACATTGAGTAGTAGTATACAGGGGGGAGTAGTATACAAGGAGGAGTAGTTCACAGGGAGGAGTAGTACACAGGGAGGAGTATACATGGGGAGTAGTATACAGGGAGGAGTAGTATACAGGGTGGAGTAGTACACAGGGGGAGTAGTACACAGGGAGGAGTAGTATACAGCAGGAGGAGTCTTCAGGGAGGAGTAGTACACAGTGAGTAGTAGTATATAGGGGGAGTAGTATACAAGGAGGAGGAGTACACAGGGAGGAGTAGTACACAGGGTGGAGTAGTATACAGGGGGAGTAGTATACAGGGAGGAGTAGTATACAGGGAGGAGTAGTATACAGGGGGAGTAGTATACAGGGAGGAGTAGTATACAGGGGGAGTAGTATACAGGGAGGAGTAGTATACAGGGAGGAGTAGTATACAGGGGGAGTAGTATACAGGGGGAGTAGTATACAGGGAGGAGTAGTATACAGGGGGAGTAGTATACAGGGAGGAGTAGTATACAGGGGGAGTAGTATACAGGGAGGAGTAGTATACAGGGGGAGTAGTATACAGGGGGAGTAGTATACAGGGAGGAGTAGTATACAGGGAAGAGTAGTATTCAGGGGGAGTAGTATACAGGGAGGAATAGAATACAGGGTGAAGTAGTATACAGGGGGGAGTAGTATACAGGGGGAGTAGTATACAGGGAGTAGTATACAGGGGGAGTAATATACGGGAAGGAGTAGTATACAAGGAGTAGTAGTATACAGGGGGAGTAGTATACAGGGAGGAGTAGTATACAGGGAGGAGTAGTATACAGGGTGAGTAGTATAGATGGAGGAGTAGTATAGGGGGAGGAGTAGTATACAGGGGAAGTAATATACAGGAAAGAGTAGTATACAGGGAGGAGTAGTATACAGGAAGGAGTAGTATACAGGGGGAGTAGTATAGAGGGAGGAGTAGTATATAGGGAGGAGTAGTATACAGGAAGGAATAGTATACAGGGCGAGTAGTATACATTGGGAGTATAATACAGGGAGGAGTAGTAAACAGGGGGAGTAGTACACAGGGAGGAGTAGTATACAGGGAGGAATAGTATACAATGGGAGTAGTATACGGGGGAGTAGTATACAGGGAGGAGTGTATACAGGGGGAGTTGTACACAGGGAGGAGTAGTATACAGGGAGGAATAGTATACAGGGGGAGTAGTATACATTGGGAGTGTAATACAGGGAGGAGTAGTATACAGGGGGAGTAGTACACAGGGAGGAGTAGTATCCAGGGAGGAATAGTATACAGGGGGAGTAGTACACATTGGGAGTATAATACAGGGAGGAGTAGTATACTGGGTGAGTAGTACACAGGGAGGAGTTGTGTACAGAGGGAGTACTATACAGGGAGGAGTAGTATACAGGAGGAGTAGTATACAGGAGGAGTAGTATACAGGGGGAGTAGTATACAGGGAGGAGTAGTATACAGGGGGAGTAGTGTACAGGAAGGAGTAGTATACAGGGAGGAGTAGTATAAGATGGGTGTAGTATACAGGGGGCGTAGTATACAGGGAGGAGTAGTATACAGGGGGAGTAGAATACAGGGAAGAGTAGTATACAGGGGGAAGTAGTATACAGGGGGGAGTAGTATACAGGGGGAGTAGTATACAGGGAGGAGTAGTATACAGGGACGTGTAGTATACAGGGGGAGTAGTATAGAGGGAGGAGTAGTATAGAGGGAGGAGTAGTATACAGGGGAAGTAGTAAAGAGGGAGGAGTAGTATACAGGGAGGAGTAGTATACAGGAAGGAGTAGTATACATGGGGAGTAGTATAGAGGGATGAGTAGTATAGAGGGAGGAGTAGTATACAGGAAGGAGTAGTATACAGGGTTAGTAGTATACAGGGAGGAGTAGTATACAGGGGGAGTAGTATACAGTGGGAGTAGTATACTGGGAGGAGTAGTATACAGGGGGAGTAGTACACAGGGAGGAGTAGTATATAGGGGGAGTAGTATACAGGGGGAGTAGTATACAGGGAGGAGTAGTATACAGGGGGAGTTGTATACAGGTGGAGTAATATACAGGGGGAGTAGTATACAGGGGGAGTAGTATACAGGGAGGAGTAGTATAAAAGGGGAGTTGTATACAGGTGGAGTAGTATACAGGGTAGTAGTATACAGGGGGAGTAGTATACAGGGAGGAGTAGTATACAGGGGGAGTAGTATACAGGGGGAGTTTGGTACTTGTATCTAATCCAGGGTTTGAATGTCCTCAGAAGGACAGTTCTGCTTCTCAGGCGTTCCCTCACTCCTCACAATGGTCACTGTCTGTTTTGTATGTTATCTGTGGGGGTATGATTTTTTTTAATAAATAATTTTCCCCTTTCTTATACAATGAGTTTCCCTGAAGTTCAAAAAAATAAGTAATTGGAGGAATGTTCTGAGTTCTAATGAAAGAACTTTTGCAGGAATAAGCAAAGGATTTTAGCTAAATATTAAAAGAATGTGTCTTGATGCAAAACCCCAAATAAGATTTAGAAAAACAAGCACACAAACATACGCTAACTTGAAAACATATCCTAGGACAGCAGACTTCATACAGCAAGGAGCAAAGCAACTCACCATTCCCCCAAGGACAGGAGAAATGCACGCAAAGTGGATAAAATTAGCTTTCTTAGCACCCGAGAAGTGCAGCAAAGCCCCAGAATAAGTGGCATATCTAGGTGACATCTTGACGCTCTGTTACGTTTCCACAGGGGCCGTTCCCAGACCTCCTCCATCCCAGGACCACTGACCTGCCCTACACAGCTATGAAAGACAGAAAGGATCCGAGGCAATACTGCTACTCCACAGAGAATCAAACAGCACCCGGGAAGGAAGCTGCTTGGACAGGTGAATACAACACATACCAGGGCATTTTGTATGTATTTCCCTTTGCCCTCAGCTCCCTTCTAAAAGACAGATACATAATCTACACAGTCCTTAGGCCAGCGAGATAGTTCATCAGATACGTCACTTCCCTCCTGAGCCTGGTCCCTTGAGCTAAATCCCTGGTACCCACAAAAATCTGGATGTGGTGACTTGAATCTGCAGTTTCAACTTTCCTACAGCAAGGTGGGGGACAGAGCAGGAGAAAAGCCTGGAAACTCAGGAGAACTGTGTAGTGCCAGAAACAAGATAGACTGAAGCTCCCTCAAGAACCAACTGCCAAAAGTTGTCTTCTTCTGACCTCCGCCTGGTGAGGCTGAGATGATGTGCACGTCACTGGCAGGCTTTCTCTCTCTTTCACACACACAGTAATAACAAAATAAAGGAAGACTTTTTAAAAAATATGAAACTGTTGAAGACTTAAAATGTACAGAGGTCAGTTTTGTGTGGAGGGGGAGGGAATGGCGTACATTGGAGCTATGTTCTTATATGCTCTTGGCTTCAACTTAGGGTGAATCTGGATCAGTTCATTTTAGGAAACTGATAACCTCTAGGATAATGTCTATCTAACAAGTGAAAATTAAAAATAAAACAGTGCTGTGGGGATAGCACAGCCGTTAAAGGCGGAGGCTAAGAACTGCAAAATAAATAAATAAATAAATAAATAAATAAATAAAAATAAAACAGCAGAGAAAAAGACAGGCTTAAAATGGTGTGCTAGCAAACTCACACTTGTCACTAAAGAGAAAAGAAGAATAAGCAAAAGATAAAATGCATATAGGCAAGTCTCAGTAATGGAAATGCACTTCAGAAGGTAACATTGGGGGCTGGAGAGATGGCCCAGTAGTTAAGAGCACTGGATGCTCTTGTCCAGGACCCACGTTGGGTTCCCAGGATCCACATGGTGTCGCAGGCTTCTGTAGTCAGATGTCACTTGATTCTGCCCAGGAAGATGGCTGCCAGTAGCTTCTCCCTGGGGAACTGGCACCTTTCACAGGTACCAGCAGGCTGCGGGTAGCTATCACCCGTCCATTGTTTCAGTTCCTGGGGATCCTCGGCCTCTGTGGCCTCTTTGGGCATTGTTCAATGTAGGTGGACTCACATACATTCAAGTAAGGCACTCAAACATGTAAAAATAAATAAAAGTTTATGATGACCCAAATGGCTTCAAAATATATTCACATGATATCCCATGATAATATAAAACATTTACCTTAAGTTCAATAATAGAAACAGGTGAGCAGTGAAGGACTGATATATGTCATGCTAAGTAAGGTCCGAGTGATTACATTAACATAGACAAAGCAGAGTGAGAGAAAATAACCTGCCCAAGGAAGGGATGGGCATATCTTGCGTGATGAAAGAGTCCATTCATTAAAGACAGAAAATGAATACAAATGCACACAACAGAATCTCAAAAGAGAACTCTGACAAAAACAAAGGGAGAAATTGATTGTTCAGCTTTTACTGTTGGAGCAGAGGCAGGAGGACAGCACTTGGCTGATCTGTCCAGGCAGCCAGGACCCCAGCCCACATGACACTCGACCTTGAACTCTGATGGCAACAACTCAGAGTGGGAAAGTTCATCACTTAAGGAGCCCTCAAGGAAAGCCAGGCAGGCCGCCCATCAAGATCCTGTAACTCCAGCACCCTGGGATCGAATGCTTCTGGCTTCTCTCAGCATTGTACTCATGTACACATACACACACACACAACGTGGAGAGAGAGAGAGCGAGAGAGAATAACAATAATAGAAAAAAATTTTTAATGCATTTGACTAAGAATGTCATCTCTAGGTACCCGAGGCACTTAACGATAGCTACTCGAGATTTGTGGGGTTGGACGAGGCACACATAATATGAGCCCGTTCACTGTTGCTGGATCCATTTAGCAAAGTATAGAGAGAAGAAAAGAGTACTTTTGAAGCTGAATGCCAAACACTTGAATGGCCCCAGAATGTGTAAGCTGACTTGCCAGGCCAACTCCTTCTCAAGGGGAAGAGAGCATAGTAGCAATGAGTCCACACTTCTGTTCTGTTCCGTTACTGGGCTAAGCTGTGATTCCATGGGAATCCAATTGCAATCACAGCTTAGCCCAGTCCCATGAAAGCAAGAAACAAGGAAAATTAATCTGACATTAAAATCAAGAAATAAGAAAAGAAGGAACTCAACGAAGGCCCTTAGAGGGTTTTATTGAGTCTAAATACAGAAATAAACATATATTTATTGCCTCCAGTCTAGGTGCGAGCAATCCCCCTCCAATAGATGTGATATTCAGGAAAACTGTCATTTTTGAGTGAATCAAAGATAAAGTAGCTGACAAAGTCGATCTCTGCAGAGTAGACAAGTCCATGGTACAACAGGAAGTGTAGCAGGGTTTTGGAATTTGATTAAAAAAATAAAGCAATGAACACAAAGCCCATCTGTGGATTTATTCACGATGATGGTAGGAGTCTCTCTCTCTCTCTCTCTCTCTCTCTCTCTCTCTCTCTCTCTCTCCTCTCATTCTCTTGCTCTCTTTTGTCTCTCTTAATTATCTTTGTTCTCTGTGACTTCAGGTTAGTATTGGTAATAGTAGTAAATAATTAGTCACTATGTTTGAAAAGAGTCTAGTAAATTATAAATAGAATCCATTGACTGTTGAGAGAGCAGGTGGACAGGACTGGCAAGTGAGTCAGTGTCTCATCTCCAAGGTCATGAGCTCTGTGGCTCTTAGGCTGGGATGTCCCCCATCGTCCCTTCTTCTCCCTCAGCCCTGGCTGTAATCTGTAAGTACATGCTCTGATAGGCAAGACTGCAGCCTGGTCCAGTGATTAAAGTTACAAAAGAGAATACAAAGTGTGCAGAGGGGAGGAACCCAGCCTGCTAAAATGAAAGGAAAATTGAACAGGAGTGGATATATTTTTCTCCGGGCGACACCTCAACCCTAACCACAACCTAAACAAATCTAATGGAAGAATAACCCTAACCCTCAACTAAAGCAAAGGTCAAAGCCATTCTGGGCCCAACCATTACTGGGCTTGTGAGCAGGTAGCCTGTTGTGCCTTGGAAGCATGTGCATACGAGTGTGTAGGCATGTGTGACAGATTGTGTCTCCACCTCAGGGACCGAGGGCCCTGGGGCTTTGCTGTGTACTTGAGATTGTGGAACCCAGTATATTGGTGGCCCAGCCAACACCACTCCTGATCGCTGTATGAGAGGAGGATCTGCCCACAGCAGCTGACACAGAGCCACCTCCAGATGTGACAGCAGATGCTCCGGCTCTTGTACGTACATGCTCTTGTGGAATTAGAAGAATCAGACCATGCTTCTCTCTATCTCTATATGAGGTGAACATATTGTCACTCTAACCAGCACCGCCTGCAGAGCAGAGATGGGTTTTCTGTCTCTACCAAATATATCTTCTTATTTGTTTTTACTTCTTTTTAATGGTTTTTGCATTTTGTTGTTGTTTGGATATTAAGATTAATAAAGTTCATTAGTGTTTACTTATTCGAATTTGCATGCTTTGGGTGGGAAGTCTTCTCTCCATGTAGTATATGACTAGCATGTCCATGTGCAGACAGCAGTCCCAAGTCAAGCACTCGGTCATGGTAGGAGGACCCTTGCAGGCCATCCTAGAAGCAAGGCAAAGAACACTGTTGGTATCAGTGGAAAGGGGTTACTAGCCCAAGTGCCAAGGGATGCAGACTACATCAGTGTGAGTATAGGGCCCAGTGGGACACACAGCCCCTGGAAGTTAGGGACATGGACTCTGAGGCTGGGGAGGCCAGTGATCATGGACCCAAGTTTCTTTCCCTTGGTCTCCTGGTTTGTTGAAATGAACAGCAGCCCCTGCTTAGAGTAGGGTGAAGTCAACTGAACTGTATGGCCTGTCAAGCTGGGCACACACACTGACTACACCTTGGGTCGTATGCAGTACACAGTTTGAAAGGACTGAATACAGTTCAAGCAGCACTTTAAGCCCTGAACATCTTTAAACAGATGATTTCCATAAAAGATTGCTAGACTCTTCACAATCTGAGGATGGTCAACAAGTGATAAAGCCTAGCCAAAGGAAAATTTGCACGTTTGTTTATTGGAATCCCTTGGGTGCAAGGTTTAATAGTTTACCATGAATGGGCAACCCTCCATAGGAAAAGTCAGGGATCAGTATTAGAAAGGGATCATTGCACGCCTCGTCCTGTGCAAGAGAGATGCTGTCTCCCATTTGAGAAGAATCAGTTAATGCAGGGCACACGCAGAGCCGAACAGCTCTTTAGGCCATCTGGTGAGGCAGGGTCCATCCATCGCATGTCACCTAGACTTTTAGATTGGGTAAAGGTTATACACATCTGGGTGCCCCAGGCACAAGGATGCACGGGAGATCGTCCACGTGGCAACACGAGAAGGTGTGCACGTGACGGCTACACTCAGAGCTAGAGTGTCCAGTAACTGTGCTGCTTAGAACACAGGGTTGCTGGTGCCCCTCGGGGGGGGGGGAGCTAAAGATGGCTATGGCTCTTTCTAACAAGAAGTCGGTGTCGCTGTCACCTGAGCAATGCGGGTGCACAGGAAACAGCGACTTCTGGGGCTCAGGACTTCCCATGAGTGAAGCCTGGTGAAACCCAGCCGCCAGGCCCAGGTCTGGAACCAAGTTCCAGGTAACAGTTTCTCGGGTGGCCTATCACATCTCCCAGCACTCTGGTCCTGTCCACTCCTTCCCCTCTTCACACTGAAGTCCGGCTGTCCTCACCAACCGGTCTTAAGCCTTCCCCAAAAGGCCTTGAGGCCCCATGGACCACGTTGGAGCAGCATTCCTTGTTCCTGAGTGCAAGCCTGGAGGAGCAAGACCTCCTCCCCACGCCACAGGAAACTGATGGCCCTGAAGAGGGTGGCCTGGGTGCGGGGTCAGAGTGGACCGGTAAAGAGAGGGAGGCCCCCGGACCTCTGGATGGGGAGATTCCCTCTGGTGTAAGGGCTTGGAGGGTGAGGGAGGACCCAGCAAATGTCCAATGCCCTAAAGGACCAGGAGAG
>VZQC01007646.1:1013839-1038553 GCA_009823505.1 Rhizomys pruinosus
TTTTTTTGTGCTTGTTTATTTTAGATCTTATTTGGGGTTTTGCATCAAGACACATTCTTTTAATATTTAGCGAAAATCATTTGCTTATTCCTGCAAAAGTTCTTTCATTAAAACTCAGAACATTCCTCCAATTACTTATTTTTTTGAACTTCAGGAAAACTCATTGTATAAGAAAGGGAAATTATTTCTTAAAAAAAAAAATCATCTGTCCCCAACAGATCACATACACAACAGACAGGACCATTGAGGAAGGGAGGACAGAAAGACAGAGAAGCCCCCAAGAATCTCGTCCTTTTAGATGACTTCCTAAACACCTGGATTAGATACCAATATAACCAAACCTCCTCCTTGTATACTATTCCCCCTGTATACTACTTCTCTCTGTATACTACTCCTCCCGTTATACTACTTCACCTGTATACTGGCTCCTCCCTGGTAATACTACTCCCCTTCGGATTATACTACCTCCTCCTGTTTTAATTTACTACTTCTCTCCTGGTAGACACTCCTCCTCCGTGTATACTAATCCTCCCTGTTTACTACTCCTCCTTGTATACTACTCCCACTGTATAATACTCCCCCTGTAAACTACTCCTCCCTGTATACTATGCCCCTTTATACTACTCCCCCTTTATACTACTTCCCCCTGTATACTACTCCCCTATATACTACTCCTACCCTTTGTATACTACCTCCCCTGTATACTACTCCTCCCTGTATACTACTCCTCCCTGTGTACTACTCCCCCTGAATACTAATCCCCCTGTATACTACGCCCCTGTATATTATTCCTCCTGTATACTACTCCCCCTGTATACTACTACTTCCTGTATACTACTCCCCCTGTATACAACTCCCCCTGTATACAACTCCCCCTGTATACAACTCCCCCTGTATACAACTCCCCCTGTATACAACTCCCCCTGTATACTACTCCCCCTGTATACAACTCCCCCTGTATACTAATCCCCTGTATACTACTCCTCCCTGTATACTCTCCTCCCTCTATACTACTCCCCCTGGTATACTATTCCCCCTGTGTACTACTCCACCCTGTATACTACTCCTCCCCTGTTATACTACTCCTCCCTGAACTACTCCCCCTGTATACTAATACCCCTGTATACTAATACCCCTGTATACTAATACCCCTGTATACTAATACCCCTGTATACTACTGCTCCCTGTATACTACTCCCCATGTATAAAACTCCTCCCTGTATTACTCCTCCCTCTTGTCTTTATGTGTACTCCTCCTCGGTTCTATTACTACTCCCACTGTATACTACTACTCACTGTGTACTACTCCTCTCGAAGACCCACCTGCTGAATACTATTCCTCCCTGTATACTACTCCCACTTTTTATACTCACCCTGTATACTACTCCTCACTGTATACTACTCCCCCAGTATACTAATCCCCCTGTATACTACTCCCCATGTAAACTCCTCCCTGTGAACTACTCCTCCTTGTATACTACTCCCCCTGTATACAACTCAATGTGTCACTAACTCCTCCTTGTATACTACTCCCCCTGTATACCATTACTCCTGTATACCACTCCCCCTGTATACTACTCCTCTCTGTATACTACTCCTCCCTCTGTACTACTCTTCCCTGTATACTACTCCCCATGTATAAAACTCCTCCCTGTATACTACTCCCCCCTGTATTACCTTACTCCCCCTGTATACTCTTCCCCCTGTATACTACTCCTCCTGTATACTACTCCTGCTGTATACTACTCCCCCTGTATACTACTCCCCTGTATACTACTCCCCTTTTTACTACTCCCCCTGTTTATACTTCACTCCTCCCTGTTGTACTGCTCCTCCCTGTGTACTATTCCTCCTGTATACTACTCCCCCTGTATACGACTCCCCCTGTATACTAATCACCCTGAATACAAACTCCCCCTTAACTAACTCCTTGTATACTACTCCCCCTGTGTAGTAATCCCCGTGTATACTACTCCCTCTGTATACTATTCCTCCCTGGATACTACTCCTCCCTGTGTACTACTCTCCCTGTGTACTATTCCTCCTTGTATACTACTCCCCCTGTACACTACTACTCACTGTGTACTACTCCTCCCTGAAGACTACTCCCCCTGTATACTACTCCTCCCTGTATACTAATCCCCCTGTGTACTACTCCCACTTTTTACTACTCACCCTGTATACTACTCCTCCTGTATACTACTCCCCCTGCATACTACTCCTCCCTGTATAATACTCCCCCTGCATACGACTGTCATCCCTGTATACTACTCCCCCTGTATACTACTCCTCCGTGTATACTACTCCCCCTGTATACACTCCTCCCTGTATACTACTAACCCTGTAAACTACTTTTCCCCTGTGTACTACTCCTCCTTGTATACTACTCTTCCCTGTGTACTACTCCACCCTGTATACTACTCCTCCCTGTATATTACTCCCCCTGTATACTTACGCTCCTTGGATACTACTCCCCCTGTATACAACTCCCCCTGTATACAACTCCCCCTGTACTACTCCCCCTGTATAGTAATCCCCCTGTATACTACTCTCCTGTATACTACTCCCCTGTGTTACTACTCCACCCTGTATACTACTCTCCCTGTATAATACTCCCCCTCTATACTACTCTTCCTGTATACCAACTCTCCCTTATACTACTCCTCCCTGTATACTATTCCCCTGTATAACTACTCCTCCCTGTATACGACTCCCCCTGTATACTACTTCCCCTGTTTACTACTCCTCCCTGTATACTACTTCTCCCTGTATACTACTCCCCATGTAAACTCCTCCCTGTGACACTCCTCCCTGTGTACTACTTCTCCTGTATACTACTTCCCCTGTTACTACTACTCACTGCGTATACTCCTCCCTGAAGAATACTCCCCCTGTATACTACTACCCCTCTGTACTACTCCTCCCTCTATACTACTCCCCATGTATACTCCTCCCTGTGTACTACACCTCCCTGTGTACTACTCCTCCATGTATACTATTCCCCTGTATACTACTCCTCTCTGTGTACTACTCTTCCTTGTATACTACTCCCCTGTATACTATTCCTCCCTGTATACTACTCCCTGTATACTACTCCTCCCTGTTTACTACTCCCCCTGTGTACTGCTCCTCCCTGTGTACTACTCCTCCCTGTTTACTACTCCTCCTTGTATACTACTCCCCCTGTTTACTACTACTCCCTGTGTACTACTCCCCCTGTATACAACTCCCCCTGTATACAACTCCCCCTGTATACACTACCTCCTCCCTCTTTACTACTTCCCCTGTATACTAGTCCTCCCTGTAAACTACTCCTCCCTGTGTACTACTTCCCCTGCATACTACTCTTCACCCATTGTCACTCACTTCTTTATTGGTGATCTATCGCCACCTAGTGCCACCATTAAATAAAAACTCTGCTGGATTTTTTTTTTTTTTTGAGACAGGGGTCTCATTGTTGGACCAGCTAGACTAGAGCTCAATTATTGGCGAGGTGCCTCAGTCCTCACAGAAATATCCATGGGCTGCCCTACCCGAGTGTGGATTGTAATTTCTTATTAGTCTCCACTCCCAAGCTTTGTTTCTGTGGATAAATTTTCTACCTGTGTGTTTTTCGTGCCGTGTGGGCGTGCGCGTGTGCGTGTGCGCTCCGCTTCTTTCTCTCTCTTTCTCTTTTTTTTATCTTTCTTCTCTCCGTCTTTCCGCCTCTCTTTCGCTCCGGCCTCCTCCTCCTCCCCTCCTTTTTTTTTTTTTTTTCTCCCTCTTCCTCTCTTCTCCCCCCTTCCTCCCCTCTCCTGCCACTCTTCATTTTCTATCTTTCCTGTTTAAAAACCTGGCTGTTTTAATTACGAACTTGGGTAAAGAAGTACAAAAGATTATAAGATTTTTTGAGTCATGGTATCCCTATAGCCCCAGCTGGTCTCTGTTGGAACTCACAGAAGATCCCGCCTGTTCCTCTGCCCTCCCAAGTTCTTTGAGGGATCAAATGCGATTGTGCTGTCTATCTATTATCTCTCTCTTGTGTCTTAAAGATGGTTCTAGCCATTCTCTCTATGTGTTGGGGGTGGGGTGGTGCGTGGGGGAGAGTTCGGAAGCGGCGCGGGGTCGCCTGCGAAGAGAGAAGCGAGAGGTGCGTGAGACTGGCTGAGAGCGGGAGCGCGTGTGGCGTGCGCGAGCTCCGCAGATTTATAAGAGGTGTGTGAGCGAGTGGTGGAGTCCATTGAGTGCGTGAGCAGAGCTAACACACGGTGTGGGGAGAGTGAGGTGAGAGGTTCCGGGGGTGGAGTAGATGAGCTAACCTGATAGAGCGAGAGCGGTGGTTAGAACAACGTGAAGGGCGCGGAGGAAACTTACTTTGGCGCGCAGTGTAGGTGGCGTGCGTGCGAGTGGATCACAGGGAGCAGAGCGGCAGTAAAGAAGCCTGCAGCGACTGCGGGGTGTGCGAGGTGAGCGCGTGGCGTGTGCGAGAGTGTAGTCTCAGCGCCATCATGAGGAGAGGCGCGGCGCGCGGGCGCGGGGTGTGGTGAAGATCATCTTCTGTGAGACTGAGGCCAGCCTCGGTCGGCACTATTAGCTCGAGCGGCCGGTAAGTCTAACGCTGGTCCAACAATGAAGACCCTGTCCTCCAATTAAAAAAATGAAATCACAAGCAGTAGTTTTGTTATTTAATTGTTAGGTGGAGGAGCACTCTAGCAGGCTCTATACACAGTTAGTGGCTTCGGCCGATATGCACAGATCACCAATAAAAGAAAGTTGGGAGTGACAGATGGGGTGTAAAAGAAGTAGGCACATTATAACGCGAGGGGAAGTAGTACACAGGGAGGAGTAGTTTACAGGGAGGAGTAGTATACAAGTGAAGAAGTACACAGGGAGGATTAGTACACAGGGAGGAGTAGAATACAGGAAGGAGTAGTAAACAGGGGAAGTAGTACACAGAGAGGAGTAATACACAGTGAGGAGTAGTACACACTGAGGAGTAGTACACAGGGAGAAGTAGTATACAGGAGGAGTAGTACACAGGGAATAGTACACAGTGAGGAGTAGAATACGTGGGGGAGTAGTATACAGGGAAGAGTAGTACACAGGGAAGAGTAGTATACAAGGAGGAGAAGTATACAGGGAAGAGTAGTACACAGGGAAGAGTAGTATACAAGGAGGAGAAGTATACAGGGAAGAGTAGTATACAGGGAGTAGTATACAGGGGGAGAGTATACAGGGGGAGTAGTAAAAAGGGAGGAGTAGTACACAGGAAAGAGTAGTACACAGGGAGGAGAATACAGGAAGTATTAGTATACAGGTGAAGTAGTATAAAGGGAGGAGTAGTACACAGGAAAGAGTAGTACACAGGGAGGAGAATACAGGAAGTATTAGTATACAGGTGAAGTAGTATAAAGGGAGGAGTAGTACACAGGAAAGAGTAGTACACAGGGAGGAGAATACAGGAAGTATTAGTATACAGGTGAAGTAGTATAAAGGGAGGAGTAGTACACAGGAAAGAGTAGTACACAGGGAGGAGAATACAGGAAGTAGTAGTATACAAGGGAAGTAGTATACAGGGAGGAGTAGTACACAGGAGAAGTAGTACACAGGGAGGAATAGTACACAGTGGTAGTAGTACACAGGGAGGATTAGTATACAGGGGAAGTAGTACACAGGGAGGAGTAGTATACAGGGAGGAGTAGTATACAGGGAGGAATAGTACACAGTGGTAGTAGTATACAGGGAGAAGTCTTATACAGGGAAGTAGTACACAGGGAGGAGTAGTACACAGGGAGGAGTAGTATACAAGGAGGAGCAGTAGAATAGTACACAGGGGGATTAGTATACAGGGAGAGTAGTATACAGGAAGGAGAAGTATACAGGAAGGAATAGTATACAGGGAAAAGTAGTATACAGGGAGCAGTAGTACACAGGGAGGAGTAATACACAGGGAAGAGTAGTATACAGGGAGGAGTAGTACAAAGGGAGGAGTAGTATACAGACAGGAGTAGTATAGAGGGGAAATAGTATACAGGGAATAGTAGTATACAGGGGGAGTAATATAAAGGAGGTGTAGTATACAGGGAGGAATATGATAGAGGGGGAGAAGTATAAAGGGAGGAGTAGTACACAGGAAAGAGTAGTACACAGGGAGGAGAATACAGGAAGTATTAGTATACAGGTGAAGTAGTATAAAGGGAGGAGTAGTACACAGGAAAGAGTAGTACACAGGGAGGAGAATACAGGAAGTATTAGTATACAGGTGAAGTAGTATAAAGGGAGGAGTAGTACACAGGAAAGAGTAGTACACAGGGAGGAGAATACAGGAAGTATTAGTATACAGGTGAAGTAGTATAAAGGGAGGAGTAGTATACAGGGAGGAGTAGTACACAGTGAGTAGTAGTATACAGTGGGAGTAATACACAGGGAGTAGTAGTATACAAGGGGAGTAGTACACAGGGAGGAGTAGTACACAGGAGGAGTAGTATTACGAGGAAGGAGTAGTATACAGGGAGGAGTAGTATACATGGGGAGTAGTATACAGGGGAGTAATATGCATGGGGAGTAGTACACAGGGAGTAGTATACAGGGGGAGTTGTATACAGGAAGTAGTAGTATACAAGGTAAGTAGTATAAAGGGAGAGTAGTATACAGGGAGAAGTAGTACACAGGGAGGAATAGTACACAGTGGTAGTAGTACACAGGGATGAGTACTATACAGGGGAAGTAGTACACAGAGAGGAGTAGTATACAGGGGAGTAATATGCATGGGGAGTAGTACACAGGGAGAAGTAGTATACAGGAGGAGTAGTACACAGGGAATAGTACACAGTGAGGAGTAGTATACAGGGAGGAGTAGTAGACAGGGGGAGTAGTATACAGGGGGAAGTAGTATACATGGGGGAGTAGTATACTGGGGAATAGTATACAGGGGAATAGTATACAGAAAGGAGTTGTATACAAGGTAAGTATTATACAGGGGGAGTAGTATAAAGGAAGGAATAGTATACAGGGAAAAGTAGTATACAGGGAGCAGTAGTACACAGGGAGGAGTAATACACAGGGAAGAGTAGTATACAAGGAGGAGAAGTATACAGGGAAGAGTAGTACACAGGGAAGAGTAGTATACAAGGAGGAGTAGTTCACAGGGAGGAGGTAGTACACAGGGAGGAGTATACATGGGGAGTAGTAAACAGGGGGAGCAGTATACAGGAAGGAGTAGTACACAAGGGAAGTAGTATACAGGGAGCAGTAGTACACAGGGGGAGTAGTACACAGGGACGAGTAGTATAGATGATCTAACACGCAGGGAACTGCAGTCTTCAGGGAGGAGTAGTACACATTAAGGGGTAGTATACAGGAGAAGTAGTACACAGGGAGGAGTAGTATACAAGGAGGAGGAGTACACAGGGAGGTAGATGTAGTTTACCATCATGGTGAGTAGTATACTCAGGAGGGCAGAGTAGTACTACAGGGTTAAGTGCTTAAGTAGGGTATACAGGGGAGGAAGTTAGGATATACAGGGTAGCTATAGTTATACAGGAGGATTAGTACAAACAAGGCCTATCACTTATCTGGTTAGTAGTATACAGGAGGGAGTAGTATACAGCGGCAGTAGTATACAGGGAGGAGAAGTACACAGGGAGGATTAGTACACAGGCGGGGATTCATTCAGAACACTGCTGGGAAGAAGATCAGGGGGGTAGATATACAGGAGGTGACGTTTCACGTAGTTATACACAGGTGGTGATGTTTAGCATTGTATGTGATTGTCCCAATATATATACACGGAGTAAGGAGCAGTGAGGAAATAAAGTCTACAGGGGTGAGAGTACTTCTTAGTCCAACGCGGAGGCTTGGAGTGGTGAGTGACGTAGCTCCAGGCTTGTGGGAGGTAGTGATGTCACTCAGTGGAGAGTTGTGGATATTATTCAGGAGGAGATGAGATAAGCTCAGGTATTCGAGGTGGGGAGTAGTTTATACAGCGGGGGGTTGCACCACGCCCTAGCAGAGGAGTCAGCTATACCGGAGATCTGATGTTAAGAGTATTGGGAAGGATGAGCTGGGTTATATACTAGAGCAGGAGCCAAGAGGCTCAGAAGGATAATTAAACAGGACAGAGCAGAGGGCGTGTGCGCACGGCTTTTATTTTCTCTTCACTCTTGACTGGGTGGATACTAATGTTAACTATCAACAGTGTGGAGCAGTTTAGGTGGTCCTGTACCATCAGCTTGCCCGGTAGTACGACCTATAACGAGAGGCGGTGTGATGGACTAGTTATTGATCTCAGTGGGTAAATTGATAGGCCGCAAAATAAGCCCTTTTCCCTTTAAGTTGCCTTAATTGTCAAGTGAGTAATGAGCGAACGGGTGATCACCAGCGAAAGATAATTTAAACTTAATAGGTGCAGGAGGTGATGTTTTACACAGAGCTCATAATTAGTTAGATACCGGGGATGGGAAAATTAAAATCAGTAGATAAGGTGCCACAGAGAAGGGAAGCGAGTGCATAGAAAGAGGGTATAATATACTGTGAAAGTCGCCGAGCGTCCTTGTGTGAGTAGTAGTGTAATTACGCGGCCGCTGGAAGTGTATAGTAAGCCTCGTACAGAGTGACGAATGTAACAATGACTAGCACAGAACGCGCAAATGTGAGTAGTCTATCAGGACACTGAAAAGTTAATATTAACAGGTTGCACAAAGAGGATTTAGCAGACTAAAGTAGTAAATGGACCCCAAAGGTGCGAAGTCATGCTCTCTCAACGTGGCAACGCGCTTAGCAGCATATAAACAAGGGGATTAAACCATGATAGTATAATACAGGCATGTAAGTAGAATAACTCAACAGGAAGGCAAGGAGGACTAGTAGGAATAGTTATCGCCGATGAGGCGAAACAAGTGAGGACCTCAGTAGCAGAAGGCGCAGGCTTTGCAGGAATTGACTGTAGCAGGCAGCCATCACCTGAACAACATCACTAGAGGCCAGCCAGCAACCTAGTGGGTAACTAAGTCCGTGTATCTGTACACCCTCACGCCTAGGGATGGTAAGACCAGTTCATCACAGTACTATAAACGCGACCTTTCTGTGTCGAATACGTAGTATATTACTAGAGTTCTCTCTCCACGTCCTGTCCTTCACCATATCTCCGCGCTACCTAGTTTCTCGAACTATACGCTGCTACTACTAGTAGCATGGGGGTTATGATTTTTTTTAAGAAATAATTTTCCCCTTTCTTATACAATGAGTTTCCTTGAAGTTCAAAAAAATAAGTAATTGGAGGAATGTTCTGAGTTTTAATGAAAGATATACATCTTAACCAAAGATATTAAGACATAATGATGTTCGTTCTAAAATAGTTTACTTGAAGAATGTGTCATGAATTCTAATTAAACGCATCTCAACAACATACAAGAACTCCATTCATTCAGTAAAAGAATTCAAGGCATAGCACAAACATAATACTGCTTAAACTTATTAGGAACCAGCCATTAGGCCCTTTTAAAGTTCATGGTGTGCTCAGCAGACTTCATTTAGCCAGCAAGAGAGTGTGGAGCCTAATCTTACAATTTACGTAGTAGTCATACTCAAACCATAATTCCAATTCTCTCTCTCTCTCAAATAATATCTTATAGGAGAAGTTCCTGCGCATATATATTAAGATGAAATATATGTCACACATGACAGCTCTCTCTCTGTAAAGAGCATACTTCATTTATGTATGAATAATTTGTAGCTTGAGCAGGAGAGCCTCTGACAGTAAATATTAAGTGTTGAGGATATTCTCGATCGGTGCACTGTAGCTGTCTGCCACGGGCTCTGTCTTTCATTCCACAGGGGTGATCCCTCGTTCTTCTCCCACTAGTACACTTCCTCACTCCACTACTTGTGAGGCCATCTCACTCTCGCACTTCCTCTAATCTTCTATGAAAAAAGACTAGAAATGGATCTTCAGTCGACTGAGATTCTCCTTTATATCCTAGGTCGAATTATCTGGTCCTACTCGCACAGAGAATCAAAGCATTCCCATCACATCGGAGAATAGGATAGACTAGCTACTCTCTGCGACTAGTTGAAAACCTAACATTAACTCTTGTACAAGCAGAGCAATATATGTATACTCTTCCTATTGCGGACACCATCGTGAAGTCTATACCTGTCTACCTTAAGCACTAATATAACTCTAATAGCATATCACATCCTTCAGGTGTCTCTGATGCTTGCTCCAGCGGTCGATATAGGTGATTATTTTAGCTCAGTCTCAGATACGCTCATCTTCCACTTCAGCTTTTGGAGAGGCGCCTATGTGGATCTGTGGATCACTATTGAAGTTAATACCTTGACCCCATCCTGTGGTACTTCTCTCGAGCAAAATCTGGATTGTGGTTTGCTTGGTAGATTGCGTGACTGTGTATTTTCAACTTCCTTCACTACAAGCAAATAAGATTGTGGGCGCGGAGCAGCGTCAGGCGAAGTAAGAAGACCTGTGAAACCTCGGATAGACACTGTTGGGTGCAGTGCACAAGATATAGTGATGAAGCTGCATGTCGGTACACTGTCGTAAGAACGTGGTGATAAGCAGACTTAACCCAGAGCACACGCAAAAGTCTGTGCTCCGCAAACATTAGTACCAGGAACCAAAACCTTGTGGTACGTGTCTTGGCTTTAGAAGCGTCCGCCTGCTCGATGCGTGATGATGCATGGGTCGCCCAGTCATCGGTCGAGATAATTGCATACACTCTTCCATCAGCATTCACCACTAATAGTAATGAGATCACCAATATATAAGAAGACTTTTTAAGAGAAGTAGATCCGAAATGACTGTAGAAAGAGACGATTATTAAAATGTGATCAAGTTCAGTTGGTTCCTGTAGGAGGGGACCCAAGAGAGGAGAGAAATTGGGTGGGCGTACATAGCTATGTTGCTTATGAATGTCTTGGCTTCAACTATAGGGTGGACTCCTGACTCTAGTATCGTACATACTATTTGAAGCAACCTTGCCTTTAGAGGCCTACATAGGTATGAGATGGTTATCTAACAGTGGATTGGTTTAAATTTTAAGAATGTGAGAATATAGCAGCTGCTGATAAGAGAGGCTACAGTGAGCACAGCCGTTGTTAAATCGTGCCTGAGGCATTGAGTGTAAGAAGGCTGCAAAAAAATAAATAAAAATAAAGGATCAGCAGTGAGAAAAAGACAGGCTTAATGGGATGTACTGACTCTCATCATGTCTGATACGCCCTTCCAACACACGTAATGTCAACTATAGAGAGAAGAGGAGAGAGAAGGCTATACAAAAAATTGACAGCTCAGCAACATAAGGGCAGTACCTATGTCGAAAAGTTGCTCCTTTATGAGATGAACTGGAGAGTAATGGCAAATGCACTTCAGAAGGGTGGGAGATTAAGCTCTATATCTTAGTATGTTGACCGTGCGAGCTGGCAGTGTCGAGTCACAGTCTCGTCCCAAGTTACGGGAATCCTAGTCAGCTCAGAGACAGGGGCCAAATGGCTACTTGTCCCAAGAGACCCCAGCCGCATTTGCAACTTTCAACTGGCCTGTTCTCACCCAGGCCATCTCCACTGTGGAACAGACACTGAGAGATGTTCGCAGCGTCCTTGGTGTAGGTGTGATATCGAACTTGTATTTCGCGTGGCTCCAGGCAGCAGCACCGAAGTAGCCGAAGAATGACGTGCCCAGTAGCTCACTTTCCTCTGGGGTGAGACGATTAGTTGGCGAGCTTCGTGGCGACACATGTAGTCCTCCCAAGGTGCGTCGCTGCTTTGGTGATTTCGCTCACACAGCTAGGTACACCCAATTCAACTCGGTGTTCATGGAGCATGCACGCTTAGGGTCCTTCGCACGGCTAAATCCTGCTCTGGGTCACTTCTCCTGGTCTGGGCCATCTCCAGTGTCAACTCGTATCCCTGGTTGATGAAGAGTGAATTATTAGGGATATGGGCACTCTTATCATTACATTGCATACCCGGTAAAGGCACTGCTAGAGAAAGTCGGTATTAAAAAGATATAATAATAAAGAGGTTTATGCATTAACCCCTACTAATGGCTTCAACACTTTCTTTCTCTTATGATTCCTATCCTTCCTTTTTCGATAAGAGTGAATTGAAAGAGAGAGCGGAACGGTCAGTCTACCTTGCAAGTTCCCCAGCGTGATAAGATCATGAACACAGATGTGATGAGCAGGTGATCGCGGTCACAGGCTGACTACTAAATAGTGCAGATAAGTGTGCGTAGAGGCATTAACCTGCGCGTACTGTGGCGCTGATGGTATAAGGTTAACATCGCGAGAACTGCAAGAAAGACAGTTCTGTATCTCCACAGTTTCCGATCTACCCAAAGTACACGCACCACCCTGATTGAACTGTCATCGAAAGCGTTGGTAGAATGAAAATGAACCCTGCCCCTATATATTGGAGACCAACAGCGGACGTGCTCAACATCTTCTGTTGTCTTAGCTGCTATCGAAGAGCTCCCATTACATACTAATCTGACAATAAGTAATGTGTACTTCACTGTGTTTCACTGATTATCCCTCTCATGCTTTCTCCTCCAACTTCCAATATCTCCAGATAACCCCATCACATGCCACCAAAAAAACCTGCCGTAAGATCCCAGCTACAAATGCACACAACAACAGAATCTCAAAACAGAACTCTGACAGAAACAAAGGGAGAAATTGATTGTTCAGCTTTCACTGTTGGAGCAGAGGCAGGAGGACAGCACTTGGCTGATCTGTCCAGGCAGCCAGGACCCCAGCCCACATGACACTCGACCTTGAACTCTGATGGCAACAACTCAGAGTGGGAAAGTTCATCACTTAAGGAGCCCTCAAGGAAAGCCAGGCAGGCCGCCCATCAAGATCCTGTAACTCCAGCACCCTGGGATGGAATGCTTCTGGCTTCTCTCAGCATTCTACTCATGTACACGTACATACACATAGACACCCACACACACACACACACACACACAAGGGGGGGGAGAGAGAGAGAGAGAGAGAGAGAGAGAGAGAGAGAGAGAGAGAGAGAATAACAATAATAGAAAAAAAATTTAATGCATTTGAATAAGAATGTCATCTCTAGGTACCCGAGGCACTTAACTATAGCTACTCGAGATTTGTGGGGTTGGACGAGGCACACATAATGTGAGCCCGTTGACTGTTGCTGGATCCATTTAGCAAAGTATAGAGAGAAGAAAAGAGTAGTTTTGAAGCTGAATGCCAAACCCTTGAATGGCCCCAGAATGTGTAAGCTGACTTGCCAGGCCGACTCCTTCTCACAGGGGAAGAGAGCATAGTAGCAATGAGTCCACACTTCTGTTCTGTTCTTTTACATGTGGGAATCCAATTGCAATCACAGCTTAGCCCAGTCCCATGAAAGCAAGAAACAGGAAAATTAATCTGACATTAAAGTCAAGAAATAAGAAAAGAAGGAACTCAAGGAAGGCCCTTAGAGGGTTTTATTGAGTCTAAATACAGAAATAAACATATATTTATTGCCTCCAGTCTAGGTGTGAGCAATCCCCCTCCAATAGATCTGATATTCAGAAAAACTGTCATTTTTGAGTGAATCAAAGATAAAGTAGCTGACAAAGTCAATCTCTGCAGAGTAGACAAGTCCATGGTACAACAGGAAGTGTAGCAGGGTTTTGGAATTTGATTAAAAAAATAAAGCAATGAACACAAAGCCCATCTGTGGATTTATTCACTATGATGGTAGGAGTCTCTCTCTCTCTCTCTCTCTCTCTCTCTCTCTCTCTCTCTCTCTCTCATCTCTCCTCTCATTCTCTCGCTCTCTTTTGTCTCTTAATTATCTTTGTTCTCTGCGACTTCAGGTTAGTATTGGTAACAGTAGTAAATAATTAGTCACTATGTTTGAAAAGAGTCTAGTAAATTATAAATAGAATCCATTGACTGTTGAGAGAGCAGGTGGACTGGACTGGCAAGTGAGTCAGTGTCTCATCTCCAAGGTCATGAGCTCTGTGGCTCTTAGGCTGGGATGTCCCCCATCGTCCCTTCTCCCTCAGCCCTGGTTGTAATCTGTAAGTACATGCTCTGATAGGCAAGACTGCAGCTTGGACCAGTGATTAAAGTTACAAAAGAGAATACAAAGTGTGCAAACAGAGGGGAGGAACCCACCCTGCTAAAATGAAAGGAAAATTGAACAGGAGTGGATATATTTTGCTCCGGGCGACACCTCAACCCTAACCACAACCTAACCAAATCTAATGCAAGAATAACCCTAACCCTCAACTAAAGCAAAGGTCAAAGCCATTCTGGGCCCAACCATTACTGGGCTTGTGAGCAGGTAGCATGTTGTGACTTGGAAGCATGTGCATACAAGTGTGTAGGCATGTGTGACAGATTGTGTCTCCACCTCAGGTACCAAGGGCCCTGGGGCTTTGCTGTGTACTTGAGATTGTGGAACCCAGTATATTGGTGGCCCAGCCAACACCACTCCTGATCGCTGTATGAGAGGAGGATCTGCCCACAGCAGCTGACACAGAGCCACCTCCAGACGTGACAGCAGATGCTCCGGCTCTTGTACGTACATGCTCTTGTGGAATTAGAAGAATCAGCCCATGCTTCTCTCTATCTGAGGTGAACATATTGTCACTCTAACCAGCACCGCCTGCAGAGCAGAGATGGGTTTTCTGTCTCTACCAAATATATCTTCTTATTTGTTTTTACTTATTTTTAATGTTTTTTGCTTTTTGTTGTTGTTTGGATATTAAGATTAATAAAGTTCATTACTGTTTACTTATTCAAATTTGCATGCTTTGGGTGGGAAGTCTTCTCTCCATGTAGTATATGACTAGCATGTCCGTGTGCAGACAGCAGTCCCAAGTCAAGCACTCGGTCATGGTAGGAGGACCCTTGCAGGCCATCCTAGAAGCAAGGCAAAGAACACTGTTGGTATCAGTGGAAAGGGGTTACTAGCCCAAGTGCCAAGGGATGCAGACTACATCAGTGTGAGTATAGGGTCCAGTGGGACACACAGCCCCTGGCAGTTAGGCACATGGACTCTGAGGCTGGGGAGGCCAATGATCATGGACCCAAGTTTCTTTCCCTTGGTCTCCTGGTTTGTTGAAATTAACAGCAGCCCCCACTCAGAGTAGGGTGAAGTCAACCGAACTGTATGGCCTGCCAAGCTTGGCACACACACTGACTACACCTTGGGTCCTATGCAGTACACAATTTGAAAGGAAAGAATACAGTTCAAGCAGCACTTTAAGCCCTGAACATCTTTAAACAGATGATTTCCATAAAAGATTGCTAGACTCTTCACAATCTGAGGATGGTCAACAAGTGATAAAGCCTAGCCCTAGGAATATTTGCACATTTGTCTGTTGGAATCCCTTGGGTGCAAGGTTCAATAGTTTACCATGAATGGGCAACCCTCCATAGGAAAAGTCAGGGATCAGTATTAGAAAGGGATCATTGCAGGCCTCGTCCTGTGCAAGAGATATGCTGTCTCCTGTTTGAGAAGAATCAATTAATGCAGGGCACACGCAGAGCCGAACAGCTCATTAGGCCATCTGGTGAGGCAGGGTCTATCCACTGCATGTCACCTAGACTTTTAGATTGGGAAAAGGTTATACACATCTGGGTGCCCCAGGCACAAGGATGCACGGGAGATCGTCCACGTGGCAACATGAGAAGGTGAGCTGCACGTGACAGCTACACTCAGAGCTAGAGTGTCCAGTAACCGTGCTGCTTAGAATACAGGGTTGCTGGTGCCACTCGGGGGGAAAAGCTAAAGATGGCTATTGCTCTTTCTACCAAGAAGTAGGTGTCGCTGTCATCTGAGCAATGCGGGTACACAGGAAACAGCGACTTCTGGGGCTCAGGACTTCCCATGAGTGAAGCCTGGCGAAACCCAGCCGCCAGGCCCAGGTCTGGAACCAACTTCCAGGTAACAGTTTCTCGGGTGGCCTATCACGTTCTCTCCCAGCACTCTAGTCCTGTCCACTCCTTCCCCCTCTTCACACTGAAGTCCGGCTGTCCTCACCAACCGGTCTTAAGCCTTCCCCAAAAGGCCTTGAGGCCCCATGGACCACGTTGGAGCAGCATTCCTTGTTCCTGAGTGCAAGCCTGGAGGAGCAAGGACCTCCTCCCCACGCCACAGGAAACTGATGGCCCTGAAGAGGGTGGCCTGGGTGCGGGGTCAGAGTGGACCGGGAAAGAGAGGGAGGCCCCCGGACCTCGGGATGGGGAGATTCCCTCTGGTGTAAGGGCTTGGAGGGTGAGGGAGGACCCAGCAAATGTCCAACGTCCTAAAGGACCAGGAGAAGGCGGACCAAGGGTGGCCTGGATCCAGGGCCAGTAATGAACTTGGCGAGGAGGGCGGGGCCAGGAGGCGGGCATGAGCTCTGGGCTAGTAGACCTGAAGTGTGCATCCTGGGAACCAAGGAACTAGATAGTGAACTTGGAAAGGAAGGGTGGGCTCCTAGGAGGTCAGTGGACCTGGAGGGGTGGATCCAAGTGGACACGAGAACTTGAATTGTAAGACCGGGCCGGAGGTGGGTGGGGCGGGGGGCGGTCCCTGGAGAGCTGAGATCCTATGCTGACGGAATGCCCACTTGGAGGAACTGACTTGGACAGGGTGTGTTGAGACCAGACACTGGTGCACGCCAAGCTCCTGGGCGGGTCTCAGGGCCAAGGGACCTGGAGGGCCACTAGGTGCTCCGAGTTCAAGGGCTTGGAGTGGGAGAGCCGCGAGGGTGGTACTAGAGTGGGGCTCCAGGGGGTGCTGATGGACCTGGGGACGGATAGGGGAGGGTGTTATGGGCCTGGACAGGACAGAGCAGGCACCAGGGCGGGGCTGACGGAGCGCGAGGATGGGGATCGGACCAGTTAAGAACCCGGAGAGGAACAAGGCGGGTCTCAGGGACAAAGAACCTGGAGAGCGGGGCAGCCAAAGAGGCCCCGGGGAACCTGGAGAGCGGGGCAGCCAAAGAGGCCCCGGGGAGGGGACGGTTGGGGAGCCCGATCCTGGCCACCACAGGTCCAGCTCCACCAAGGGGAGACGGGGTCGGCTGCTGTGCGGACTGAGCAGCCAAGGTGGCTGGGCGCGAGCGGTAGCTGGAGGCAGCCCTGGGTCAGTGGGCGTGGCCTCCAAAGTCCCGCCACGCCTTCCCTGGTGGCGTGGGAGGACAGAGCGCGCGGGTGGTTGCGTGGGAGGCTGAGGCTGGGGTCGCCGCACCTTCTCCACCGCGACGGCCCCGCAGGGCGCAGAGAGTGCGGCCTACGCGCCTTCGTGTCCCATCCCGGGACCCCGCGGTGACCCGGAGCCCTGCTCTGAGCTGTGGGCTGCGCTCTACGACCACGACGCGCGCAGTGAGGAGGAGCTGAGCCTGCGATGCGGGCAGCTGGTGCAGGTGCTGTCCCGCGACCCCGCGGTCTCCCGCGACGAGGGCTGGTGGGCCGGCCAGGTGCAACGGCGCCTGGGAATCTTTCCCGCCAGCTACGTGGCCCCGCGGAAACCAGTGGCACCTCCCGCGCGGTCCCCGCCACTGCCGTCCTCGCCGGTGCACGTGGACTTCGAGCGCCTGGAGCTTAAGGAGCTGATTGGAGCGGGTGGCTTCGGGCAGGTGTATGGCGCCACTTGGCAGGGCCAGGAGGTGGCGGTAAAGGCAGCGCGCAGGGACCCGGAGCAGGACGTGGTGGCCGCGGTGGCGGGAGGGGCGGCTCTTCTCCATGCTGCGGCACCCCAACATCATCCAGCTGCGGGGCGTGTGCCTGACACAGCCGCCCCTCTGCCTGGTGCTAGAGTTCGCGAGCAGAGGGGCGCTGAACCGCGCGTTGGCGGCGGCGGCGGTCCCTGACCCGGGCGCGCTGGCCCGGGCCCAGGAGCCCGCATTGAGGAAGTGTTTCTTTTTAGAAGTCTCTTGAGGGCTGGAGAGATGGCCTAGCGGTTAAGAGTGCCAACTGCTCTTGCAGAGGACCCGGGTTCGATCCCCAGCACCCATATGGTGGCTGAGAACCGTCTTTAACTCCAGTTCCAGGGGAATCCGACACCCTCTTCTGACCTCCGAGGCATTGCATGACACAGGTGCACCAACCTACATGCAGATGGTACATTCATACACATAAAAATAAATAAAAAAAAAAGTCTCTTGAAACTTAATCTGGAATCTTAAAAAGTAACTAGGGCTAGGGGTACACCTCGGTGGTAGAACACAGGGCTAGCGTGTGAGAAGCTCTGGGTTCCGTTCTCCACCATCACAATCTGAAAAAAAGGCAGGATGGCAAGGCATAAAGGTACCTGCTGCCAAGGCTGAGGACCCAAGTTCCCATCAGAAGGAAAGAACCAACTCCCGAAAGCCGCCCTCTCATCTCCACACTTACTCCATGGCATGCACACCCACACATACATAAATAAATGTCATTTTTAAAAAGTACTTTAAATACATGAATCGAAACTTCTGTTTATAAATGCTACAGCTCCATTTGGCCTCTCCAGATGAATTTCATTCAAACCCGAACTACCTGTCTTCACTAGTTGGGCTGAACCCCTCAACAACCAGATCTATCTGGATCAGCCTAGTCTAGAGTAAAAGGCACTCATTTTAACCCAGAGAAGCCTATTTACAGTAAACCAAGAGTCCAAGTCAATCCCTTAAGGACATTTAACTCCACCCCAAGTCAGAAAAAGCACACCTTTAAAAAATGCATGGAGGGGCTGGAGAGATAGCCTAGCACCGACTGACTGCTCTGGCAGAGGAGCAGGGTTCAATTCCCAGCACCCACATGGCAGATAAGAACCTCCTTTAAGCCGGGCATGGCGACACATGCCTTTAATCCTAGTACTTGGAAGGCAGAGGCAGGTGGATCTCTGTGAGTTCAAGGCCAGCCTGGTCTACAGAGTGAGTTCCAGGGCTACAGGGAGACCCTGCCTCCAGAAAGAAAAAAAAAAGCCGTTTCTTCCTGCTAACCTAGTAATTCAGTTTTGGGGACTCAGGTTCTTCCAAAATTCTGATGATGCAAGGCATGGTGGTGCACGCCTTTAATCCCAGCACTCAGGAGACAGAGGCAGGTGGATCTCTGTGAGTTCCAAGCCAACCTGTTCAACACAAGAGTGTTCCAAGGCAGCTGGGAGTAAAGGGAGACCATGTCTCAAAAAGATTAAAAAAATTGATCTCTGTGAGTTCAAGTCTACAGAGCGAGCTCCAGGACAGGGGAGACCCTGCCTCAAAAATACAAAAAAAAAAAAAAAAAAAGATCAAAAAAAGTTCTGATGAAATAAATGACCACCGTCTCCATACAAAAAAAGGAAATACTAGGAGTAAGGCTCAGTGCTTGCCTACCATGTATGAAGCCCTGGGTTTAATACTGGGATTCAGGCTCAGTGTTTGCCTACCATGTATGAAGCCCTGGGTTTAATACTGGGATTCAGGCTCAGTGCTTGCCTACCATGTATGAAGCCCTGGGTTTAATACTGGGATTCAGGCTCAGTGTTTGCCTACCATGTATGAAGCCCTGGGTTTAATACTGGGATTCAGGTTCAGTGCTTGCCTACCATGCATGAAGCCCTGGGTTTAATACTGGGATTCAGGCTCAGTGCTTGCCTACCATGTATGAAGCCCTGGGTTTAATACTGGGAGTCTGGCTCAGTGCTTGCCTAACACGTATGAAGCCCTGGGTTTAGTGGCCAGCATCACCTTCCCCCATCCCCTAAAATGATCTAATATGGGAAAACATTTTAATATGAAAGAAGACAAAAAGCAATCTAGGGTTTACTGAGCTCCTACTATGTGCTTGGCACCTGTCCTTTATACTGCTCAGAATACAATGAATAAAACCCATTGTCCTGTACCTAGGAGTGTAGCTCAGTGGCAGATCACAAGCCCTGGATTTGAGCCCTAGCACCACAAAAATAAAACAATGCCCTCAAAAAGTAAAGCAGCTCTGGCCTCACAGTCACATGCAGTGCAGCAGGGTACAGACTATAGACACCATTTCACTATGAAAGCTGAGTGTGGTGGTGCCTGACTAAGTCCAGCACTCAGTGACAGAGGCAGGAAAATCTGTGAATTTGAGGCCAGGCTGGTCTACTAGTGAGTTCCAGGGCAGCCAGGGATAGACGGTGTCTTGCACAACAAAACAACAAAACAAAACAAAACAAAACAAAAATAAGATCTTGAGGATGGAGTAATGGCTGGGCTCTAGCTGTTCTTGTACAAGCCCAGTTTGGTTCCCAGCACCCACATGGCAGCAAACAACCTCTGTAACTCCAGTTCCAGGGATTTCAATGCCTTCTGGAGTGCACTGAACACTGCAATGCACCTATATACATGCAAGCAAAACACTTGCACACATACAAATAATTTTTTAACTAAAAAAAAATCTTGATGTAACCCCAAGGAAATAGACTGCCTTATATTGCACTACAGTTTTCCTATGGGGGCCTTGCTCTCCCATATACCAGAACAAGGAATAATAAGAAGGAAATTAGTATTGTGATTGCCAAATGCATGGGAGGACACTGTGCTTTTTCATGACATTGAGTTTTTCCTACATTCAAAACCCATCTTCTATGAGAATATTGAAGAATTTCTTAACCTTCTTCATAGATGTCACCCCTATTTCCCTTTGTAATCACCACAGCTCCCCGAAAAGGAAGAAGAAACACCTCGCTATTCTTAGTACATATTTAGTTAGGATAAAATGAAAAGATACTTTTTTAAAATTTTTATTATTTTCATTTTATATGTATGAGTATGTTGCTTGGATGTTTGTAAGTGTACCTATGTGGTACAATGCCCATGCAGGTCAGATCCCCTGGAAATGGAGTTATAGATGGTTGTTATCCACCATGTGGGTGCTGGGAATTGAACCTGGGTCCTCTGCAAAAGCAATCGGTCCTCTAAACCACTGAGCCATCTCTCCACCCGAAAAGATACTTTTATCAAAGAGATGGAACCATTAAACACGAAAACAGCATTCATCTTACTCAGACTCACAAGCCAGCAACTGTGTGTGTTAGTCAGAGAATTTTCCTAGTACTTGGGAAAAGCAGACTTAGTTCTCTAAACTATACAGACCTTAAATTACAGGCTTAAACTTCATTTTCTGAAAACTCATATGCAGTTGGGTGGAAAGGTACCCACGCAATGTGATCTGGGAACTTGGGAGGCTGAGGTGGGATTGCCTAATCTAGTCTGTGTGAGTACCAGACTAGCCAGGACTACAAAACAACGTCCTGTCTTAAAACAGAGGAAAAACAAAAGACCACAAGAAAACCCACAGACAACATGGCTATTAAATGCAAGGACCCAGGTATCAGGTTATCAATTAGCTAGACAGTGGAAAGCAATTTTCTCTTGCTATGGGCCTGTCAGCACTCCGGATCCCCGCCCCCCCCCTCCCCCAGGCTGAGTCTTATAAAGGTCTTACAATATTCCACTATTTTTATTTAACTTATTTACAGTTGGAGATCTGGTTATACACCCCAGGTTGGCCTGGAAATCACTATTCCAACTCCCTGGCACTGTATGTGGGCCACGACTGACCTAAAACCGGTTGTACACACCACGACCGGCATCCCAGCACTCAGGTTGAGGAAGAAGGCAAGGAAGGCGCCAGCCTCATCCTCGGTTACAGCAGGCTGAACCCCAGCCTGGGCAACAAAAGACCCTGTCTCAAAAAAAAAAACAAAAAAAAAAAAAACGAAACACCTAACTCACCTATTTTGTGTCAAACACTTTCAGGTGCTGTGGCTTTTTCCACTTAACAAATAGTAATGTACAAGTTAAGTACAGGGTAATATGGGAGACTTTTCCGAGATGAATGACCTTGGTCCATACAAAAAATGTCCTCAAGACAATGCAAGCTGCTCTCCCTCCAACAATCTCTTCCCTAACAGACTCTGGGACGCTCTCTTCCGAGTCCAAAAAAAAAAAAAAAGGCAGGAAAAAAGGCTGTTTTCAGCCTTGAATAAACGTATGCCCGACTTAGCCCAGGGCGCACCCCAGGAAAAAGGATTGCGAAGGTGGCAGGCGAGTGGGAGCGAGTGAGGAGTGAGGCCGCGGTTACCCGCGCAGCGGAGCACCCCAGCCGGCAAACCCTTCCCGAGCGAAGCAGCAGCTCTGGAGTCGGGGTGTACTCGGTCAGCCCGCCCGCCCGCCCCCAACTCCGTGTCGCCGCGCTGCCCCTCACCTGCTTCTGCACGTCTGCGTCGCTGAGCGCCATGGCGAAGACCACACTAGGCAGGTGCACAGATACCGGAGCCGAGGCGAGCAGGAGCGGCAGAACCCAGCAGGAGGAAAACCCAAGCAAGACTCCGCTGCCTTCCCTTTCCCACCCCGGCTTCCGGTTCCTGCCACATGACCAGCAACCGCAGCGTTCTCATCCAATGGGAAGAGAATACTCACAGGAAAGCCTGCCCTTCGTTTACCCGGCGCTTGCGCAGTTTCTCCAAAGGTAGGTTTTTGGTTTGGGTTTTTGTTTTTTTCTTCTGTTGACTCGTGACTTGTTTTCAAGGACGGCAGAGTTCATAAGAGATGTGAGAAAGCATTAGGAATTATCAGAAATTAGTCGTAATTCTTCATATTTATTCAGCCAGTGCTTTTAAAAATGTAGATTTTATAGGAGAGCTGGCTACTGGCTGCTCTTGAGAGGACCTGAGTTCGATTCCCAGCACCCACAAAGCAGCTAACAGCCGACCGTAACTCCAGTTTCAGGGGGATCCAACACCCTCCTCTGACCTCCGTCGGCATTGCACGACACAGGTGCACCTACCTACATGCAAGCAATACAATACACGCATACACATAAAATAAAAATAAACTAAACTATAGAGAGATATTTTATTTTGTTACTATTTTACGGGGCTAGCCAGCAAGCTGTGTAACGAGGTTGGCCTTTAATCTTTCTGCCTCCATCCGCCAAGTGTTGGTTTTTTTTTGTTTGTTTGTTTGTTTTTTTCATTTTAGGAAAATATTTTAATGGTTGATTTGCAACCTCTTTGCCACCTGAGGTCCCTTCTTGGAACCCCCTCACCAGTGCTCTTCCCAAGCCAGCTGGGAGGTAGCAGCCCCTCTAGAGGACACCCTCCCACTCTTGATGCCTCCCATCCTCCAGAGAGGCCGGCTCTAAATCTGGGCCTTGACAGGCCCATCATATGTAAATTTTATAAAAAAGTGGGCAAAACACTGTATTGTGCCCCTTTTCTGAATGCTATGGGACCAGCCCACAGCACTGAATTAAATAGCATGTTAAATAATCTCTTGGTGCTGGCAGAGTGGGATGCCACAGCAGCAAACCCCCACCTTAGACAGGCTCCTGCAGCCTCAGTGTAGCTGCCCCATCTGGATCTGGACCTCACCAGAGCAGTCAGGGGGTATGGCCTTGCTTGAGGCCTGGCCAGTACCAGGACGCCCTCCCCATTAAAGGAGGGTGAGTCCAAGTGGATTGTACTGGTTCCAGGCACTCCACAGCCACTGAACAGGGATCACCCAGACAACAGAGTATTATAGCTCTCGCCTAAGTCAGAAGTATGTGAGGTTCTTGACAGCTCCCATCTCCAGCATGTGCTTGATGGCCAGGGGAAGGCTGTGGATCACACCTGGCTCAGCCATGGTCAATAACTGAAATTACTTCAGGAATGCGATGCAGCTCAGTTGGTAGAGTGCTTGCCTAGTATGCTCGGGGCCTTGGGTTCACTCCATCTGTAATCCACATGTGGCAATGCATTCGAGAGGTGGACACAGGAAAATCAGAAAAGTTCATTCTTTGGGCTGGACATACCTTTAATCTCAGTACTTAAGAGGCAGAGACATGCGATTTCAAATTTACAAATTTGAGGCCAGCCTGCTCTATGTAATGGCTTTCAGGCCAGCCAGGGCTACATAGACCCTGTCTCAAAAAATCCAAAAAAATCATTCTCTGTTACATAGGGGATTTGAGTCCAACCTGGGCTAGAGACTCAATATTTTATTTAAACCCAAACCAGATTTAGTTTAATAAAAACAGGCCCCTTATCAATAGTTATTGTTAAATAAGGTTTATGTGAAACATAAATTTGGACTGGGTACCTATGCTGGGCCCAATAGACCAAAGCACTATACAGTTTCAGTCAGGGGCTTCGATCCTTGTTTTGTTAAGGAGCTGTAGCCAATGTACTAAACCATGTCTTAAATTTTCCCACTCCTGCCCTATGAAGAAACAATCACATGTCTTACTTCCTGTTCTAGTCCCAGATCCTGAAAAAGTGAACCGACTGGAGCTGGCTAGAGGCAAAGAGGAAAACTTGTTAAAAAAAAAAATCTGATTCCCAACCCATTTTCACCAAGATATTTTTTTGGGTGGTGTTTTTGAGATGGGGTCTCCCTGTAGCTGATGTGCTTAACAGGTAGTAAGTAGGCAATACAAAATGGCAGACGTGGGCTGGAGAGATGGCCTAGCAGTTAAGAGCGCCGACCGCTCTTACGGAGGACCCGGGTTCGATCCCCAGCACCCACATGGCGGCTGAGAACCGTCTGAAACTCCGGTTCAGGAGAACTCCAGTTCCACGGGAATCCGAGACCCTCTTCTGACCTCCGTGGCATTGCACGACACAGGTACACAAACCTGCACGCAGACAGTACACTCACACACATACAAAAATAAATAAATAAATAAAAAACAAAATGGCAGACGTATGCTTCTAGCCGTTTCAGAAATTGTTGAAAATTCTTTTTTTATTTTAATTTTTAATTTTAATTTTTATTTGTTTTTT
>VZQC01007646.1:1043546-1054038 GCA_009823505.1 Rhizomys pruinosus
TCTGCAGTTATGCTTTTATTGATTTCTCTTTCTAAGTGCCTGGGGATGGTTGCTCCTTTCTTCTGTCCTTTGAATTGCTTCAAGTATTCTCTGAAGGGTTGGTTTTCCAGACATGTATTCTTTCATCTTGTTTATGTCATGGAAGATTTTTCTCTCTCCTTCAAATATAATTGACAGTTTCGCTGGGTATAGTAACCTGGGTTGGCATCTATAGTCCTTTAACACTGGGAATGCTTTGCTCCACGTTCTTCTGGCTTTCATAGTTTGCACTGAGAAATCCGTTGTAGTTCTGATAGGTTTCCCCTTATATGTAACTTGTTTTTCTCTTGTGGCTTTCAGAATTTTGTCTTTGTTTTGGGCGTCTAGTGTTTTAACTATGATATGGCGTAGAGAGTTTCTTTTTCTGATCTTGTCTGTTTGGAGTTCTATGTGCTTTTTGTATTTGTATTGGTTTGTCTTTTTTTAGTTTGGGGAAATTTTCTTCTATTATTCTTTTGAAGATCTGATCAATACCATTCCCTTGGGATTCTTCTCCTTCCTCTATTCTTGTGATGCAGTGGTTTGATCTTTTCATAGTGTCCCACAGTTCCTGGTTGTTCCACTTTTGAGTATTTAAAAATTTTTCATAATCTTTACTTGAGGTTTTTAGTTGTTCTGTGTTATCTTCCAGGTCTGATATTCTTTGTCCTGCTTCCTCCATTCTATTTCTGAAGCTTTTTTGATTCCTTTCTTCTTGTTTGGATGAGTGTTCGATTTCCTTTTTCATTTCATCCTGTGATTTCTTTAGTATTTCCACTTCATTTTGGAGCTTCTCAATCTCTTCCTGTAGCTCTTTGCTTCGCTGGTTGGTTTCCTTTTCTTTTTCGACATGGGATCTTTTCAGTGTTTCCACTTCCTTCCGGAGTTTGTCATTCTCTCTCTCTAGGTCCTTCTTGAGTTTTTCATTCTCTCTCCTTAGTTCTCTGACTTGTTCTTTATAGTCTTTGATTTCTTTGAGTATGTCCACAATTGTACTTCTAATATCTGTGTCCTGGGCCATCCCCAGGGGGATCCCACTGTAGGAATCTTCCACAGGGTTGGTAGAGCTTGTTGTGGAATTATCCTGCACCTTTCCCATGTTGTCCCTTTGTCGTGTCCCTGGCATGTGGGTTTCTCTTTGCCTGTATTCCAGTACGAATCCTGAATGGCTCTTCACTGTGTTGAAGGCTTGCTTTGCTTGCCTCCTTCAGATGCCTTCGTTGTTTGTTTGATTTGTTTTTCTCCTTTTCTCCTTGCTTACAGAGTGTTGACTTGTCTAAGTTTTAGGCTTTCTATTGGAAGTCTAACTCACTCTTCCCTTTCTGTTCTGAAGGTTCTCCAAAGAATCCACTTGGCTGGAGGGGGTGGTGATGATGTTGCCTGTTTAGCCCTCTCTGTGCTTCAAGTGGTCCTGGGAAATCCTTGATCTCCAAAAATTCTATCCTAATCTCAAAACCAATTTCATTTAATTGTCTATTAAACTCAAGTTAGAAATTCAAAGAACACTCTTTCTCGTCCTAGATATAATACTTAGATCCACATTGGGTCAGGGATGACAGTAGGAAAATGTTAAAAGTTTGTTTTCTGCCAGGCATGGTGGTGCACACCTTTAATCCCAGCACTCGGGAGGCAGAGGCAGGCAGATCTTTGTGAGCTCCAGGCCAGCCTGGTCTACATAGTGAGTTCCAGGCAGCTTGGGGCTACAGGGAGACCCTCTCTCAAAAAGACCAACAAAAAAAGTTTGTTTTCCAGAATTAAACCATTATATTTCTGTAAAAGAAGACTATGTACAATAAAAACCCTGCAACTCATAACATACAAGTCTTGAATCTGAGCTGAGGTGTCTGAGGCAGCATTCCTTAGGTGTAGCATGGTATGAGGGTATCGAAAGCAAAGTGCTCCAAGTTGTGTGTTCAGGACGAAGGCTACAAGGAAGTTGTGTGCCAAGTGACACAGGCAAGCTCTGCCAGAAATACCTCAGCTCCAGTATCTGCTTCATTTGATTAAGTTTTGATCATTGTGTGTTCAGTCTTTTTTACTGTTGTCAAGTTGTTTGTGGTATTTACTTTGTTATGTGACCTCATGTGGGGTTCCAGCCCACAGTTACAAAACGGTGGGGCCAATGAGACGGCTCAACAGGTGAAGGTGCTTGCCGAGAAGCCTGAGTTTGATCCCTGGAGCTCACAAAAGGGTAGGTGGGAACGGACTCCACAAAGTTGTCCCCTGGCAACTACACGTGCACTGTGGCATGCTCGGGAGCACTGACACATCTAACACACACACACACACACACACACATACACACACATGCATGCACTCACACACACACACACAAGCACACATGCACAATAATGATAAAAAATCTTAAAGGAAAAAGGGGAAAAAAAGAAATTTTGGACTAAGGTGTAACCAGGTAAGATATCTTTTTTCAGGGGGGTCTTTTTTTTGAGACAGGGTCTCCCTGTAGCTCTGGCTGTCCTGGAACTCGCTATGTAGACCAGGCTGGCCTTGAACTCACAAAGATCCACCTGCCTCTGCCTCCCAAGTGCTAGGATTAAAGGAGTGTGCCACCACGCCTGGCTAACCAGGTAAGATTTCTACTCCTCACTTTTTGTTTTGTTGTTTCATTTTGTTTGTGTGAGGTGGGGAATGGGGTGGGGGTGGGCACGTGTTTTCACTGGCTCTCAAGTGGATATCAGAAGACAACTTGCAGGAGTCAGTTCCTCCTTCCATCATGTGGGTTCTGAGGATTGAACTCAAGTTGTCAGGCTTCATGGCAAGTGCCTTTACTTTTTTTGAGCCACCTCTTCAGCCCTGGGTGAGACACAGTCTCGTGTACATGATACAAACCTCAAACACACTGCATGTGTGTTGAGTATGATTTGAACACTTGATCCTCCTGCATGGCCTTAGAAAATACTGGCAGCTGGGGATGGAGGTCAGTTGGTAGAGGGCTTGCTTAACATGGCAGAAGACTTGGGTTTGAGCTCCAGCACTGAGTAAACTGGACATGGTGGCTTATGTCTGTAATTCCAGCTCTCAGGAGGTGGAGGCAGTAGAGGATCAGAAATTCAGGGTCTGATAAAGCCTTTATACCACCCTGGATGGGCCCTGTTTCATCATACGTAGTGATTTTCAAGGCCAGCTATGTGAGACCCTGTCTCAAAATAACAACAAAAACCTAAGAAATCTTGGGATTATAGGCCTATACCACCATGGCCAGCTTCACATCTCTTTTTCAGTGCTATCTGATGCTGTTGGTTGGAGTTGCCAGAACCTGCCCTGCATCTGGGAACTGAGAAATTTCCCAATTGTATGTTTTGCTTAGTCTAAATTTAGTTGGACCCAGAAATGTTCCCATTATTTATCATCATCATCACCATCATCATCACCATCATCTATAATACTGGACCAGCCTTGAACTTGCTAGGCAGCTGCTATACATGCTAGGCTATACCCTCAATCCAGAAAGGGTTTTTTTGTGGGTTTAAAATGGGCTCTCCTTTAGCTTGAGTTGGCTATGTTGCCAAGAAAGACCTTGAATTTCTCATCCTCCTGTCTCCATCTTTGGAATGCTGGGATTGCAGACACTACCATGTCCAGTGTTTTTGGTGCTAGACACTGAAGCTAGGCCTGGGCATTCTAAGCAAGTGGTCTAACCAACTGAACTACAACCCCGGTCCTCTGTGTTTTGAATACCTTGGAATGTTTAAGGAGCACTTGCCAGGTATAATATAAGATGTCCCTTTTTTAAAAAAAATTTTTATTGGGGCTGGAGAGATGGCCTAGCGGTTAAGAGCGCCGACCGCTCTTACAGAGGACCCGGGTTCGATCCCCAGCACCCACATGGCGGCTGAGAACCGTCTGAAGCTCCAATTCCAGGAGAACTCCAGTTCCAGGGGAATCCGAGACCCTCTTCTGACCTCCGCGGCGTTGCACGACACGGGTGCACAGACTTGCATGCAGACAGTAGCCACCATGTGGGTGCTGAGGCGATCGAACCCGGATCCTCTGCAAGAGCAGTCGGTGGTGCTTAACCACTGGGTCTATCTCTCACGCCCTGAGAGGTAGTTTCATTTTAAAAACAAAATATTAAAAAAAAATAAAAATAAATTAGAAAGTTGCATATAAATATAATACTTGGGAGGCAGAGGAAAAGGAATCAAAGAGTTCAAAGTTCATCTTCTGCATTGGGGGTTCGTGAGACACTGTCTAATACAATCAATAGCCAGGGACATGGTGGTACTTAGCTGTGATCTCACCATTTAGGAAGTTGAGGTAGGAGAATCTCAAGTTTAAGAACAACCTCAGCTACACTGAGAGAGTCTAACTCGAGATTTAAAGACATAGAATAGATAGAAAATAGATAGATCCATGGAATGGTGGCACAAGCTGTGATCCCACCATTGGAAGATACTGAGATATGATTGTGGGTCCTAGGTAGCTTGGGCTACATAAAAATAAATTGTGGGGCCGGGCATGGTGGCGCACGCCTTTTTAATGCTAGCTACTCGGCACTGGAGGCAGAGGCAGGCAGATCTTTGGGTGAGTTCTGAGGCCAGCCGGTCTACAGACTTTTCGACCCTGTCTCAGAAAGACCAAAAAAAAAAAAAAAAATATATATATATATAATAAATTGTGGGGCTGGAGATATGGCTCATGTTAAGAGTTAACCCAACCTGCTCTTGTAGAGACCCAGGTTTCAATTCCCAGTCCACATGGCAGCTAAGGACTGTCTTTAACTCCAGTTCACAGGGGAATCCGATGCCCTCTTCTGAACCTCCTCGGCATTGCATGACATGGGTGCACTAACCTACATGCAGACAATTATACTCATACACATAAAAATAATAATTTTTAAAAAATTATATAAAAATAATGTGTATCTCTTTTATGCAGCTTCCTCATCCTCAATGTTAAGGACAGTTCAGCTGTCTCTGGCTGATTCACCAAGGAGCAGGACAAGTCCTGTCTGATAAGAATGTGGTAACTTTGCAGAGATAATCCCTGGAGTTACTAACTTATTATATAGTCTGCCCTTGGTATCCATGGGGAATTGGTTACAGGACCACTCTTGGTTATATGTCAAGTCTTTGACATATAATAGTGAAGTATTTATATATAATCTACATCCTTCACATTCTCCTGTATGTCTTCAGTTATGTCTACATTATTTTTAATGCCTATTAAATGTAAATGCTAAGTAAGGACATTTGTGTTTTATTGTTTAGATAATAATGATAAGAAAACATAAGGCCACATGCGAGGGCGTGGTGGCGCATGCCTTAATCCTAGCACTTGGGAGGCAGAGGCAGGTGGATCTTTGTGAGTTCAAGGCCAGCCTGGTCTAAAGAGAGTGAGAGTTCCAGGAAGCTGGGGCTACAGGGAAACCCTGTCTCGAAAATAGACAAAAAAAAACAAAAAAATCAATAAAAAAAAAATAAGGACTAAACATATTCAGGTGCAGTGACTTAAATGGAAAATCAATAGGGTCAAGATTATCATGTGCTCTCAACATTCTTTGAAAAGCAGAACTCTGAGGGAGTGAAGAGAAGGGCCTTCCTGTCCAGATTTACCAGTATTTTTATTTAAGTGACAGGGAGGGAAGAGAGCAGTACAATCCAGGGGGGAAAAAGGGTAAAAACATGTCTTTGAAAACAGCTAGAAGATAAACCATCTCAACAGATGATACTGTTTATCCCATGGTAGAATGCCTGCAAGTGGGACCAGGAAAGGCTGGACAGTTTACAGAACTCAGGTATGGAGCGAACTCTCCATTGGAATTCTAGCTGATTGTTTCAGCGTTCTGTCAGCTCCTGCTGGATATTGGGAAAGCCTACATACGATTTGAGATGTCATCATCCACATTGCTCTCCATGACTACTCTGCCTGAACAAAACTTTGGTATGATACCAATCACTTGCTCCTTTTCTATATCTGCTGCTTGCTATTTATTCTTTCCCTTTTGTTTGCTATACACTTAAAGATTTCACTCACTTGCAACATAAAGCACAGCTGTCACAGATCAGTCTCCAGATGGTTCAGGACAGCTACACACTCCCATAATCCTAACAGTTGGGGTAGAAGAGGCAGCGGGGTGCCAGAACTTCCATGTTCATGACTGGTTTCATGGTTAACACTGTCTCAAATATATTTTTAATGTGAGGAACGTAGACTAAACCTGCAAGTATTAACCAACTCACAGTTTCTCAAGTCTAGTATCCTTTTCTATTATCTTAGGTCTTATAGAAAGACATTTTTTTGTCTTTTCGAGACACGGGTCTCCCTGTCCCAGCTGTCCTTGAATTTCCTCTGTAGACCAGGTTGGCACTTGACTCAACAAAGATCCGCCTGGCCTCTGCCTCCCAAAGTGATAGGATTAAAGGCGTGCGCCACCAAAAAAATTTTTTTTTTTTTTTTTTTTTTTTTTTTTTTTAAATGTTATTTCAATACATTTCAAAAGATTTCCACTCCCAGATAAGACTATTCGCCCGTGGCTTCATCACAAACTGCTGGCCTAAATTCCATCAGGTTACTCATGAAGAGATGGTTCTGTATGTTCACCGTTTAAACCTACTCCCAAACTGGTTATCTAGGAAGTGAGTCAGCAAACTAGACAAACTGACGTGTGTGTGTGTGTGTGTGTGTGTGTGTGCGCGCGTGTGTGTGAGTGTTTTGTTTTATTAATCAAGGTCTCATGTAGCTGAGGCTGGCCAAAAACTTGCTATGGACCTGAGGAGACTCTTGAATTTATACTGACCCTGATACCAACCAAAGACAAAGATACCTGATGACCCCGGCCACTATCTCCCAGTGCCAGCACCGCAGACATACACCAACACACCCAGGCTAAACTGACTCTTGACTATTTGCTGAGAAGGAAGCAGGCAGACTAAGGTAAATGATACTGTAGAAGCCCCAGCTATCCTGGAACTTGATATGTAGATCAGGCTGGCCTTGAATTCCAAGAAATCCCCATGCCTCTGCCTCTGGAGTGCTGGGGTGAAAGGTGTGCACCAATACACCAGGGTGATAAATTATTTCTTAATGGTCAGGAAAAACATGAATGGTGGCACATCCTTGCCAATCCTGGCATGGAAGAAGGTGGGCAAGGAAAGGCTCTCAGGAATGGGGCAGCTGGGATACCTAGGAATTGAGAAGGCAGCTTGGGCTGTATAGTGAGACTATGTCTAAAAAAAAAAAAAAGGTTGTGTGGGCAGGTGGAAGGCACTGGGAGACTGGAAAGATGACTCAGTGGTTAAAGAGCACTGGGATGCTCTTGCAGAGAATCCGTTTCAATCCACAAAGCATCCACCACATGGAACAGAGAAAATAACCCAATCCAATAACTCACAGTTAAGGGGACCAATACCCGCTCTTTCTGCTATAAGGGCATAGCATGTGCACTCATACAACGTAAAAATATGAATGTATTGTCTGCATGTAGGTCTGTGCACCCGTGTCGTGCAATTCCGCGGAGGTCAGAAGAGGGTCTCGGATTCCCCTGGAACTGGAGTTCTCCTGGAATTGGAGTTACAGACAGTTCTCAGCCACCATGTGGGTGCTGGGGATTGAACCCGGGTCCTCTGCAAGAGACCTGTCTCTGTTGCCCAGGCTTGTTTCCAACTCCTGTATTTCCTGTCCTCATGAAGCTAAGGCAAGGTTGTTGTGGGATTTTTTGTTTCTTGAATATTTTATTAATTATTTTTATTTTTTGTGTATGAATGTATGCCTGCATATATGTTAAGTGTGACCATGTCATGCAATGCTTGAGGGTATTGTATCCTCTGGAACTGGAGTTAGGACAGTTGTTAGCTACCACGTGGGAGCTGGGAATCGAACCCAAGTCCTCGGCAAGAGCAACTGGTGCTCTTACCTGCTGAGCAAACTCTCTGGCCCTGTTTTTTTGTTTTGTTTTGCCATGTCAGGCATGGCACTAACAAGCCAGTCATATGGAGGTTGTGGATTAATTAAGATCACACTAATAGAAAAGAAGGATGTAATAAGAGACACTGCAAACACAGGCAAATTCCCAGAAAAGGGATTGCTCTGCTAGGAGGGAGGGAATGCTCTTTTTTATGGTAGTTAAAAGGAAAGGTCTTGGGTCTTATCAAGTGGGACACCTTTGTGGGGCTCTTATCTGTATGGTTGGGTAAACATGTCATCATTTTGACGAGGATCAAGTTTTACAGTAAGGGGTTGTCTCTTCATAAGGCTATCTGTGCATGGCAGGCATGGGTTACCAGTGGGGCTCAACTTCAGCTGATTTAAGCCTGGTCATTAAAAAGAAGAACTTTCGGGGCTGGAGAGATGATTCAGTGGTTAGCAGGTTAGGAACACTGGTTGCTCTTGCAGAGGATTGGGGTTGAGTTCCCAGCACCTGCATCAGGTTGTTTACAATATCCCATAATTATGATGCCATGTTCTGGCCTCTATGGGCACCAGGAACACACATAGTGCACATACATACACACAGGCATTCAACTATGCATAAATAAACAAATATATAAATAAGCTTTACATTTTTAATTTATTTTTATTTTATGTATATGAGAGTATGGCACACATGTGGTGCACTATGTAAGTGCACTTACATAGTGCACCACATGTGTGCCATACTCTCAGAGGCCAGCAGATTCCCTGGAACTAGAGTTACAGACTGTTGTTAGCATCATGTGGATGCTGGGGCTGAAACCTCGGTTCTCTGCAAGAGTACCCAGTGCTCTTAATGGCTGAGCCACGTCTCATAAATAAACTTTTTAAAAATAGCCACTTTTGAGCTGGGTGTGGTGATACATGCTTGTAATCCCTGCACGTTAGAGGTAGAGGCAAGCAGATCTCTGGGAAATCGAGGCAAGCCTGGACAGGAACTTTTCAAGATATTCTAAAATAGATTACAGGCAAGGCTTGTTAAGGAAAACTCTTTCTGAATGAGGCAGCAAGGGCCTTGCTCCAAGTCTAACCAGCTTTGAGTCAAAAGCAGCCCTGTTCTGAGATTAGAATAATTTACCACAGCCATCCACCTCAGAATGGCATCTGCATTACTGAGTTCAAAGTCAACCAGAGATACTCAGGGAGAGCCTGTAAAAAAGAAATTGCCAGGCATGGTGGTGCACGCCTTTAATCCTAGCACTCAGGAGGCAGAGGCAGGTGGATCTCTGTGAGTTCAAGGCCAGCCTGGTCTACAGAGTGAGTTCTAGGCCAGCTGGGGCTATAGCAAGACCCTGTCTCACCTAAAACGGACAATTATCATTTGCTACATTTACTTTAGACATTTATTTATGTATATGTTTGTGACTGCCTGTGAGTGCCACTGCCTGGGTGCCATGGCTTGTGTGTGGAGGTCAGAGGACATTTTTGGGACTTGGTTCTTTCGGTCCACTATGTGGGTCTTGGGAATGGAACTTAGGTCAGCAACCTTGGCAACAGATGCCTTACTCGCTGAAGTATTTTGCCAGACCAAGACTGTTTTTTTTGTTTGTTTCTTTTTTTTTTGAGACAGGGTCTCCCTGTAGCCCCAGCTGGCCTGGAACTGGCTATGTAGACCAGGCTGGTCTCAAACTCACAGAGATTCACCTGCTTCTGCCTCCCAAGTGCTGGGATTAAAGGCATTCGCCATCATGCCTGGATCTAAGACTTCTTTTTTATTTATATATTCAAAGAGGAAGTCTTTTTGGCTGTGAACTCATCTTCCTGTCTCAGCATCCCAGGTAGCTGGGACAAGAGGCACAAGCCAGAGTAGTTTATTTTATTTTATTTTTTTTAATTTTAATTTTTATTTATTTTTGTATGTGTATGAATGTACTGTCTGCATGTAGGTTTGTGCATCCGTGTCGTGCAATGCCGCGGAGGTCAGAAGAGGGTGTCGGATTCCCCTGGAACTGGAGTTCTCCTAAAATTGGAGTTACAGACGGTTCTCAGCCACCATGTGGGTGCTGGGGATCGAACCCGGATCCTCTGCAAGAGCAGTCGGTGCTCTTAACCACTGGGCTATCTCTCCAGCCCTGAGAGTAGTTTATTTTAAAAACAAATATTAAAAAATAAAAATAAATTGAGTTGCATAGTGTAATCATAATACTTGGGAGGCAGAGGCAAAAGAATCAGAGTTCAAAGTCATGTTCTGCTATTTGGGGTTCGTGAGACCCTGTCTAAATAAATCAATAGCCAGGCATGGTGGTACTTAGCTGTGATCTCACCATTTAGGAAGTTGAGGTAGGAGAATCTCAAGTTTAAGAACAACCTCAGCTACACTGAGAGAGTCTAACTCGAATTTAAAGAATAGAATAGAATAGAAAATAGAATAGAATCCTGGAATGGTGGCACAAGCCTGTGATCCCACCATTGGAAGACTGAGATATGATTGTGAGTTCTAGGTAGCTTGGGCTACATAAAAATAAATTGTGGGGCCGGGCATGGTGGCGCACGCCTTTAATCCTAGCACTCGGGAGGCAGAGGCAGGCAGATCTTTGTGAGT
>VZQC01007646.1:1061024-1095819 GCA_009823505.1 Rhizomys pruinosus
CGAAAAGCCAAAAAAAAAAAAAAAAGAAAAAAAAATATAAGATTGAGTGCATTTTTAGCCAGGCCTGGGGCACACGCCCTCAATCTCAGCACTTGGGAGGCAGAGGCGGGTGAATCTGTGGGAGTTCAAGGCCAGCCTGCTGTACATAGTGAGTTCCTGGACAGCTGGGGCTACAAGGAGTGTAGCCCCAGCTGTCAAACAAAAAATTGCCATTCTTTGACAGATTTGCACGTTTATAGTGTATTTTAGTCACCCTCCCAATTACCCTCTCTCATTCTTGTCACTGAACCCTCTCCTATTTGTAAAAGAAGAAAAAAATGAAGCTAAAAGTGAGACCTTGTCTCAAACAAAAAGTGCTTAGTAGCACTTTTTTTTGTTGTTGTTTATAAAGAGACAGAGTCTCATGTATTCCAGGCTTGTTGAGAATGTCGAGATCAGGACAGCTTGGCGGAGTCTGTAAGTCTGTTTCCCCCTGTGGGTTCTGGAGAATCTAACTCAGGTTGTCTGGCTCTACAGCAAGTGATTTTACTAGAGAGCCACTTTGCTGCCCTCCTCAAAGTTTCTTTTCTTTTCTTTTTTTTTACTATTTTATTATTTTTATTTTATGCATATGAGTGTATTGCCTGCATGTATGTAAGTACCCTCAGGGGTCAGAAGAGGTGGTTGAATTGCCCTGGAATTGGAGTTACAGACAGTTGTTAGCCGCCATGTGGGTCCTGGGAACCAAACCTGAGTCCTCTGCAAGAGCTGCCAGTACTCTTAACTGATGAGCCATCTCTCAAGACCCCCCCCAAAAGAAAAATTTGAGATTTATTTTTCTTAAGAAATATTTTAGGTATAAAATTGTAAACAGCATTTTCATTGGCTTTTATCTCTTCTCAGACATGATTTTAAGTATGTCTTGTTCCAAATAAGTGAAATTATCAGCAAGAATTTCTTGACAGGGTCTCCCTCGATAGCCCCCTCAAGTCTTGAACAGTGATCCTTGTGCCTTAGCCTCCCACTGGGATTTACAGGCCTGAAGCACCAGAACTTGACACCAGAGCACTATTTTCAGAATAGCTGAGGTTTCACTGTGCTGAAGATGAAGTCCACTGTCTTTTGTATGCTGAGTCCCACTCACATACATCCCAGCCTCTTCTGTTTGTTTTGCTTTTATTGTGCTGGGGGTCGAATCCCCTAGCCCAGTGGTATTCATATTTCTGTTGGTGCTGTTTTGATTCTTCTTCTTCCTCCTGTTCTCCTCCTCCTCCTCTTCCTCCTCCCCCTTTTTCCTCTTCCTCTTTCTCTTCTTCCTCCTCCCTCCTCCTCCTCTTCCTCTTCCTCCTCCTCCTCCTCTTCCTCCTCCTCCTCTTCCTCTCTCCTCTTCCTCTTCTTTAAGGGAGGTTCTCTTTCTGTTCCCCAGGCTAGCTTTGAGCTCTCAGCAATCCTCCTAACTCAGCCTCCAAAGTACTGAGATTACAGGGGTGGTCCACCACCACACCTGACTACTTTCCCTTTTTTTTGGTCTTTTTGAGACAGGGTCTCCCTTTAGTCCAAGCTGGCCTAGAGCTCTCTCTGTTGACCAGGCTGGCCTTGAACTCACAGAAATCCGTCTGCCTCTGCCTCCCAAGTGCTGGGATTAAAGGTGTGCACCTCTGCACCCAGCTACTTTCCTTTTTATTTATTTATTTATTTTTGGAGACAGGATCTCCCTATAGCTACAGCTGGCCTGGAACTCACTCTGTAGACCAGGCTGGCCTTGAACTCACAAAGATCCTCCTGCCTCTGCCTCCCAGTGCTAGGGCGCGTGCCACCAAGCCTGGCTTAAAGACGGTTCTTAGCCACCATGTAGGTGCTGGGAATCGAACCTGGGTCCTCTGCGAGAGCAGTCAACGCTCTTAACTGATGAGCCATCTTTTCAGCCCCACTACTTTCCTTTTTAAAACCACATAATATTCTAATATATGGGCATCTCACATCTTAGGAAACTTTTTCTTGTCTTCTACATCCCCTTTTCCTGTTTCGTTTTTTTGAGGGGAGGTGGATTTGAGATAGGGCCTCACTCTGTAGACTGGCCTCATACTTGATCTTCCTGCTTCTTTCTCTCCCATAGTCCTGGTTTTTCACGGTTTCTGACCATGCCCGGCCAATAATTTTGTCTTTCTGATAGTGTCTTGATTTGTCTCCGGTGACCCTCCTTCCTCGACTAGCAAGAGCTGCCGGCTCACACGTTGCACTGCATCCAGCTTAGGTGACTTTTTTTTTTCTCCAAAGCAATTAAAAGTTGTTTCAAATTTTGGCTGTTATTTATAAAGCTGTCTTGAGCATTAGCATCCAATTTTTGAGTAGGCATGTTTATATTTCTCTTGTGTGTACCTAGAAGTTGAACACTATAATCTGAATTTTGTTTTCGTTTTATACCAGCTATATACACAGCTACGGGAAGCTTGAAATGCTTACTGTTCAAGTCAGAATCTGTGTATAAGGGGGAGGGTTTCATGTTAGGAATTCCCCTGTGAGTGCATTATCTGTGAATGCCAACTGCTGACTGAAAATATTTTTGGCAGTTCTTAACACAGGATTGAACTAGAGTGTTCAGTTAGGCATGTTTCAATTGGAAGGGGACAATGAACCAGAATAGTACTGTCTGCTGAATTTTAAAATTGGCATTGCATTTAGTTGGAATTCAGCAGAGTGGAATAATCTTGCAATTTTATAATTTTTATTAGGCTGCTTTTGTGTTTGTGAGTATTCATGCATATGCTATGGAGACCAGAGGTCAACTTGTCTCATGTTTGTGTGTGTGTGTGTGGGGGTACACATTCATGTGGATTTAGGGGATTCAAATCCAGGTTTTCACATAGCAAACACCCATTTTCCCAGCCCCTACTTCATTTACAATTTTTAAAGTTTAATTTTATTTTTTTATGTGTGTGAATGTGCTGTCTGCATGTAGGTCTGTGCACCCGCGTAGTGCAAAGCTGCAGAGGTCAGAAGAGGGTGTCAGATTCCCCTGGAACTGGAGTTAAAGACGGTTCTCAGCCACCATGTGGGTGCTGGGGATCGAACCCGGGTCCTCTGCAAGGGCAATCGGGGCTCTCAACTGCTAGGCCATCTTTCCAGCCCCTACAATTTTTTAATTTTATGTGTATGAGTGTTTTGTGTGCGTGTGTTTAAGTGCACCCATGTTGTGCAGTGCCCAAGGCAGCCAGAAGAGGGCATCAGATCTCATGGAATTGGAGTTAAATATGGTTGTTAGTCACAGTATGGGTGCTGGGAACCTTACCAGGTCCTCTGAAAGAGCAGCCGGTGCTCTTAACTGGTGAGCCATCTCTCAGCCCCCATGCCCAGCTTGTTTCTTGAGACAGGATCTCTGTGTGGGACTTGCTTTGATTTGGGGTAGGGTGGCTGGCCAGCAAGTCCCACTTGTCTTCTTCCCTTCTCCCCAGCACTGGGATTATGAGAATGGGCCACCATGCCCAGTTCTGTATGTTGGTCTAGGTAGTGAACTCAGGTCCTTTGTGGTTGCATGGTAAGCACTTTACTATTTCCCAGTTATTTTTGTTGTTGTTACTTATTTATTTATTTTTGGTCTTTTTGAGACAGGGTCTCCCTGTAGCCCCAACTGGCCTGGAACTCACTCTGTAGACCAGGCTGGCCTTGAACTCACAGAGATCCACCTGCCTCTACCTCCAGAGTCCTGGGATCAAAGGCATGTGCCACCACACCCAGCTTGTTCATTTTCTTGAGATAAAGTTTTACTGTGAAGCCCAGTATTAGCTGTAACTCAGTAAACTCACAGTAATCCTCTTTAGTACTGGGATTTAAAACTGTAAACTATCACACCCAACCTTGAATTTTTTTCTTTAAGAAAACCTCGAATTCAATGGGAGATTATTAGGCATGAATTGGAAATTAGTGTTCTTAGGTGCTAGGCTGTGACTTAGTGGTAGAGGCCCTGTATTATTATTTCCAGTATCACACAACACAAACAAAAGATCCATATGTTGTGGGACATACTTATAGGCTTAGCATTCAGTAGGTTTAGGCAGGAGGATCATGAGTCTCACAGAGATCCACTTGCCTCTGACTTCCATGTGCTGGGAATAAAGGTGTGTGTCACTACATCTGGCTCTTTTTAATTTTATGTGTTTTAGTGTTTGCCTGCATGTATGTATACACACCACATGGATGCAGTGCTCACAGAGGGCAGAAGAGGGCGTCTGAGTCCCTGGAACTGACGTTTCAGACAGTTGTGACCCACCATATGGGTCATCTGAATCGAACCCAGATCCTCTGCAAGAGCAGCTAGTTCTCTTAACCAATGAGTCATCTCTCCAGACCCCGGGCTTTTTTTTTCTTAATTTGCGTGTGTGTGTGTGTGTGTGTGTGTGTGTGTGTGTGTGTGTCTTTGTGTGGGTATATGCATGTGAGTGTAGGTTCCCATGATGGGCAGAGGTGTTAGATCTCCCTAGAGCTGGAGTTACTGGTGCTGTGAGCTGGCTGGCCTGGGTGCTGGGAACTGAACTTACCAAAAGTAGTATACACTGCTAAGCCATCTGTCCATCCTCAGCAGATATACTTTCATAAGAATTTATATATTTAAAACAGTCTTGCTATGTATCCCAGAATGGCCGCATACTCTCTGAAAGATCATGAATTTTCCAGATCTTTTTTTTTTAAAGACGGTTCTTAGCCGCCATATGGATGCTGGGAATCGAACCTGGGTCCTCCTCAAGAGCAGTCAGTGCTGTTAACCACTAAGCCATCTCTCCAGCCCCGAATTTTCAAGAGCTTATTCTTTTCTTTCTTTTTTTTTTTTTTGGTCTTTTCAAAACAGGGTCTCTCTGTAGCCCGTCCTGGAACTCACTCTGTAGACCAGGCTGGCCTTGAACTCACAAAAGATCTGCCTGCCTCTGCCTCCCAAGTGCTAGGATTAAATGTGTGCACCATTACGCCTGGGTTTTATTATTTCTTATGTGTATGAATGTACTGTCTGCATGTAGGTTGGTGCACCTGTGTCGTGCAGTGCCACGGAGGTCAGAAGAGGGCGTTGGATTCCCCTGGAACTGGAGTTACAGACGGTTCTCGGCTGCCATGTGGGTGCTGGGGATCGAACCCGGGTCCTCTGCAAGAGCAGTTGGTGTTCTTAACTGCTAGGCCATCTCTCCAGCCCCTTTTTTTTAATGCACAATTTGTTTAAGATCAGACCTGGACACCATGAGTGGTGACAAGGCCTGTAGCCGGCAGCAATATTGCTGCCAGTTCACGGCCATCCCTAGGCAACATGACCACTTCTAGGTCAAAGATGTTGCATGAGGCCTTGGAATGGAGCTCGGCGGCCCTTTCTTAGCCTGTGTGAGGCCCTGGGTTTCATCTCCAGCACTGGGTCCCCCTCAATAGTTAATCACTTTTTTTTTTTTGTTTTGTCTTTTCAAGACAGGGTCTCCCTGTAGCCCCAGCTGTCCTGGAACTCACTCTGTAGAGCAGGCTGGCCTCGATCTCATAAAGATCCGCCTGCCTCTGCCTCCCAAGTACTAGGATTAAAGGCCTGTGCCACCATGCCCGGCTCACTTTTTTTTTTTTTTTTGAGATAGGGTCTCATGTAGCTAAGGCTGGCCAAGATGCATAGTTGAGAGTGATCTTGAACTCTAAACATTAGAATTAGAATTTCAAATTAAGGATTTTTTATCCTTTTACATTAATTAATTAATTTTTGAATTTTCTGTGTGTATGTCTGAGTGTGTGTGTGTGCCACAGCACGTATGTGCAGGTCAGAGGACATCTTGTAGAAATCTCTTCTCTGCTTTCACCATTTAGGATCTGGGGCTAGAACTCAGCTCATCAGGCTTCACTCAGTGAACCATTTCCCTGACAATTAATTACTTCTTATATAAAGAACTTGTACATGACTTGAATTAAAAGATCTTGCCAGATACAATGTAAAGAGTGAAAAGAACTGTCTCTTTCATCACTTATAAAGAAAACTTGAGGGGCAGGAGAGATTGTTCAGTGGTTAGAAGGGTTTCCTGCTTTTCCAGAAGACCCAGCACCCCTGTCAGATAGCTTACAATCATCTACAGCTATAGCTCCCAGACTTTTCTTTCTTTTAAATTTTATTTATTTCTGTATGTGTATGAATGTACTGTCTGCATGCAGGTTTGTGCACCCGTGTCGTGCAATGCCACGGAGGTCAGAAGAGGACGTCGGGTTGCCCTGGAACTGCAGTTCTCCTGGAATTGGAGTTTCAGATGGTTCTCGGCCGCCACGTGGATGCTGGGGATCGAACCTGGGACAGACGGGAGCCAGGAAGAATTGACTAGATTCATCTCCAGGCAGGCTACAGATCAAATGGTTAGCAAACTGCTGCTGAGTCAGTACCACTCTCCTTGCTGAACACTCCCCATTAGGGTTAAATAGAGATAGTCAAGGGGTGGCTTTAGATTGCAGGCAGACAATAAGTACATAAAGAGACAAATACCATTATAGTGTTGCTATTGATTGATACTTGATAGATCTCATCAAAGTTTTTTGTTTGGTTTGAGACAGGATCTCCCCATAGCCCCAGCTGGCCCGGAACTGGTTGTGGGGACCAGAGTTTCACAGATCCACCTGCCTCTGCCTCCTGAGTGCTAGGATTAAAGCTGTGTGCCAGCATGCCCCAGAGGTAGGTGGATGTCTGTGAGTTCAAGGCCAGCCTGGTCTACATAGTGCACTCCAGGCCAGCTAAGGCTACAGGGAGACCCTTTCTCAAAAAGACCAATAAAGATACATTTAGTTGTTGTTGTTGTTGGTGGTGGTGGTGGTGGTGGTGGTGGTGGTGGTGTCGGTGTGTGACCGTGTGTCTGCGTATGTATTTCACATGTGCCATGGAGTGAGTGTGGAGGTCAAAGAAGGGAGCTCAAAGCAGGTTGATCTTGAGTTCCAAGCCATGTTGGGTTATATAATAAGTCAATTTCTCAGAGAACAAAGCAAAATACAACAAACAAAAAGAGGGGATCTGGTATTCTATTTTTGTATAAACTATAACATTCCCTCCCTCCCTCTGGTTTTTTGTTATTTATTTATTTATTATTTATTTATTTTGGTCTTTTTGAGACAGGGTCCTCCTGTAGTCCCAACTGTCCTGGAACTCACCGTATAGAGCAGGCTGGCCTTGAACTCACAGAGATCCTCCTGCCTCTGCCGCCCATGTATTGGCATTAAAGGCGTGGCCACGCCCACTGCTTCTGGTTTTTAATTTTCAAAAAATTAAAAAAAACCCTGAGTGTTGTGGCACAGAGACAGGTAAAGCTTTGTGAGTTTGAGGCCATGTTTTTTGTTTTAAAAGGAACCAAGGGGGTTACGCCAGGCGTGGTGGCGCATGCCTTTAATCCTAGCACTTGGGAGGCAGAGGCAGGCGGATCTTTGTGAGTTCAAGGCCAGCCTGGTCTACAGAGTGAGTTCCAGGACAGCTAGGGCTACAGGGAGACCCTGTCTCAAAAAGACCAAAAAAATAAATAAATAAATAAAATAAAATAAAATAAAAGGAACCAGGGGCTAGAGAGATAGTTCAGTGGTTAAGAGCACTGGCTGCTCTGCCAGGGGATCTGACTTCCTTTTATGGCCTCTGCTGGGCACTGATGCATATCGTGCATTTACGTACATGCAGGCAAACACTCATGCACATGTAAAATAAAAATAATAAAATCTCAGTTTTTAATTTTATGTGTGAGTGTTATATCTTTATGTATGTAAGTGTAACTGTGTTATGCAGTGCTCATGGAGGACAGAAGAAGGCATCAGATCCCCTGGAACTGGAGTTACGGGGGTTATTAGCTATCATGTGGGTGCTGAGAATTGAACCCTGGTCCTCTGCAAGAACAGCCAGTGCTCTTACCCGCTGAGCCATCTTTCCAGCTTGTAAATTTTTTTTTTTTTGACACAAGTTCTCCCTTTAATGCTAGCTGTCCTGGAGCTTGCTCTGTAGATCAGGCTGGCCTTAAACTCACAGAGATCCACCTGCCTCTGCTTCCTGAGTGCTGGGATCAAAGGCAAGTGCCACCATGCCTGGCAAAATGTTTTTTATAAAAGAAACCAAGGGGCTGGAGAGATGGCCTAGTGGTTAAGAGCCCCGACTGCTCTTGCAGAGGACCTGGGTTCGATCTCCAGCACCCACATGGAAGCTGAGAACGGTCTTTAACTCCAGTTCCAGGGGAATCCGGCGCCCTCTTCTGACCTCCATGGCATCGCATGACTCGGGTGCACAAACCTGCATGCTGACAGTACATTCATACACATACGAAAACAAAATTAAACAACAACAAAAAAAAGAAGCCAAGCAGAGTGTGGTGAGACTCTCTTTTAATTTTTTTTTTTTGTGTATGAATGTACTGTCTGTATGTAAGTCTGTGCACCCATGTCGTGCAATGCCTCGGAGGTTAGAAGAGGGTCTCGGATTCCCCTGGAACTGGAGTTCTCCTGGAGTTGGAGTTTCAGACGGTTCTCAGCCACCATGTGGGTGCTGGGGATCACAGCCAGCCTGCTCTTCCTTCCCAGTTACAAGCCAGCTGGGGCTAGAGAGACTCTGTCTTAAAAAACCAACCAGCTGGGTGTGGTGGCTCATACTTTTAAGCCCAGCTCTCAGGAGACAGAAACAGATGGATCTTTTTGAAATGGAGGCCATGGGGCTGGAGAGATGGCTTAGCAGTTAAGAGCACCGACTCTAGCAGAGGACCTGGGTTCAATCCCCAGCACCCACATGGTGGCTAAGAACCATCTGTAACTCCGATTCCAGGAGAACTCCAGTTCCAGAGGAATCCGAGACCCTTTTCTGACCTCCGCAGCATTGCACGATACAGGTGACAAACCTACATGCGGACAGTACATTCATACACATAAAAAATAAATAAAAATTAAAAAAGAAAACTGTGAAAAAAGAAATGAGAGAACAGGTACTAGGGTATGGGCTGGTGCCCGTGTGATTACCACATGAGTGGATAGAAAAACTAGGAAGAGCCAGCAGGATGGCTTAGTGGGAGAGGTGCTTGCCGTGTGAGCCGGGCAGCCCGGGTTTGATTCCCAGAACCCATGTGAGGGAGGCAGGAGAGAACAGACTCCACAAATTGTCCTCTGACCTCCACATGCACGCCGTGTGTCCACCTCTGTGTCTGACCTCCACATGCATGCCGTGTGCCCACCCGTGTCTGACTTCCACGTGCACACCGTGTGGCCACCCCTATGCACTATAAAAATAAAATAGAAAAAATAGAAGGAAAAGGAAAATTAAGTTAGTTTATATAGAAATTAAACAATGTCATATTTATTTATTTAATTTGTATGAATGTACTGTCTGCATGTAAGTCTGTGCACCCGTGTCCTGCAATGCTACGGAAGTTAGAAGAGGGCATTGGATTCCCCTGGGACCAGAGTCAAAGACAGTTCTCAGCCTCCATGTGGGTGCTGGGGATCGAACCTGGGTCCTCTACAAGAGCATTCGACGCTCTTAACTGCTAGGCCATCTCTCCAGCCCCAAACAATTTCATTTTTTAAAGATTCTTGCAAAGAAAAATCTTGAGTAGTTAGGTAACCTGAATCAGTGGGAGAATTACTGGTATAATAAACTTTATGTATAATAAAGTTCTAAACTTCAAACTGAAAGAAACTTTATGTTTTTAGGTTTCAAACATCTTTAAATAGACTCTTGGGAGCTCTGCCAGCCATTTCAATGGCGTCCTCTGCTACTGTGCCTCTAGGATTTCACTATGAAACAAAGTATGTTGTCCTCAGCTACCTGGGACTCCTCTCTGAGGAGAAGCTGCAAGAGCAACACGGCCCCTCACCCCAAGGTACTGTCTCTGGCTTATAGTAAATCATAGTAAGTTCTTAATTTGTATCTAAGTAATTTATATATGTAAGATCAAGCAATACTAATATTCTTTTTTTTTTTTTTTTTTTTTCCTTTTTGAAGCCACATGGGTCTTCCCTGTAAGCCTAGGCTGTGCCTGGAACTCACTCTGTAGACCAGGCTGGCTTGAACCAAAGAGATTCCCCTGCCTCTGCCCCACACAGTGCTTAGGATTAGCACGCAACACCTGCCCACCAATATTTTGTTTTTTTTTTAAGCCTCTGTGCAGTGTCGTACGTGATGCATCAAACTGCTGCTGGAATGTTCACACTGTTACTGAAATTCTAAACCCAGGGAGACTTCTCGCTGGGAATTTACTTTGGGTCAAGGTTGAGCTGTCTGCCTAAACTAATTTTTTTTTTTTAAATTTGTTTTAAATTTTTATATTATTTTTTTTTAAATTTATTTTTGCCTGTGTGTTAGAATGTACTGTCCCTGCATGCAGGTTTTGTGCACCCGTTGTCATGCAAAGCCGCCGGAGGTGCAGAAAGAGGGTGTCGGATCCCCTGGAACTGGAGTTCTCCGGATTGGCTTTCAGACGTTCTCAGCGCCATGTGGGGCTGGGGGATCGAAACCGGGTCCCTCTGTAAGAGCGGTTCAGCGTCTCTTACCGCTAGGCCATTCTCTCCAGCCCTGCCAATATTCTTAATAGAGAATAATCACCCTCATCTTGTTCCACCGTGATCCATTCCACAGTCTCTCGCATGCTTTTTTTTTTTTAAAATTTTATTTTTTTTTTTTTAATGGTGTATGAAATGTACTGTCTGCACCGGTTGTTTTGTGCACCTGTGTTGTTGCAATGCTGCAGAGGTGCAGAGAGGATGTAGAATTCCCCTGGGACTGGAGTCAAAGACAGGTTGCTCAGCCGACCATGTGGGTGCCAGGGGGTCGAAACCCCGGCAGGTCCACCGTCCTCGCGAAAGAGCCAGTTTAAGCGCTCTACAAACTGCTCAGAGGCACATCTCTTCCAGCCTCAAGTCACTGGTAAAGTTCTTTGTGTGGGCTGGAGAGATGGCCTAGCGTTAACGAGCGCCAGACCGCCGTCTTGCAGAGGGACCGGGGTTAGATCCCCAGCCACCCACATGGGCGGTCAAGAACGCCTGAAAACTCCAATTCCAGGAGAACTCCATTTCCAGGGAAGTCCACACCTCTCTTCTGACTCTCCGCGGCATTGCACGACCAACGGGTGACCAGCACTGCATGCAGCACAGTACATTCATACACATACCAGAAAGAATAAAAATCAATTAAAAAAATAAAAAAAAAAAGTTCTTTGTTTTGACCTAAGGCGTGGTGGCGCATACTTTAATCCTAGCACTTGGGAGGCAGAGGCAGGCGGATCTTTGTGCAGTTCAAACGGCCAGCCTGGTCTACAGTGAGTTACAGGGACAGCTGGGGCTACAGGGAGACCTCCTGTCTGAAAAGCAGACCAAAAATAAATAAATAATAAAGGTTCTTATGTTTCATTTTTTTTAAAATATTAGTTTTTTTATGTGTGTGAATGTCTGTCTGCATGTAGGTTTGTGCCACCTTGTGTCAGCAATGCGCACAGAAATAATGTCGGAATTCCCCTGAACTGGAGTTAACAGAGGCTTCTCAGCCGCCCATGTTGGCTGCTGGGGTCCACCTGGGTTCCTCTGCAAGAGCAGTCGTCTTAAACTGCTAGGCGCCATCTCCCAACCCGTTTGTTTCATTTTTTTCATTTACTTGTTTTGTTTATGCAATACCTTTACCTGCTAAGCCACTCCACTGTGACAGGTAATCTTTGCAATGTTAGTCCTGCCGTCCTAAAACTTGTTTAGTAGAGATCCAAGGCTTGGCCCTTTAATGTATGTCAGTCTTTCTGCCTTCCTAGTAACGAGGATTAATAGAAGATGTGCCATTATATCCTGCCGCTTATTTTCATTTTTTTTTTAATTAATTTTTTTTTTAAATAAGTTATTTTTGTATGTGTAAGAATTGTACTGTTCCTGGCATGTGAGTTGTGCACCTGTGTCGTGCAATGCCACGAGGTCCCAGAAGAGGGTCCAGATTTCCCCTCTGGAACTGGAGTCCGTTTCTCCCTGGAACTGGAGTATAAGTTCTGCCCATGGTGGGTGGCTGGGGATTGAACCCTGGGATCCTCTGCAAGAGCAGTCGGTGCTCTTAACTGCTAGGCTATCTCTCCAGCCGCTCATTATTTTTTATTTAATTTACTTATGTGTGTTTGTGTGTGTGTATTTGTGTGGAGGTCAGAGAATAACTCTGTGTATGTGTGTGTCTGCCTGTCTGAGACAGGGTCTACAGGTCTTGCTCTGTAGACCAGGCTAGCCTTGAACTCACAGAGATCTGCCTACTTCTGCTGCCAGCTGCCTTCTGCTTGCTTTTTTTATTTTTGGTTTTACACTTTTTTTGGTATTTTTGAGACAGAGTTTCCCTTTTAGTACCAGGTGTCCTGGAGCTCGCTCTGTAGACCAGGCCGGCCTTGAACCCACAGAGATCCACCTATCTCTGCCTCCAGAGTGCTGGGATTAAAGGTGTGCGCCACCATGCCCGGCACCTTCTGCTTTCTTTACTGAGGCAGGGTCTTGTTACTTCTGCCGCTGAGTCGCACTTGTAAGTTTCTGGCTAATTCTACTGTGTCTACCTCTTATTTTGCCATAAGGGTGCTGGAGCTGGGATTACAAATATGAGCCACTGAGTTCTGGCAATTGAACTCCGGTCATGAGGTTTTGCTTTTATTTGCTGAGCCATCTCACTAGGCCCCAACTTCTAATGGTTTTTAGAGCTTGTTGCTTGAAATAATTGCTACTGATACAGATAAAAGTGTGTTATAGCCAGGTGTGGTGGTGCTCTCCTTTAATCCCAGCACTCAGGAGGCAGAGGCAGGTGGATCTCTGTGAGTTCAAGGCCAGCCTGGTCTATATAGTGAGCTCCAAGCCAGCTGGGACTAAAGGGAGACCCTGTCTCAAAAAGACCAAAAAAAAAAAAAAAGTGTGTTATAGCTAGGTGTGGTGGCACATACCTTTGATCCCAACACTGAGAAGGCAGAGGCAGGCAAATCGCTGAGATGGAGGCCAGGATGATCTATATAGTTCCAGGCTAGCTGAGGCTAGAGAGATACCCTCCTCAAAAAGGCAAACAAACAAAAGTGTCCATGAATATAAATAAGCATAAATTGTTTTCTTTGGAGATTTCACATAAATATGACATGATTAGAATGACATAATGATTTTTTTGTTGTTGTTTTTTGTTTTTTTGGGGTTTTTTTTTGTCTTTTTGAGTCAGTGTCTCCCTGTAGCCCCATCTGGCCTGGAACTCACTATATAGACCAGGCTGGTCTGGAACTCACAGAGCTCCACCTGCCTCCCAAGTGCTAGGATTAAAGGCGTGTGCCACCACGCCCGGCTTCAAAACGGTTTTTTTAATTTTCTTCATATTTTTCTCTTTGACCTATGTGTTACTTAGAAGTGTGCTAATTAATCTCCAAGTCTTTTTATTACTGATTTCTAGTTTAATTCCATTGTGGTCTGATTAAATTCAACATGATTTAATTAACACAAGATCAGGAAATGATTCTCCTTATTTGGCTAATAACTGGACAACTTTGGAACTTAGCTTTGTGGTCTTAGTTTCATTTTGTATTTTAGAAGAAAACTGCTGTAACAAAATGATCTATTTTAAATATTTTAATTTTTCTTATTGATTTCCTATAACTTGGGACCTTAAAAATGTTTTAATTCATTTTTATTTTTTATGTATATGAGTGTTTTGCTTACTACATATAAGTGCACTCATGGATGCAATGCCCACAGCCCTCAAAGCCCTGAAGAAGGTGTTGGATCCCCTGGAACTGGAGTTTTGAATGGTCGTTAGCTACCACGTAGGTACTGAGGACCAAACCTAGGTCCTTTGTGAGAACAGCCAGTGCACTTAACCACTGAACCGGAAACTTTCTATGTAGACCAGGCTGGCATCTCACTCATTGAGATCCACTTGCCTCTGCCTCCTGAATGCTGGGACCAAAGGCGTATGCCACCATGTCCAGCTTAGGTAGGATTGTTTTGATGAGTGTTTATAGCCTGGTGCTATTTATGATTTTTCTATTCTTTCAGCATAGTAAATACCATACTTTGCCTTTTTTTTTGGTCTTTTTGAGACAGGGTCTCCCTGTAGCTCTGGCTGTCCTGGAACTCACTCTGTAGACCAGGCTGGCCTTGAACTCACAAAGATCCCCCTGCCTCTGCCTCCCAGTGCTAGGATTAAAGGCATGTACCACCACACCAGACTCATACTTTGCCTTTTTAATCTGGTAACAAATTATCTACATGGCTGTGCCTTAAAGCTAGGACATTTAGTCCATTTTCTTCCCTCTTTTCCTGTTTGATACATTGGGAGGTAAAATAAAGGAAAAGATGTGATATATTAGTTGGCATGGTAGCTGAATGCTAGTTATACCTGTCATTGCAGTTGTCTCTGCTGCTCTAGAACAGCCCTAGGCTGTATATGAATGTGGTTGTATTCCAATCAAATTTTATGTGGGGCTCTGAATTTCCTGGTTTTTTTTTTTTTTTCATCCTTTCTTCTTTTTGATAATACCGAGATTGAACTCAGAGGAAGTGCTCTACCACTGACCAATACTCCCAGCCCATTGTGTGATTTTTTTTTTTTTTTGGTGGTCTTTTTCAGACAGGGTCTTTCTCTCTGTACTCCCAGCTGTCCTTTATATTTATTTTGTATGTTCAGTGTTTGCACTGGACACAACTGTGTGGACTAGGCTGGCTTGAACTCACAAAAATACCCCCCACCAAAAAAAAAAAAAAGTGCTAGAATTAAAGGCATGTACGCACCGTGTCTGATTTATTTTTGTATGTATGATTGTAAGTGGTAAAACCCAAAATATGTGTGCGTGCCCAAGGAGGGCCAGAAAGAGGGCATCGATCCCTCTGGGCTGGAGTTTAGGGAATGCTTTTTTAGTCACCATGTGGATGCTTGGGAATTGAACCTAAGTTCTCTGCAAGAGCAGCCAGTGCTCTTAACTGCTGAATCATCTCTGCAGCCCCCAATTCTATAATTTTAATGTATTAAGAAATATGAATCCTTTGTTTTGAGAACAGGGTATAAGACCCTGTATGTAGCCCAGGTTGGGCCTGNCATCAGCAAGCTCCATGTTCAATGAGAGGCCCTGTCTCAAAAAAAAAAAAAAGGCTACTTACACACACATAAGTATTCACCTGCACATGAACACAAACATGTACATATGCATATGCTACACATCAAAAGAAAGAAGAAAGCTAAATAACAGAGCAATAACCTGTGTTCATGGATAAGAAGAATCAAAATTGTCAAAATGTCAGCTTTGCCAACTTGATTATAGATTCAATGTAATCCCAAGAAAAATTCTAGCAAGTGGGCTGAGGTTAGGAGTATATAGCACATCAGTAGAGCATTTGCCTATTATCTTTGAGGTTTTGAATTTGATCTCCAGCACCACAAAAAAAGAAACACAAGACAATTATTTTTCCATATTAATAAAATGATCTTGGCTGAGCATGGTGGCACACGCCTTTGATCCTAGCACTTGGGAGGCAGAGGCAAGCAGATCTTTGTGAGTTCAAGGCCAGCCTGGTCTACAGAGTGAGTTCCAGGCCAGCTGGGGCTACATGGACCCTGTCTCAAAAAGACCAAAAAAATTAAATAAATAAAAAAATAAAATGATCTTGATGTTTATGCAGAGAGACAAAAGATCTAGAATAGCAAACATTGAAGAACAAAGTAGAAGAACTGAAAGTACTCAACTTGAAAGTTATAGGAGCTGGGGGAGATGTCTCAGTGGTTAGAGTGCTTACCGTGTAAACACTAGAACCTTAGTTTAATTCTCATGCATCCACATAAAAGCTGGGCTTGGCAGCATGAGCCTGAAACCCCAGCACTCGTGGCGGAGGCAGGGGGTGGGGAGAGAAGAACAGGATGATCCCAAGGGCTGGTTGACTAGCTAGTCTAACCAAAAAAGTAAGGTGAAGAGTAATGGAGGAAAATATTCTAAATTTACCTTTGGCCTCTACAAGATAAATATATCTATACCTATAAGATGACTATTATAAAGATAACTTTTTTTTAAATTTTTTTTAATTAATTTTATTTATTTCTGTATGTGTATGAATGTACTGTCTGCATGCAAGTCTGTGCACCCGTGTCGTGCAACGCCGCGGAGTTCAGAAGAGGGTGTCGGATTCCCCTGGAACTGGAGTTCTCCTGGAATTGGAGTTTCAGACGGTTCTCAGCCGCCATGTGGGTGCTGGGGATCGAACCCGGGTCCTCTGTAAGAGCGGTAGGCGCTCTTAACTGCTAGGCCATCTCTCCAGCCCCTATAAAGATAACTTTAATAAAGATAGTGTGATATTGGTGAGAGAAATATATGTGTGTGTGTGTGTGTGTGTGTGTGTGTGTGTGTGTGTGTGTGTCTTTTTGAGACAGGGTCTACCTGTAGCCCCAGCTGTCCTGGAACTCATTCTGTAGACCAGGCTGGCCTTGAACTCACAAAGATCCGGCTGCCTCTGCTTCCTGAGTACTACGATTAAAGGCGTGTGCCACCACGCCAGGCGATAAATTATATTAAACAAAGAAGTAGACTACATTTTAGAGATGGCTCAGTGGGACTGTTCTTGCAGAGGATGAGGACAAGAGCTTGGCTCCCAGCACCATGTCGGGTAGCTTATAACCCTCTCTAGATCCAGCTCCAGGGAATCCAATGTCCTCTTCTGGTCACTGAGGGCACCCACATGCATGTGTGAAGACACACATAGACAGACACACACACACACACAATAAATAAATAAATAAATAAATAAATAAATAAATAAATAAATAAATAAGGGGCTAGAGATATGACTCAGTGGTTAAAAGTGCTTGCTGCTCTTTAGAAGACCAAGGTTTCGTTCTCAGCACATATGTCAAGTGGCTCACAGCTACCTGTAACTCCAGCTCCAGGGCATCCAGCAGCTTCTTCTGCCATCCATGAGCCTCTGCACTCACATGCACATAAATACACATACACACACAAACACACACCACATGATTAAAATTAAAAAAAAAATAGAGCTAGGCATGGTAGTGCATACCTTTAATCCCAACACTTAGGAAGTAAAGGCAGGTGGGTCTCTGAAAAAGAAATGTTTAAAAAATGAGTAAACCTTTCAAAGAAAACAAAAAATAGATTCAATGATGGGTCTGTGAGGTGGATCACTGGGTGGAGGCACTTGCCACACCCAGTAATCCACCTGAGGAATGGCCTTTGATCCCTAGAACCCATATAGTAGAAGGAGATAATTAACTCCTGTGAGTTTTCCTCTGATCTCCACACATGTGCCATGCATGTGTGGACATGAGTATACACACATGCCATGACACATAAGTATAATAAATAAACATAAAAATAGACTCATAATCGACTAATCTTGACAAAGTAACAAAGGCTAGACAATAAGTAAGGCCGGACATGGTGGTCCATGCCTTTAATCCCAGTACTCGGGAGGCAGAGACAGGTGAATCTCTGAGTTTGAGGCAAGCCTGGTCTAGATAGTGAGTTCCCGGCCAGTTAGAGCTGCATGGTGAGACCCTGTCTCAAAAGAAAAGAAAATAGTCTATTCAAGAAATGATTCTAGAACAACTAGATATCCACGTGCCAGAAGAACCACAGGAAAAGTCTAGACCATGTCATACTTTTCATTAAAATTAGCTAAAAATGGATGGTAGGCCTAGCTTTAAGGTCCAAAACCACAGCTTCTAGAACATAACATGGGACAAATTATGACCTGGAGTATGAAAACAGAATGCCAAGAGTGTGTTTCAGAAAAGAAATAATTGATAGGTGCAAGGAATTTATGGGCGGATCTCTGTAAATTCATCTTCATTTTGCTGTGAACCTAAAACTGCTCTAGACATATAGCCTTTAAAATATACAAGGAAGTTATATAATTACAAACCATTTAATTCAGGGGCTGGAGAGATGGCCTAGTGGTTAAGAGCACTGACTGCTCTTGCAGAGGACCCGGGTTCGATCCCCAGCACCCACATGGTGGCTGAGAACCATCTNACAGAGATCCGCGTGCCTCTGCCTCCAAAGTGCTAGGATTAAAGGCATGCGCCACCACGCCCAGCATTTATTTATTTCTGTATGTGTATCAATGTACTGTCTGCATGCAAGTTTGTACACCCGTGTCGTGCAATGCCGCGGAGGTCAGAAGAGGGTGTCAGATTCCCCTGGAACTGGAGTTCTCCTGGAATTAGAGTTTCAGACGGTTCTCAGCCGCCATGTGGGTGCTGGGGATAGAACCTGGGTCCTCTGCAAGAGCGGTCAGTGCTCTTAACCGCTAGGCCATCTCTCCTGCCCCCTGAATGTCAATTTTTAAAATTTAAATTATTTTTTATGTATATGAGTGTACTGCCTGCATGTAGTTTGGTGCACCCTTGTCATGCAATGCCACAGAGGTCAGAAGAGGGCATCAGATTACCCTGGAACTGGAATTAAAGACGGTTCTTAGTCACCATGTGGGTGCTGGGAATTGAACCAGGGTCCTCTGCAAGAGCAGTCAGTGCTCTTAACCTGCTGGGCCATGTCTCCAGCACCTAATGTCAATTTTTATCTTGTGAGTTTTCTGAAGGTGTTTATGAGATCTTAGAGTTTTCTGGTGGAGTCTATATCATGGTTGGACTTAATTATCCAATTATCTTTAAAAAAATTTTTTAAATTTTATTTATTTATGTGTATGAATGTACTGTCTGCATGTAGGTTTGTGCACCCATGTCGTGCACTGCTACAGGGAGACCCTGTCTCAAAAACAAAAACAAACAAACAAACAAACAAACAAACAAAAAACCCACACTGTACCCTGCAAATATGTATACTATTATCAGTGTAATTAATAATTTGACTTTTCTAGTCATAAATGTAGGATTAAAGGATGAATTTATGGTAGGTGTGGTAGTGCAAGCCTTTAGTCCTAGCACTTGGGAGGCAGAGGCAGAGGCAGGTGGATCTCTGTGAGTTCAAGGCCAGCCTGCTCTACATAGTGAGTTCCAGGCCAGCTGGGGCTACAGGGAGACCCTGTTTAAAAAAAAAAAAATGAGAGCTGGGCATGGTGGCGCACGCCTTTAATCCTAGCACTTGGGAAGCAGAGGCAGGCAGATCTTTGTGAGTTCNTAGACTAATTTCCCTTTCCATGCCTCCCACCACCCCGAGTTTTCATGCATTCTGCATAAGATGTCATTTTCCAATAGCTAACAGTGGGTGGCGTGTGACTTTTAAATCCAAGCCTCAGAGCAGAGGCAAGTGATTCAAGGGCAGCGTGGGCTATAATGAGTTTCCAGGGCAGCTAGGGCTACAACGAGACCCTGTACAAAACGAAATTCATTTTTAATATTTTTATTTTCTGTATGTATGTGTGTCTGTGTGTGTGTAATTGCACCTGTGTCTTGTAATGCCGTGGAGGTCAGAGGTGGGTGTCAGAGTCCCCTGGATTAGAGTTACAGGTGGTTGTGAGCCACTTGATGTGGGTGCCTGGGACGGAATTAAGGTCCTCTGGAAGAGAGATGTGTGTTCTTTTTGGTTTATTTCTTTTAATGTTTAAAGAGTTTTTGCCGGCATGTCGATAAAAGTGTACGTCCAGGGTGTAATACCCCTTGGATGCTGGAAGAGGGCATCAGATATCCCCCAAGACTTGGAGTTCTCGCACAGTGGTTAGCCACCATGTGGGTACTTAGGACTGAACTTGGCTCCGTAACCACTGAACCCCAGAAGTAAATGTCCCTAAGAATAGAACCTGGCCTGCAACATTGAAAGTACTGAATCCCAGCCACCAGGGGATAAGCAGCAGGTGTCGGGTTTATCTATATCTATGCTAGTTTTTTTTTTTTCCCATTTTTTTTTTTTTTTTTTTTTATTTTAATTTTAATTACATTAAAATTGTTAAAGTATGAATTTTTTAGTTTAGACAATGATAATTGTAAGTGTGTTTTTTTTTTGTTTCTGTTTTTTGCTGTCTCTCTTCCGTATATTTAAAATGTTAACTGAATTTTCTATGTAGTAGTTTGCCTATTCCTATTTACTTTACCACTTTGCTGTTTATACTTTTTATCCACTGTCAACTTTGACGGGGAAATGGAAAATTCCACAAACAATTCATATGTTCTAGTTAACTGGTATCATAGTATATTCTGACAATTATTTTCTTTTAAGATAACATCTCTTGCTCTTTTAATGTGTCTAAATTATGAATCTGTCTGGATAGTGAAGCTTGGAAAGTGTGGTTCAGAGCTAGTATGGCTTTCACTGGGGGAGGGGGCTAGAAATGTGGGCTGTTAATCCTTATCCTTGTTCTTGATGCTGTCAAGATTTTTCCATGTATGGACTTTAATTTTCTTGTATAGTAATTTGAGCTATCTCCTAATAGACCTAATGGTTCCTCTTTTCTTTAATAGTGGATGCAACTGAAGACTCAAAGAAGAACGACCTATATTTAAAGTTGCCCCATCAAAATGGGAAGCTGTAGATGAATCTGAATTGGAAGCACAAGGTGAATAAAGTGTAAATAAAGCTTTTAAAAGTTGATAACTGACTGGGCATGGTGGGCGCCGCCCCTTTAATCCTATGTACTTGGAGGCAGAGGCAGGTGGATCTCGGTGAGTTCAAGGCCAAGCCCTGGTCTACAGATGAGTGTTCCAGACAGCTGGGGCTGACAGGGAGAGCCCTGTCGCAAAAAGACACAAACCCACAACAAAAAATTGACACTGAGGACACAGATGTCACTCGTGATCTAGGCTTGATGTAATGGGTAGGTGTAGTGGCCTGCCTAGCATGGAGTGATTTGGCCGCAATTTGGAAAACTAAGTTCTACAAAATCCTGGTGTACTTTATAATGTAGAGTATAAAGTATATGCTTTTCTTTGTGTGTTTTATAACATGTCTCAGCTTGAAGACTTCGTGTTACTCTGGTGGTTTGTATCTGTCATAAGCTTTCATTGTTGGTCCACCAGTAATAATTTTCTTAAATCCTTCCTTTGCAAGTGAGTGGAGACATCACTGAAAGCCTTTCTGGTTAAGGCATTCCATAGAAAGTGTGGATGGGAGGCTGGACTGTTTCCGTTAGAAATCTACGAGGAAGTCAGGTTCAGAGAGCCACGCTTCGACCCTCTGTAGTGCTATTGGCTGCGGTGTAGACTTGGCGTGTCTCTTTACAACTTTCCCCTGTTTTTCTCTTTTTTTTTTTTTGGTTTTGTTTGGTGGTTGAATCGATCTTGCCATTCAGGATGCCATAAATACGGGGTTTTAGTATCATTTCTGATTTTAGGTAAAATTCAATGTGTAGGTACTTGCAAAAAGATTTAGCACATTGAGTTGTGACTTATTCAGTGATGTAAAACTCTGTAATAGTAAACTTTTCAGTTCTAAAGCTGAGCTGCTGCTATGCTGTAGCAAAAATGCTAATTTACCTTATGGAATTACATCCTCTTTTTCCCTCCATTCAGCTGTGACAACTTCTAAGTGGGAGTTATTTGACCAGCATGAAGAATCTGAAGAAGAAGAAAATCAGAAGTAAGAATCTTAAGTTTCAAATGTACTGTTTCTTGTACAGATCCACTCCCTTTTTCATTAACAGCTGAGGTTGAAGTAATAGTGAAGAGGAAAACTTATTCATGTTTTAAAAACTGGAGAGGATCATTTTTAGTTCTCCAGTTGTTTTGCAAGATGAACACACGGCGTTTGGGTTCCTGGTCTTCCTTCGTGCTTATTAGTCCGCAACCTTGCATTTTTTTCTTTCATCTCTAGGCTGTACATTCTTTTACCTTGTTCTGTAGTTTGATCACTTGTATTTTTTCAAATCTTTGTATTATATATTGTTTTAGATACTACAGTTCATTTTTAATATGTTGAATGGGAAGATTATATTCGTCATTTGGATACTGCATGTTCAACTACTTTTTTAACATTTTAATTTTTATTTATTTTATGTGGTATAAAAACGTGTAGTCCCAGCACGTAAGTGGGAGCCGTGTTGTGGCAGTGCCATGGGGGTCGAAATCTCCGGAACGGGAGTATGGCAGGGTTGTTTAGTGCCCATGCTGGAACCACCTCCCTGTGGAAGATGGTGGATAGCTCGTCTTTAATCCTAGCAAGAGTAGAGTTCCAGCCAGCCGGGGCCTACAGGAGACTGCCCTTTCCTCTTTTCCTTGAAAAGAACCAAAAAATAATAATTATTATTATAGTTTGATTTTCTTCTCTCGGTTTGGTAATCACTATGTTTTGCATTTGACATTATAATAAGAGCTCTCAAGAATCAGTTTTTTACAGTTATTTATGTTATATTTTTGAGGACAAAAGGGTCTCCTGTAAGCTTCAGCTGGTCCTGGGAACTACTACTCATAGGTAGACCAAGGCTGGCCTTGAACTCACAAAGATCCGCCTGCCTCTGCCTCCCCAGTGCTGGATTAAAGGCGTGCGCCACAGACCGGCAAGAACCTCAAATTTTGCATTGATAAGTTTTAGAAACTGTCATACGTGGGTTGTTTTAAAACATTCCTGGTCTATTCTTCTCAAACAGAAGAAGAAACAAAGGAAAGCCCCTTTGTGTCCTAGCACAATGTGGGTATTTGTGTGCATTTAATAAAGCAAGTGGACCTTGTGTCAGCAGTTTGTAGAAATAATGTGGTATGCTGAGGAAAACTGACAATGAAATTGTCAGAAGTGTTGTTGTGAGTGGAGCAAGTCAGCACTGATGTCAAAATATTCAGTAATGGAAATGGCTCAGAAACTGTTGAGGAGTCCGGCATTGAGAACAGTTACAGACACAACTTGAGGGAGTGCAGTGGAAGGACACTTCACACATCTCCTAGTCTTCAGAAATTTCCTATGCCTCACTACTATTCTCTAGTGGCTGAATCAAAGCTGCTCTTTTTCCTTCAAGGCTCTTATATAACATACACTATTGCATTTGTGGCAGAAATGTAATTTTTGAAAAAACAGACATTTATAACACCTTGGAGAGGAGTTATAAAGATAATACCATTTTTTAGGTGATTGGTATCGTTGTTAGTTTAGAATTTTTAATTTTTCCTAAAAGTAGCAGAAGCTGACAAATCTGAATGTAGAGCTAGTAACTAGAGCTAAGGTCAAAACCAACTTGTCAAAAGCTTTTCAGACCTTGAGAAAATAGTCATAGTAAATTTTCAATTATCATGTTTGAAAATTAGCATATAAAAAAAAAATAGTATTTTTAAAGTAAGTGTGAGTATAGTAATACAAACCGTCTAGATAAACCTTGTCTCTTTTCTCAAATGCTTTGATTATTATTTCCATGTCAGCTCATATATTTTTGTTTTTTATTTATCTGTGCTTGAAAACAACTATTTTTCAGATAAATGGTACATTATATTTACTAAGGGAATATTTGAAATTGGAAAAAATAACTAATGGTAGACTGAGAATTTGGGGTAATATCTAATTTGAGTAGATGCAACACTGTAAATAACATAATCCGGTTCAGATGTGGTGTGCACATCGCCTAAATCCTAGCATTCAGAAGCAGGCGCGGATCTTTGTGAGTTCAAGCCAGCCTGGTCTACAGAGGATTTTTCCAGGACATGCTGAGGGCTACAGGGAAGACGCTTTCTCTCATATCCTTATTATTTGACACTTTTCAAGAATAATCGTTTAGCAGACATCCCTGTTTACTTATTAACCATTTAAAAGTATGTGAGATACTTAGAAAATTTGATGCAGCTTAAAAAAAACAAATTCCTTATATGTTTAAAAAAAATGATCAAAATGGACACTTAGGAAGTGTTTGACAAATAAAATGAGATATTGAAGTAAAAGTTTGATTATGGGCTAGGGAAAGTGACTCAGTGGGTGATAGCTGTTGAAGCATAGTGACCTGAAGTCGAGCCCTCAGCACCAACTCGAAACCTGGACATGTGGCCTTGCATGCCTGTAATCTAGGGTTCGTGGGGCTCATTAGAGCCACGAGCTTCAAGCTCTGTTAGAGATCTGTTTCAAGAGAATAGAGTGAAGAGGGATAGAGGAAAACCACCCAACATGCCTCCCTCGGCCGCCATGTGTGTATGCCTGTGCTTTGCCTCATACACACCTCACCAAACACGAAACACAAAGGAAAACATTTTTTCATTATTTCAACAAAAAAGTTAAGTGATAGGTTTTTGGGGGCGGGGACATGCTAGGCAAGAGTGCTGCCGCTTGCGTTTCTCGCTCAGCCAGTCCACTGTGCACTTGCTTGACAAGACTTCATAAAGCGCCCGGTGTGGTGGCAACCACACCTTAGGTGTCCTAGCACTCAGGGAGGCAGGAGGCATGCGATAAATGTGAGATTGGGTTCAGCCAGGGATGGTTGTTCCAGTGAGTTACATGCGGGCTGGGGCTACATAGTGAGAATCTGTATTTCAAAAGTCCCAGTCTGCTGATTTAGGTTTCCAAGTACTTGAACGCTGGATTTTCGTATCATGTGCCACCAGGTCTACCAGAATTTTCTCTCCTCCCCCCCACCCCCCCCGTTGTTTTTTTTTGTTTGGTTTCTTCATCGGGTTATTTCTCCCTGTAGCACCGCTGCCTGGAACTCACCTGTAGACCAGCTGACCTTGAACTCACAAAGATCCGCCTGCCTCTGCCTCCAAGTGGCTAGGATTAAAGGTGTTGTGCCTACCACACCTGGCTGATTTGCTCTCTTTTTAAGCCTTATAATAATAATGGCTTTCATATGATTTTTTGCACGATGTATATGTTTTGATTATATTCACTTCCTCATTACTTTTATTCCCCCCCGGGCATTGATCTTCCGCTGTCCCAGCCAGTCCTTTCTCGTTCTTTTCTTACCTACTTTTTCATTGTGATCCATGAGTTTAATTAGGACTTTATTACGATAGAGCATGGGTGGGGGGTTATTTACAGGAGCATGGCTAACTTCCAAGTATTATCACTACTGAAGGAAACATCAGCAACACTTAATTGCCAGTAGCTCATCGGAGGAGAATGAGACTTCATGAGGTCCTCCTGCACCCATGGTGGAGTGTTGACAAGCCAGTCTTGTAGAGAGGCAACAGCTTGCTGCAGGCTCCTGAGAGGTCCTCATAGCCATGTTCAGGCCACCCCCACGGCATTTCCTCCCCTTACTCTGATTCTTACCATTCTTTTTGCCCTGTGTTCTGAACCTTGGAAGGCATGATGTCTGTTAGGGCTGAGCATTCAAAGTCATTTACTCTATTGCACTTTGACTAGCAGTCACTTCTACTCTACGTATGCAGTGCAAAAGAAGCTTTTCTGACCTAAGCTAGGCCAACATTAATAATGGATATAAACAGAAATATTTTAGAAGACAGTTTTTTGAGAGACACAGCTTGCTCATTTAGCAAAACTGCCGCATAGCTTCTCACAGACTTGGCTAGCCACAGGCTGTTGACCAGGTCGTCTGGTGACCAAGCATGGGCCCCAAAGCCAATCAGAAAGGTATTGATTTACTTCTGTAGCAGTCATGCCACTGCTGCAGCACTGGGTACGTCTTGCCCGGCAGCTTCGTAGTGTAGCATGCAGGCTCCATAGCTAAGTAAACACCATTGAAGACTTTCTGCCTAAGCCTGCACCTTCTGGCACTAGAAAAGCTGGCCAGCACAGACGACAGCTTCTACCTCAGTTCTAGCTTGCCTTCTAGTCTGCAGCCAAAGCTTGTCGCGCTCAGCAATGGGTCTAACCAACAGTTGTGGGTAGTCAAAATAGCAGTGGCAGTAGCCTCTTACTGGGAAGGTTTGGGGGCTCCCTGACCAGCAGCTCAGAGGGGGAGGTAGCCCAATCCGACACTGGAAAGAGTTTTGTTTTTAAGCCATTTGTTTTGTGCCCTTTACTTCTGTACTCATGTCAAATAATATTTATGTGACATAAATGATTCATGTGGTTTTGAGTGTGGAGTTCATAAAACATTTTAGCAAAATTCTAGAAAAGGATTGTTGGACGAGACACTAAAACAGTGGTGTAGTCTTCTGTTAGTGTCATTTGTGAGTCTGAATTGCTAACACTTTTTTTGTCTTTTTTTAATTAATTTATTTATTCTTTAATGTGTATGATGTACTGTCCGCAAATCAGTTTGGTGCCACCTGTGTGTGCAATGTTGTGGAGGGTCCAGAACAAGGGTGTCGGATTTCCCCCTGGAACTGAGTTAAAGACGGGTTCTTAGCCGCCATGTGGGGCTGGGAATCGAACGCCGGGTCCTCTGCAAGAGCATGGGTGCTCTTAACACACTGAGCCATCTCTCGCCAGCCCCCCCTTTTTTTTTGTCTTTTTAGACAGGTCTCCCTTTAGTCCCGCTGGCCTGAGTTCACTGTGTAGATCAAGCTGGCCTTGAACTCACAGAGATTCAGCTTCGTCTGCCTCCCAAGTCTGGGTACTAAAGGTGTGCGCCACCATCCCCTACTGTCTGCAACACTTTTTTAAGTATGTGGCTTAAATTTTTTTATTCAGTATGTAAGTCTTATATAAGACTTCAAATTTTTGTTTGGAAGTAATTTAATTACAGCTGTTTTATTCATGCTTAATTTAATTTAATTTTATTTTATTTTGGTCTTTTTGGAGACGGATTTACCCTGTAGCACAGTCCTGGTCGACGCACGCTGTAGACCAGCTGGCCTGAACTCAACAGATCTCCTGCCTCTGCATCTGGAGTGCTAGGATAAAGGCCTGCCCACCAGCATGCCCGGCTAATGTATTTTTATGAAGTGCTTCTTGATTAAATATATTCAGTAGCCAAATACCAAGATATTAAAAGGTAAAATTACATGTGTTTATTTAGGCTAGCCAAGTAATGATATTATTAAATAAGTATTGTTTTTATTATTCCGAGAACTTCCTTCCCTCCATCCCTCCTTCCCTTGTACTAGGGATTGAACCCAGGCTCTGCCACTGAGTTAGATCACACCACCTTCTTTCCTTCACCCCTCCACCCCTCATCTTTCTCTTCCTTCCTTCCTGTCCTGCCTCTTCATCCTTCCTTCCTGTTCCATTCCGTCCTTCCTTTCCTTCCATTTATTTATTTATTATTTATTTATTTTTATTTATATTTTATTTTATTTATTTATGTAGACAATTCTCACTGAGTTAATCCAGGCTGTCCTGAACTGCTGGGAACCCAGACAGACTGGTGAACTAGCAGCTCTCTGTCTGTCTCAGCCTGCTGAGTAATTGGTGATTATGGTTGCAGTGTACCATAGGCTGTTTTGAGAAGTGTTGTTGTACATGGAGGTCTTGTTGTTCTGAGTTTTTGTTTGTGGTATTTGCCAACAACACATTTAAGCCCCAGAAGTAAATATATTTTCTTCTTTTTTTTTTTTTTTGAACTTGCGCGGATGTTTTAACCCTTTTGTGGACTCCATGCCCTGCTTTACTAAGTTGCCTGTTTGTTGCACTGAATTCCTTCTAGAATGACAGTTTCTTTGTATTTGATGTGACTGAGCCATGGTAGTCGCTCAACTTTTTGTTCTCTATGTGTATGAATTAAACCAGTAACAGCTTTCAGAATCATCTCTAACATCTGTTTTCTAATACTTGAATTTGTTTTATTACTAGAGTAACATGCTAATTAGGTGAGGTCTTTATATGCTGCATTGATGTTTCATGGTGACTGTGACAAACCCATGTATTTTCTAGATTATGCTTTGGACATAATCCTCTGCTGAAGGATATTTAAAAGCACATTTGGCTTTTAAAACAAACCTTCATGACATTACCAAACTGAGTATGCAAAACTCATGATTATTCATTTAATTTGATTATTGAAGAAACTTTGTTGTTCAATGAAAAGCACCCAGATAAGATTAACATAAGCGGACTTGATAAAAGCATAACTGTGTTGAGGGTCAACTTTTTCTGTGGAAGAAGCAAGAGTTATTCAAAATTGTTTATAAAACTTGTACAGAAAAAAAAAAAAACACTTGTACACGCTACTTTCGCAGAAAATGTTTGAGATAATTTTTTCATAAGTTTTGCTAATAAGTTGGAAGACAGTTTAAGACAAAAATATCCAAACTGCAAAATATAACATTTCATTTTCCTTACTGTGACTTACATTGTGTCCACGTTATTTCACAGTCAGAAGAAGAAAGTGAAGATGAAGAAGATACTCAAAGTTCCAAATCTGAAGAGCATCATTTGTATTCTAATCCAATCAAAGAAGAAATGACAGAGTCCAAGTTCTCCAAGTACTCTGAACTAAGTGAAGAAAAGCGAGCTAAACTTCGTGAAATTGAGGTTAGTATTGTGTTAGAGCATAGCTACACGTCAGTGACCTTTCACCTTCTCTACCAAGCTAAACTCCCCTCTGGCTTCACTCCTTACCGCATCCCGCTCCCCCCTTTGGCTTGGAAACCCCAAGGTCACCCTCAGTCAGGTCTCTTGGTTCAGATACCCTTTCTCTCACAATAGCTCATCTTTCCTTTGAGACTTGCTTCCTTTTCCTGTTTATCTGTGTGGCTTTGACGTAGGGGGTGGTATGCAGGTTGGTTGAATGGCTGGCGTGTTGATTTAATGTCTCATTCCCCACTGTCAGGGGGAAAAGGGCCTGTCTGTCGCCTGGTCACTGTATGTGCTCATGTGTGCAATAGGAGATGCTCGAGAAGAAAATGGATTCTGAACAATAGATTAGGATCCATGTAGGAAAGCCAGTGCGATTTTTAATGGACATAGTATATATCTAGGAAAATAAACTTTCTGCCCATCTCAAGTTAGTGCATTTTAAAAGATGTGCACCTTGTGTGTAGGAAGACAGATGGTACATTGACTGAGAGGCCCCTTATTTTTATGTCTAATTAAGGTATTATGGATATTATGTAGTAGATGGTATGTGATGATCTTGTTTGAGACAGAGTCTCCCTTTAGTCCACAGCTGGCCTGGGCCACTGTGAGCCAGCTGGCCCTTGAAACTTACAAGATCCACCACCTCTGCCTCCCACGATCTGGGATTAAGGGGTGCGCCACCACATGCAGCCTCCTGGTTTTTGTTTCTTTAAGAAAAAATATTAATAAAGTGGAGAGAAGGGTTCCCCCATACTCTCCGCAGCCTAGCGCTTCTATTTTCGTCCTCTTCTAGTTTTAACAAATGTGTATCTATTATTTAACCAAAGGCTCGCTCACAAGCTAAGAACGAAGATATGCTTTGCCACACAACATTTTGGCTTTTTTTGTTAACCATATATTCGACATATAAGTGGGTTTGTCATACATACTTTTTTTTTTTTCTTTTGTAGTTTTACGACCCTTTTTTTTTTTTTTTTTTTTTTGTTTTGATATTTTTGCGCCCTTTTTTTTGTATTTTTGAGACAGGGCCTCCCTTTTAGTACCAGGTGTCCTGGATCTTGCTCTGTAGACCAGGCTGGCCTTGAACCACCACAGAGATCCACCTACCTCTGCCTCCCAAGTGCTGGGATTAAAGGCATGCGCCACCACACCCGGCTTATAAGACATTTTTAAGCTTGTATATAATAAGGTATTTTGATCATATTCAATCCCCATTATCTTCTTGTCTCCCTCCCACTCTGCTGACCCCCTTTCTCTTTGGTCTTTTTGAGACAGAGTCTCCCTTTAGTCCCAGCTGGTCTGCAGCTCACTATGTAGACCAGGCTGGCCTTGAACTCACAGAGATCCGCCTACCTCTACCTCCTGAGTGCTGGGATTAAAGGTGTGTGCCACTATGCCCAGACTAAGACGGTTCTTAGCTGCCATATTGGTGCTGGGAATTGAACCTGGGTCCTCTGCAAGAGCAGTCAGTGCTCTTAACTGCTGAGCCATCTCTTCAGCTCCACCCCCTTTCTTTTTTAACCAGTACTTCATGTTTGGTGAGGGGGCGGTGATTCCATGAGTTTCATTAGGATTGCTTATAAAAGCATGAGTAGTAAGAGTTTTATTTATAGAAATCTCTGTCAACCCAGTAACCACTGAAGGAAGGGGCAGAGTCTCCTGAGGAGAGACACATTATGGAAATTTGATTTTATGCGTATGAGTAGTATGCCTGAATATATGTAGGTGCACCTGTGTCATACAGTGCACACAGAGTCCAGAGAGACCATGGAATCCCCTGCAACTGGAATTACAGACAGTTGTTGGCTGCCATGTGGGTGCTGGGAACTAAACCAGGGTTCTCTGGAAGAATAGCCAGTGTTCTTAACTACTGAGCTCTCTCTCCATCCCTGGTACCTACCATATTGATGAGCCATCTCTCTCTCCATCCCTGGTACCTACCATATTGATGAGCCATCTCTCCTTCCCTGGGACCTACCATATTGATGAGCCATCTCTCCATCCCTGGGACCCACCATGTTGATGAGCCATCTCTCCATCCCTGGGACCCACCATATTGATGAGCCATCTCTCCATCCCTGGTACCTAACCATATTGATGAGCCATCTCTCCATCCCTGAGACCCACCATATTGATGAGCCATCTCTCCATCCCTGGTACCTACCATATTGATGAGCCATCTCTCCATCCCTGGGACCCACCATATTGATGAGGAGATAGCGCATCTAAACTCCTCCCTGGGACAATACATATGATGAGCATCTCTCCTTCCGCGGGTAACCTACGCGTATTGATGAGAGCCTCTATCCACAGCCATGTACCTACCATATTGTTGAGCCATCTCTCTCTCCAGTCCCTGGAGAACCAACCATATGGTGAGCCATCTCGCCGCCCGGGGACCTACCGTGTGAAAAAAAAAATTGATGACCATCTCGCCATCCCTGGTACTACCATATTGATAGAGAGAAGCTCGTCCATCCCGGGGTACCTACACATAGTGATGAGCCATCTCTCGCATCCATGGGACTAACAGTAGGTATGATGAGCCGATCCTCTCCCTCCCTGGTACCTACCGATATTGATGAGCCATCGCTCTACCATCCCTAGTACCGGTACATATTGGATGGTTCAGCTCATCATCCCTGGGACCACACCATATATAGATAACCATCGCTCCAGCCCTGGTACTAACGCATATTGATGAGCCATCTATCTCAATCCTGGTAACACCGCCATAGTGTTGATGAGGGACCATCGTCTCCATACCTGGGGAAAGCTACCATATGTAGGACCTCGAGTTTCCTTCCCACCGGGATCGTCATCCAGTATCACAGACTGAAGTTTTAACGAAAGGAAGCATGTTGGGGGTTTTTAGGTTTAAGTAAAAGTTCTGTTGATTTTTTTTTTTTATTAATAGTGGGTATGAGTCCTAAAAGATACCCGATGCGTCTTAATCAATTGAACGCTGTTAAAAACTACATGCTGGAAGAGGTAACCATATAAATGGGGAAGGAAAGAAAAAAGGTGACAATCTCCTAGGCCCTCCGAGACGCGATTTAATGGTTTTAGGCAAGACATGAAACTCTCGATGAGTCAGTTTGTAAAGTGGATGTAATATCGGATTGTTTCCCTACTGTATTATCTATCCTCAACATTTGACATGAAGATGGAGTGAATTGTGTAGTGGGCGGGCGTGCCCGTTGGACTTGTTTCATCCGGTTCCCTGTTGGCGTCCTTTTGTATCTCACTAATCATTCTTTCTTACTAAAAAGCTCTATTTACCTGATATGTCTTAAGAGTAGACATAGTGCCAGGCACAGTGGCCCTGCCTTTAATCCTAGCACTTTGGGAGGCAGAGGCAGGCGGAGTGTGTGAGTTCAAGCCAGCTGGTCTACAACATAGTGCAAGGAGAGCTGGGGCTACACGGGGAGACCCTGTCTCAAAGAGTAAGTAGAAACAAAAAAACAAAGAAAAAAAAAAAAAAATCCCCAGGAACTGATGACATGATGGGCAGAGTGCCTGTGACCCGGAAGATGAATGTGGTAAGCTGAGGAACAAAAGAGGACTATATAGATTTGGAGTGAGGCCTCGCCTTTGCGTAACCTACGAGTAGGTCACTGGCAAGGCCTACGGCAACTTAGAAAACGTATAGTGCCAAAGAGGAAAAGGAAAAAGGTTAGGGGGCGGGGGTAGCCGATGGCTAAAGGAGTGCGGTCCGCATGAAAGTGCGAGGCGGCAAACGGCACCTAGGAAGGAAGGGCGCAGGCCGTAGAAAGCTGGGCGTGGGGGGGGGGGGGGCTGAGAAAGAAGATTAATTGCAGTCAGTAAAACATTATCCGGGTGTTTGGTCAATGGAGGCGAGCAGAGAGGAGTGCGGCTGGGGGCGAAGAGGGATCGGATCCCCTAAAACTGGAGTTAGGACAGTTGTTAGCTGCTACATGGGTGCTGGAAACAGAACCCAGGTCCTCTGAAAGAGCAGCCAGTGCTCTTAACTGCTCAGCCATCTCTCTTGCCTTAGGAACAGCTTTTAAAGAAAAACTGCAGTACATAAAATAAAAGGAATTGGAGAAACTAATCTAGTACTAGATTTTAAAACAGAAACTGATAACCACAGGGGTAGAGAAGACACTAACACCAGCACCAGAACCAGTCTCATGGCTTTGGGTTCTATTCCAAATTTGCACCAATTGTGAAATTTTATTCTGTATGACTTAAATGTCTCATAGTGAGCAGTGGAAAAGGAGCTAGATATGATGAAGTTACATTTTAAAATTAGGATTTGGTTTATATTCCAAATTATGAGATAGGTACTATGAGAGCTGGGGAAATGACCCCAGAATACCTAACAGTGGGATAGGGAGCAGAGCACAGGTCACACACAGTATATGCACAAGGTGCCTCTACACACAAGGTGTGTGGGGGTGCACATGCCACAGCACTTATGGGAGGTGGGAGGACAACCTGTGGGGGTTGGTTCTCTCCCTCCACCATGTAATTCACAGGGATCGAATTCATGTCATGATGCTGAGTGGCAGTTGCATGTACCCGCTGAGCCACTTTACCAGCATTTATATAAATGTGTTCTTGGAGACAGCCATTGGTAACTCCAGTTCAGGGAATCTGATGCTACCTCTGACCTCCATGGGCACTGTACAACGTGGTACACTTATACACATGCAGGCAGTATACTCACATGTGTAAAATAAAAAAGTAATAATAAAATATTTACAAAAAGCAAAAAATTATAAAAAGATTCTCCTTTCCTCTTAACATTCAGTTCAATTTTGATCATAGATGCTTAGTTTTTAAATCAGTTTACCAAAACTGTTCTATAGAACAGAATTACTTCGGAAATGGGAGGTTTTGAACTCAAGAATTACTTTCGTGCTTTTCTCTTCAATTTTACAATCTTTTTTAAAATGTGCTGTTCATCATGCACATGAAAAGTGCAGACTTTTAAGACTTTAAAAAGAAAAGATAGAACCAAATATCTGACTTTAGAACCTGATTATAGAAGTGAGTTAGATAGAAAAGGGACAAATGTGAGAGAACCTAGTTGAAGAGGAGAGTCAGCTTTTAAAATCATGGATTCTTCAAGCTCTTGTAAGCCTCTAGTTTTTATTTTTATCATTTTGTGATGTGGCGGGTGGGGGGGAAGGGGAGGGAGAGAGGGGGGAGGGAGATATCCCTGTGGAAATCATAAGGATAACATGAAGGAATTGGAATTGGTTTTCTCCTACCTCCTTGAGTCAAGGTCTTGTTTCTCTTGTGCTGCCTCGTGCACACTGACTGACTCTGGAACTTCCAGGTGATTCTCCTGTCCTGCCTCCCATCTGGCTGGAAGAACGCATTTGTGTCTGCTGAGCCATCTCACTGACACCAATGTCTTTTTTTGTTTTTGGTCTTTTTGAGACAGGGACTCCCTGTAGTCCCAGCTGTCCTGGAACTCACTCTGTAGACCATGCAGGCCCTGAACTTACAAAGATCCGCCTGCCTCTGCCTCCCAAGTGCTAGGATTAAAGGCGTGTGCCACCACGCCCGCTCCAATGTCTTATATTTAAGGTTAAAATATATTATAACTTTATTCTCTTCAAACATTTTTTGTACTTATATTCGTGTCAGAGGACAAGTTGTGGGTGTCCATTTTCTCCTCCTCCTGTGTTGGTCTCAGGGTTCTAACTCAGGTCATCAGGTTTGATGGCAGGCACCTTTGCCTACTGAGCCATGGTTTTTACAGAGTAGTAAAATTTTTGGTCAGGCAGCAATCCCAGCACTCGGGAGGCCAAGCAAGGCAGTTGGACAAGAAGTTTAAGGCTAGCCTGGGATACGTACAAAGAACTTATGTCCAGGAGTTTGTTATATGGGAATGGGGCCTGTTAGAATATTAAATCTCCACAATAAAAAGTGAAATTGATCTCATTCTAGTATTTTTATTCTCTCTCTGTAATGTGTAAGTTTTGGGGGGAGGAGGGTTTTGAGCACAAATCGTTGCCCATCACAAGTGTGTGATTTTGTTAGCCAGCAATGTTGGGAACATGTAGGTGGTCTACTTTTACAAAAAGTGTTACAGGGAGTGTTATATATATAAACAGCATTGGGCATTCGAGAAGGTGCACTTTAAGGAATGGAACAAGGGAGTCTGATCTTTTTAAGTCATTATTTACTCTTACTGTCTGAGAGGTACATTCTGAGTATGACTTAACCCCTTTGCATTTTGATGTTTAGTGATTTTACTGCACTGTAAATGTGATGAAGCCTGCAGTCTGCAGCTGTGTGTTTGGTTCTGTATGAGCTGCAGCCACAATGCTGCCTTTTTTTTTTTTTAAGAACCATTGCTGGTTTTTGTTGTTGTTGTTTTTATTTAAGACCACTTTCCTTTTTTTAAATTATTTTTATTTTTTATGTTTATGAGTGTACTCTGTCTGCATGTAGGTTTGTGCACCTGTGTTGTGCAATGCCGTGGAGGTCAGAAGAAAGTGTCGGATCGGATTCCCCTGGAACTGGAGTTAAAGATGGTTCTCAGCCGCCATGTGGGTGCTGGGAATCGAACCTGATTCCTCTGCAAGAGCAGTAGGTGCTCTTAACCGCTGAACCATCTCTCC
>VZQC01007655.1:7586-20981 GCA_009823505.1 Rhizomys pruinosus
AAAAAAAAAAAAAAAAAAAAAAAAAAAAAAAGATGCTGAATATTATAATCATTAGAGAAGTACAATCATAACCACAGTGAGGCACTGGAGAGATGACTCAGTGGTTCAGAGCACTGGCTGCCTGGGCATGGGTGGCACATGCCTTTAGTCCCAGCACTCAGGAGGTAGACAGAGGCAGGTGGATCTCTGGGAGTTCAAGGCCAGCCTGGTCTACAAAGTGAGTTCCAAGCCAACTGGGGTTACAGGGAGACCCGATCTCAAAAAGACTAAAGTAAATAAATAAATAAAAATTAAAAGTACTTTCTGTGAAAACAAGAGGACCAGAGTTCAAATTCCCAACACTCACATAGAAGCAGGCACAGCCATGCATGCCTATAACTCCAGCACTAGGGGTGGCCAACCAACCAGCATAGCTATAACAGCAAGCTCAAGTTCAGTGAGAAACCTGGTCTCAAATGTAGTACTTGCTATTCTTCCAGAGGACTCAGGTTGGGGATCCCAGTACCCACATTGGGTAGCTCATAACTCTGTGACTCTAGTCCCAGGGCATTTGACACCATCTTCTGGCTTCCTTGGGTACCTGGGGAACATAAACACATGCAGGCACACGCACACATATACATAAATAAATCTTTTTAAAAATTATTTATTTATTTTTATGTGTATGAATGTACTGTCTGCATGCAGGTTTGTGCACCCGTGTCATGCAATGCTGCGGAGGTCAGAAGAGGGTGTCGGATTCCCCTGGAACTGGAGCTAAAGACGGTTCTCAGCCACCATGTGGGTGCTGGGGATCAAACCCGGGTCCTCTGTAAGAGCAGTTGGCGCTCTTAACCGCTAGGCCATCTCTCCAGCCCAAATAAATCTTATAAACAATAATGTGTGGCTAGACAGATACCTCAGTGGTTGAGGTAAACATCACTGGCTGTTCTTGCAGAAGACCTAGGTTCGAATCCCAGCACCCACATGGCAGCTAACAACTATCTATAACTCTGGTTCCAGGGGATCCGACATCCTCTTTTGTCTTCCACAGGCACTGCATGACACAGGTGCACTTACATACAGGCAATACACTCAGACACATAAAATAAAATTTAAAATAAAAAACATTAAAAAAATAATGCTGAGGGGCTGGAGAGATGGCCTAGCAGTTAAGAGCACAGACTACTCTTGCAGAGGAACTGGGTTTGATCCCCATCACCCACATGGCGGCTGAGAACCATCTGAAACTCCAATTCCAGGAGAACTCCAGTTCCAGGTGAATCCGACACCCTCTTCCGACCTCCGTGGCATTACATGATACGGGTGCATAGACCTGCATGCAGACAGTACATTCATACACATAGAGAAAAATAAATAAAAAAAATAATAACGCTGAGAGTGGAAGACCCTTGGCAGCCTTCTCTGCCCTGTCTACACACAGACCAGCACATGTCCCCTCCTGATGTCCTTTTTTTTTTTTTTTTTTAATCTGCTGCCTGTGTATGTGCCAAGGCACAAATCCCCTTGCAATCACATTCATGCACACACAATGAAATATGCTTCACATTCACTAGGATGACTATAGTAAAAAAGGGGGTGGAGGTCAGGCATGGTGGCACATGCCTTTAATTCCAGTACTCAGAAGGCAGAGGCAGGGAGATCTCTGTGAGTTCCAGCTCAGAATGGTCTACACAGTGAGTTCCAGGGCAGCTGGGCTACAGGGGAATCCTGTCTCGAACAAAACAAAACAAATAAATAAAATCAAGGGAAATAGAGGGGTGGAGAGATGGTTCAGCAGTTACGAGCACAGGCTGCTCTTGCAGAGGACTCATGTTTGGCTCCCAACACCCACATGGCTGCTCACAACTGTCTGTAACTCCAGTAGTTTGGAATATCTGACAGACCTTCTGGTTTCCACAGGCACCAGGCATACATTCACTCAAATGTGAAAAAAAAATTTTTTTTTGGTCTTTTCAAGACAGGGTCTCCCTGTACCCCAGCTGTCCTGGAACTCCCTCTGTAGACCATGCTGGCCTTGAACTCACAAAGATCCATCTGCCTCTGCCTCCCAAGTGCTAGGATTAAAAGTGTGTGCCACGACACCTGGCACAAATGTGAAATTAAAAAAAAAAAAAGAATTAAGGAAATAAGTGTTAGAAAGGATACAAATAAACCAAAATCCTCATATGACTAAAAGAAATATAAAACTGCTGCAGAAAGAGCATCTTCATAGTTCCTCAAGTTAGTCAGCAAGGCTGGGGAGATGGCTCAGTAGCTGAGCAGATGTGAGGAACTGCACTCAAATCCCCAGAACTCACAGAAAAGCCAAGTGTGGTAGCACATGTCTGTAAACCATGTTACAGCAGGATGGGAAATGGTCAGGAGAATGTGGAAGCTATGAGCCCAGCTAGCACGAGCCCCGCTAACACGAGCTCAGCTAGCTGGGGGAAGGAGATGAATGCTCAAGGCTGTCCCCTGACACACATATGCAGACACAAAAAGTTACCAAATGGCCTAGCAATTCAACCTAGGAGAATTGAAAGCATAATTCATATAAAAACTTGTACACAGACATTTCTACAAGCACTATTTATAAAAACCAAAAGGAAAATCTAATACCTATGTTAATGAATGGAGAAACCGAATGTGATATATACATATGATGGAATATATTCAGCAACAAAAGTGAATGAAGTGGGGCCAGAGATGGACCTAAGTTTATACAGTGTGCGTCAACTATACCACAAATTGGGCACAGTGGTGCAAATGCATGCCTAATCTGAACACTCAGAAGGTGGAGGCTGGAGGATCAGAAGTCTGAGGCCAGATGGGATACATGAGACACTATTTCAAAAAAAACAAAAAAAAAACACAAAAACCCACCAAGTATTAACAGATTCATAACATGGATGAGTCTTGAAAATACGCCAAGTGAGCCGGGCGTGGTGGCGCACGCCTTTAATCCTAGCACTTGGGAGGCAGAGGCAGGTGGATCTTTGTGAGTTCAAGGCCAGCCTGGTCTACAGAGTGAGTTTCAGGACAGCTGGGACTAAAGGGAGACCCTGTCTCAAAAAGATAAAAAAAAGAAAAAAAAGAAAAGAAAAGAAAAAAATGCCAAGTGAAAGCCTGGTGGCAATCCTGTAATTCCTGTACTCAGGAAACAGGCAGGAGGACCAGAAGTTCAAGGCCATCTTTGGCTACATAGTATGTTTAGACAGCTGGGCTACATGAATCTCCCTCATAAAAACAGAAAATATGGTAAATTAAAGCAGCCCAAACCCAAAGGCCAACTATGTATCACCCTATTCATACAGACAGGCAAACCGGTAGACAGAAATGTTTCCCTAGACTTGGGAAGGAGGAAGGGGGCAGGTAACCAAACAACAGAACTGACCTCACAGGGTATGAACAATTAAGTCAGGCAGAATTGAGTCCTGGCCTGTCAAAATCTGGCCCATATGTCAATACACCTGCTCTGTGGTGGTTTCTGTTTTCAAGGACAGCATGAGCAGCTGCAGAACTCTCACATCTTTTCCCTTCCCTTCTCCCTCCTTCTCAGATGTAGCAAGCTTGTGAAGGTGGCACCTCCTATAGCACGTGTGTGGGAATCACAAGGCAGCCTTGGGTACTGGTCCTCCCACCTATTTGAGGTAGGGTCTCTTGTACTATAGGCTAGCTGGCCCATAAATTTCTGGGATTCTCCTGTGTCAGCCTCCCACTTCACCCAGGAGTGCTAGAGTACAGATGTGCAATGCCACATTCAGCTGCATGAGGCTTCCGGAGATCTGAATCCAGTTACTCACATGTGCATGCCAAGCGCTTTGCCCTCTGAGCCTTCTCCTCAGCACTGTTCTTTCCGTCTTTTTCCTTTGATTTCCATTTCCCTGTCCCTCTCTCATTGAGCTCTGCCACTGAGCCACATCTCCAAGCCCCACATACTTTTCACTCTTGACTTTGAAACAAGTTCTCACTAAGTTAGCCAAGCAGGCCTTGACTCTCCATCCTGCCCTAGCTTCCTGAGTAGCTGAGGTTACAGACCAAGCTTACATCAACTCTTCTCTAATCAGAGTCAGTGGTCGCTAACATAGCAGCCTGGTCCTGGCAGACAAAGGTGAAACCAGTGAAGCAGTGTCCAACTGTGGCAGCCTTCCGGGGGGCTCTTTCAGGAGGAAGGCACACCTGCTGGTGGTTAGCACAGGGAGTCCTGAGTGACCCTGAGTACAGTCATTGGGACTATTCTGGGTAAACCTGGTAGAAGTATTTCTTACTAGGAGTCAGGGCCTCCCAATTGAGGCTCAGAATTCCCAGGAATCCCTACACCAGGGGACCCACTTCTTTGTCTACCTGTCATGTGCTGCTGAAGATACACCACCCCACAGTGGCTGTTGGTGCATCTTGAGTCCAGTTCTCACAGTATAGCATCTCCAAGCTGGTGCTCAGCTCCTGCTTGAAAGAGGCCCACTGCCTCCTGCCCATTGTTGTGCCTCCTTCGCAGTAAAGTGAGCCAGCTTGACACCTGATTGTGCAGGCTCAGACACTTGAGGGCTCTTGAGAGGTAGCACCAGTTGGAAGATTCTATTAGTCACTTTTCAGTTGCTGTGATAAAACACCATAACCAAGACAACTTGTAGAAGGAAGAGTTTATTGGGCTTATCCTTCCAGAGGGATAAAAGTCCATCATGGGGAGGCGGGAAAGAGGCAGCCAGGGCAGAGAGCTGAGTGCTTACATCTTCAAGCAGGCACAGGAAGCAGAAAAAGATACTAGAAGTGGGCAAGCTATATACTCTCAAAGCCCATCCCACATGATGTGTGTCCTCCAGCATGGCCATGCCTCCTGAAGGTTTCTCAAACAGCAGGCCCTCCCCAAACAGCACCACCAAATGGGTGTTCAGATACCTGGAGCCTGTGGGGCCATTCTCATTCAAACCACCACAGACATTGGCTGGCCTTCTCAAGGGATGGGGCCTTGGTTGTCCAGCCAGGCAGAATGGCAGCAGGCAGATGAGCCTTAGGGAGTAAGAAGGTCATGTTTGGACCCATACATGACTTCCACCTCTGCCATCTTAGCTACTGTTAGCAAGTCCATTGCACAGACACAGAACTGACAAGGTTAGAGAATGGCTGAAGAATCAGGAACCAAGCCAGGGCCATAAGGACCGCCATGTGAATCTGTACATAAAGGTGTGAGGGAGAGGTGTGGATACGACAATGATAGATGATGAGGAAGTCTGGGCTACCTTTCTCACACAGCATGCTTAGGCCCTCTAGACCTGTGCAAGGCTCATCTCCAGTATGACACTTTTATTTTTTTTTTTTTTTTGAGACAGGGTCTCCCTGTAGCTCTGGCTGTCCTGGAACTAACTCTGTAGACCAGGCTGGCCTCAAACTCACAGAGATCCACATACCTCTGCCTCTCAAGTGCTAGGATTAAAGTCGTGTACCACCACGCCCAGCATTTATTTATTTCTGTATGTGTATCAATGTACTGTCTGCATGCAAGTCTGTGCACCCGTGTCGTGCAATGCCGTGGAGGTCAGAAGAGGGTGTCGGATTCCCCTGGAACTGGAGTTCTCCTGGAATTGGAGTTTCAGATGGTTCTCAACTGCCATGTGGGTGCTGGGGATCGAACCCGGGTCCTCTGCAAGAGCGGTCGGCACTCCTATCCGCTAGGCCATCTCTTCACACTTTCATTTTACAATTGGATGGCAGTTGGGCCCATCTGGCCTTGGAACTTGGTAGGAATGACAACACACCACTAAGGACATTGCTAGCCATATGGTCAATTGGTGCCAGATGCTTTGTCTACCAGGCTCCAGCAGTGTGCCAGGGCAGTTTTTTTAGTGGCAGGCATGTAGTTCTCTCTTGCATTGGCACAAACTCACTTCAGAGCCCTGGACATGTGCTGAGCTGAGTGCCCTCTTGGGCTGGAGACGCCTGTGGCATCCCTTTCTATCACAGGGGTCACCATGGTTGTGGCACCTGCTAGACCCTGTGGCCACAGGCAGGATTGTTTCCTGGCCTGGTGCAAGGCCCTGTCTTCCTGGCCCCAGTGAAGCTGTCAGCTTTCCAGGAGCCCAGTAAGTGGGATGCCATTTCCTTAAGTGTGGAGTATCCCCTCCATCCCAAACCTGGATGGGACCAGCCAAGTACTGTGTTCCTCTCCTGCACTCCAGGAGGAGGGTGCCATCTTTTGTCATTTGCCCAGCGGGAATGTCTTGTTATGCCAAGCCCTGGCCCTAGCCACTTCATGGATGGGCAGGCCATAGGCATTTCTGTCCTCTGTAGCACGTGTTTGTCTGCTTCACTTGCTGATTCTGCCAGCCTAGCATGGCATCAGTGTGTAGGCTGAGTTAGGTCTGTGTTCCTCTGGACAGTTAAACAGAAAGCAGCATTGAGCAGAAATGGAACATGATGGAGACGGCCTCCCATACCATTGCCATGGCAATGTAGGCCGCCTTTATTCTTCCTCCTGGATGCGGAGAAAGGCACACCGGGCTGGCCTCCTGGTATAGAACAAGTTGGCCTCGTGGTACAGAACAAGCTGGCCTCCTGGTATAGACCTATAGACCAAGCTGGCCTCCTGGTATAGACCAAGCTGGCCTCCTGGTATAGAACAAGCTGGCCTCCTGGTATAGAACAAGCTGGCTTTGTGGTACAGAACAAGCTGGCCTCTTGGTACAGAACAAGCCGGCCTCATGGTATAGAACAAACTGCTGGGATAAAGCCATGCCCTGCCACACCCATCTCAGAGAAAGGCATTTTCATAGGTTCTAATTTTTGCCAGGATACCCATTTCTGGCTCCTAAAATCTTTCAGTTTCTTTCATAATCTGTTCTATTAATCATTGTCCTCCAAGTTCATCTTCCTAACTGATGGTATTGAAGGCTTGTGTCACATATCAGATATAATTTCAGTAACAAGTAAACCTTTGTGTTAAAATGTTGAGGTGGATCTTGTGTTATTCACCTTTAACTGCAGGATTTAGGAGCCAAATATCAGTGGGTTTTTCTTTTTTTGTTTTCCAATTAACATTGGAAAAACTTAAATGTGGAGCTGATGAGATCTCTCAGGGGATATTAGAGCTTTCCAAGCAAGCCAGGTGCCCTGAGCTTGATCCTCATGATCCAGAAGAAGGTGATAGCTGAGGATTCATTTTAAGGACTTGTTCTCTGGCCTTCACAAAAATGTTATGGCACATGTGTATGTACATACACACACACATACAAGATATACAAAAAATGATAAATTTATAAAAAATATTTTCGCCAATCAAAAACTAAACTAAAGCATCTTGTGTTGCCTCTCCTCTGGGCTTTGCTGGCATCTTAGAGAATGCAAAATAAAGTTTATAGCACACATCAAAAAAAATAAAAATAAAAAAATAAAAATTGCCTTTGAAAAAAAGAAAATAGGGAGTGTCACAGCTCTACTGCTTCCATTAAAAATCAATGCTAATAGCCAGTTCATAAGATTTCTTTCATCTTTTCATTAATAGGTTTCCATTTATTTGCTACTAATTTAAGGTCATTTCTCCATATATTTGTGTCTTTCTTCCCCTATGTCATAGTTTTAGTTTTTTTCCTTAAAATACCTATTTAATCTTGAAAAATCACCAGAATTTTTTTTTAAAACAAAGTAGTATTTCTCTCAATTTTTGGTGATATGTTATATAACTTTAAAAACCAGTAACAGTATTTTTATGTTTACTTATGAATATTTGTACAATGGAGAAAATATAGAAACTAAATAAGCTGGAATAAAAGCGTCACTATGGTGCCTTCATATAAAAAGTCAGCTGTTTACTTCCTTCTTTACTGCATTTTTACATACTTGTAATCCTATAATATTCATTAGTTCCTAAATAAATATTTATACTTACTGATTTAAAAAAAAAAAAAAAAGAACAAACTGGCCTCGTGATACAGACCAAGCTGGCCTCGTGGTACAGAGCAAGCTGCCTCAGACTCGCAGCACCCTTCCTTCTTCTCTCCCAAGGTTATACACTGAGATTATAGGTGGGAGCCACCACATCATGCTCATAAAAGACTTTTATGAAGTAATTTACTGCTCATATGAACCTATAGCAATGGTGTCAGCATGCACAAGACCCATGTAAACACAAGCAGACAAAAACCCAGAATAGAACTGGGGAAATGGGCAGCAGACCCCAATGTTAGCTGAAGAAATACTGGCAACTAATTACTGCTGGGTGAGCAAGAGCTGATCTTCCTAAAATGAGGGACCCTAGATAAGCCAACTAGACCCCAGTAGATAAATTAGCCCTGAGGAACATCTGGAGACACTAACTTGACACAATAAATGATAGACTGTATTAATTCCAATGCGGGCTATAGGAGGGTGCCAGTGGGGGAGGGATTAAGATTGATTAACATGTTCTGAGCTGGAATACTTAGGAGACCAGCACTAGAGCAACAGAGCTGGAGCTGACAAGGAAGCCACCTCCCCTCAAGGCTAGCTCTCACAGCTTTCCGGATGATTACGCAAGCTACTAAGGGAGAACAGCAATTGATGGTCCAGCACCAGTTTTAAAGCTATTTAAAGCTGGGGCTGGAGAGATGGCTCAGCGGTTAAGAGCACTGACCGCTCTTGCAGAGGACCCGGGTTCGATCCCCAACACCCACATGGTGGCTGAGAACCGTCTGTAACTCCAATTCCAGGAGAACTCCAGTTCCAGGGGAATCCGAGACCCTCTTCTGACCTCCGCAGCATTGCACAACACGGGTGCACAGACGTACATGCAGACAGTACATTCATACACATGAAAAATAAATAAATAAAAGAAAAATTAAAAAAAAAAGTACTGACTGCTCTTGCAGAGGACCCGGGTTCGATTCCCAGCAACCGCATGGCGGCTAAGAACCGTCTTTAACTCCAGTTCTAGGGGAATCCGACGCCCTCTTCTAACCTCTGCAGGATTGCACGACATGGGTGCACCAACCTACATGAAGACAGTACACTCATACACATAAAAAAAATAAGAGGCTGGAGAGATGGCCTAGCAGTTAAGAGCACCGACTGCTCTTGCAGAGGACCCGGGTTTGATCCCCAGCACCCACATGGCGGCTCAGAACCGTCTGTAACTCCAATTCCAGGAGAACTCCAATTCCAGGGGAATCCGAGACCCTCTTCTGACCTCCGCAGCATTGCACAACACGGGTGCACAGCCTCACACTGGCAAACGAGTACATTCATTTAGGTGAGCGAAAGGTATCCTTAAATAGATATACCTATTTGGTTTTTGAGGGGACAGGCTTGCACATTGTAGCCAGGCTTCCCCTTCCTCATCCTGGGATCCTCCTGCCTCAGACCTCCCATACCTAGATATGAGGGCCATTACAATCATGCCTTGACCCAGAGTTTTTGTTTTTTTTTTTAAATAAAATTTTTTTTTTTCTAGTGTTTCTTGTTTTGCATGGCCATTTTTAGGCAACCACAACTATGTCTTTTTTTTTTTTTAATTTTTTAATTTTATTTTTGTATGTGTATTATGTACTGTCTGCGTGTAGGATCTTTGCACCCGTCGTTCAATGCACGCGGAGGTCAGAAAGAGGGCGGGATTCCCCGAAACTGGATTTCTTCCTGAATTGGAGTTACAGACGGTTCTCAGCCCGCCATGTGGGTGCTGTGGGATCGAACCCGGGTCCTCTGCAAGAGCAGGCGGTGTCTCCTCAACCGCTAGGCCATCTCTCCGCCCCATGAACCACAGTATATATTGCTACACAACATCTATTTTTTTTTTTTTTTTGGTCCTTTTGGTCATTTTGAGACAGCGGTCCTCCCCTATAAGGCCCCAAGACTGTTCTGCTCCTGGAAGGCCTCCACTACTTAGACCAAGCTGGCCTTAAATCACAGACATCACCATACCTCTGCCTCCAGAGCGCTAGATTAAAGGCATGCACCACCATGCCTGGCTTAAAGATGGTCTTGGCTGGAGAGATGGCCTAGGTGGTTAAGAGCGCTTAGACTGCCTTGCAGAGGACTCAGGTTCAATCCCCAGCACCCACATGGTGGCTGAGAACCGTCTTTAACCCAGGTCTTGGGGAATCCGGCGCCCTCTTTCTGACCTCCGCAGCATGCAAGACATGGGTGCACAAACCTACATGCAGGCAGTACATTCATACACATACAATAATAAATAAAAATTTTAAAAAAAGATGGTTCTTAGCTTCTTTAACTCCAGTTCCAGGGAATCCGACACCTCTTCTGTCCTCCAAGGCACTGCACGACACAGGTGCACCAACCTACATGCAGACAACACACACTCATAACATAAAAAATAATAATAAGCTGGGCGTGGTGGCACATGCCTTTAATCCTAGCACTTGGAGGCAGAGGCGCGGATCTTTGTGAGTTCAAGACCAGCCTGGTCTACAGAGTGAGTTCCGGACAGCTGGGCTACAGGAGACCCTGTCTGAAAAGCCAAAAATAATAATAATAATAATATATTAATAAATAATAAAATAAAGATGGTTCTTAGCCAGCCATGTGGGTGCTGGGAAACCGAACCCGGTCCTCTGCAAGAGCAGCTGGCATTCTAACCACTGGAGCCATCTCTCTAGCCCAGGCCCAGAGAGTTTTAAATTGGGGTCAACATTAGTCAGACTTTGTCTAAAGGGCAACAAAGGCTGTTATGTTACAGTTTCATCTAGAACTCTTTTTTCCTGTTTCGTTTGTTGTTCTGTGGTGATGGGAATGGAACCCAGCAGCCCTGGCATGCTGAGGTAAGTTCTCTCCTGGAATAGGCAACAATGAACAGCCAACAACAAGGGTTTTTATTTTTTTTAATATTTTTCTTTTTTGTATTTTGTTTTATGTTAATTTTATTCTATGGTAGTGCACCTGTGCTGCAATGCCCATGGAAGTCTTAAGTAAGCATTCAGATCCCCTAGAACTGGAGTTAAATGGATTGGTTGTTAGCCCACCAGTTGATGATGTCTGGGAAACTGAACCTGGGTCCTCTGCAAGAGCAGCCAATGCTCTTAACTGCTGAGCCATCTCTCTAACCCCACCAATATTTTTTTTTTCCTTTTTGAGACAGAGTCTCCCTGTAGCCCCAGCTGTCTCGGAACTCCCTAGTTGCTAGGCCATGCGGCTTGAATTCACAGAGATCCACTTGCCTCTGCTCCCAAGTGCTGGAGTTAAAGACATGCGCCACCACACCCAGCACCAATATGGTTTTCATAACCATCAACAGTGCTCAAGTCAAGCCTTAAGCATTTGAAATCCAAGCCTAAGACACAGACCTCTTCTCATTCTGAAATAAAGTATGACTGTGAGGGGAATCTATCTTTGATATGTATAATAGAGGTTATCTAGCAATGCAATTAATTTCCCTTTCAATCCTTAAAAACTTTCAGTCCCCAGGGGCTGGAAAGATACACACATACTTATATACACACAAAATACACAAATGTAACTTTTAAAAAGTAATTAAACCGATATTCCATAAAGTATAAAAAGTATTGGGGCAGTCCGGGGATCGCTGGTGGGTGGTGCACGCCTTTAATTCCTAGACTTGGTGCAGGCAGGAGGCAGGGATCTTTGTGAGTTCAAGGCCAGCCTGGTCTACAGAGCAAGTTCCAGGACAGCGAGGCTACAGGGAGACCGCTGTCTCGCAAAAAGAACAAAAAAAACAAAAAAAACACAATATAAAAAGTATTGGGACTGGAGTGAGAATAGGCATAGTGGTGTAGTAGCACCACTGCTCTAGCAGAGGACCTGGGTTCAATCCCCAGCACCCACATTGGCGGCTAAGAACCGTCTGTAACTCCAATTCCAGGAGAACTTCAGTTCCAGGGAATCTTGACACCCTCTTCTGTCCTCCGGCAGCATTGCACGACACATGTGCAAACAAACCTAATGCAGCGTACATTCATACACATAAACTATAATAAATAAATATTTTAAAAAAGATACTACAGCCGGGCATGGTGGCCTCACGCCTTTAATCCTAGCGCTTGGAAGGCAGAGGCAGGCGGATCTTTGTGAGTTCAAGGCCAGTCCTGTCTTGCAGAGTGAGTTCCAGGACAGCTGGGACAACAAGGTAGGCCCTATCTTGAAAAGACCAAAAAAAAAAAAAAAAAAAACAAAGTGTCTACTCAAGGAGGAAGAGGCAGAGGCTACAGAGGAGACATGTCTCAAGAAAAAAAAAAAAAAAAAAACATAGGAAAAAAAAAGGAAAAAAAAAAGAAAAAAAAAAAGGGCTAAGGAAGCCTCTAGAACATCTAGTAGGAAGCCTCTAGAACATCTAGTTGAGACTATTATACACTAAGTGAAAAGGCAGCTGGACTCACTTGACAGAGCAATAAAGTGGAGGGGAAGTCCCTCCTCAGGGCCCTGGAAAGCTTGGCCCCAACACAAAAGGACACCTTGCACACTTTATGTAACTTCCCTGGGAGCAGTGGCCAGGGAGAGCACTTCCTGGAAAGGAGGGACCCACTTCCTTTCGGCTCCATCTGGAGTCTTTCTAGGCACAAAAGTCAGACATCCTTGAAGTGGCCACCTCAATACCGTGTAACACGTTGCTTCTTCCATTTCAGAGAATTCATTACATTATTTATTTGTGTGTGTGTGTGTGTGTGTGTGCGCACGCACGCATATTCTAGTGAGCATATGGAGGTCAAATAATCTTCAGTTCTCTCCTTCATGAGGATCAAACACAGGTAGTCAAGCTTAACAGGATCTCATTGTGTAGCCCCAGCTGGCCTGGAACTCACTATGTAGACCAGGCTGGCCTCCAACTCACAGAGATCCTTTTGCCTCTGCCTCCTAAGTGCTGGGTTTAAAGACCAGTGGCACACACTTGGCTTAAAGATTTATTTTTTTTTTAATTTTTAATTTTTTTATGTGTATGAGTGTACTGTCTACATGTAGGTTGGTGCACCTATGTCGTGCAATGCTGTGGAGGTCAGAAGAGGGCGTTGGATTCCCCTGTAACTGGAGTTAAAGATGGTTCTTAGCCTCCATGTGGGTGCTGGGAATTGAACCCAGTCCTCTGCAAGAGCAGTAGCTGCTCTTAACCGCTGAGCCATCTCCCCAGCCCTTATTTTATGTTTACTTATGTGCCCATGTCTGTGTGAGCACACATTTACTCAATGCCCACTGAGGCCAAGACTGAGTGTTAGATCCCCTGGACCTGGAGCTATAGGTGGTAGTGAGCTGTCTGCTATGGGACTTCTGGAAGAGGAGCAAATGTTTAAATGCTAAGCCATCTCTTCAGTCCCCAACTTTTTTTTTTCCTTTTTTAGTTTAAAAATAATTTTTTTGGTCTTTTTTGAGACAAGGTCTCCCTGTTGTAGTCCTAGCTGGATACTCAGCAATTTAAGTAGCTGGAACTCAGCAATTTAAAAATAATTTTAAGCTGGATGCCTTGTCTCAAAAAGACAAAAAAAA
>VZQC01007657.1:0-35137 GCA_009823505.1 Rhizomys pruinosus
AAATTTTTTTTAATATTTAAAAAAAATAAGGGGAGAACTTTATCTTACTCATTGTAATATTCCTTAAGTCTATAAAAGTGCCTATCACATATCAAGTCCCCAATAAATTTTTGATGCATTATTAAATTAATACAGTTAGCAGAATATTTTAATGCCACCTTTTTTGAACAGCCATGTTAGCTATTCTTGTCATATGGTGGTGATGGTATTCATGAATGACAATAGTCAATTAGCCATTGAGTTCACAGTGCCCACTGTGATATCCTTATGGTCACTGAGACTTGCTTGGCTAAACACAATCTGAACTGTTTCTGTGTTTCTCAACTGAATGGACACATTCCATTTTAAATCATAGGGTCCTCTAAATAGGGACTGAACTTTTCAATACCTGGAGAATGGCAGGGATATGAAAGGAAATACCCCAACATTTGTACTTGAGATGAATTAAGGCAGGTAGCAACAAACATCACACACAACACTTTCTTACATTCCTTAACTAAAGGTCTAGTTTCCCCTGAAATAATGTATTGATTTTATTTGATAACTGCCAGTGGCCATGCTGGCTAGCATTTTTCACTCTTCAGGTCTAAATGAAGTGAAATAAAATAGACAAACTTCAGAACATCTTAATATAATTGAATGGTTGGGGCTGGAGAGATGGCCTAGTGGTTAAGAGCACCGACTGCTCTTGCAGAGGACCCAGGTTCGATCCCCAGCACCTACATGGTGGCTGAGAACTGTCTTTAACTCCAGTTTCACGGGAATCTGACACCCTCTTCTGACCTCCGCGGCATTGCATGACACGGGTGCACCAACCTACATGCAGACAGTACACTCATACACATAAAGAATAAATAAAATTTATAAAAAAATGTAATTGAATGATTACTATAAACTCTGCTTATATAACTGAGACTATAATTAATGGTATCTTAGGATGTACTTGAATTGAGGCAAAGAAATTACTGGGTTCTTCTCCTAAGATTGACAAAAAACTTAAAATGTCAACTTTTCTTTCTAGGAGCCATTGATAACTTTAAGTTCTTTGTATTTGTTTCCAAGTAAAAGGACAAACATAGACTGCTTCTTGTAGTACAGTTTCTCAAATGCCAGAAATATTCTTTCTGAAGTTGTATTTAAGGTAAGTTAATACTAAGACCTCCCCAGTCAAATCTCAGCAGAACAATAAACTGGGACTGTTTGCTCTGTCCCAGTACTGGGAATCTGCCAAACACAGAAACTTCCTCTCTGAGTTTAAGTTCCCATGTCACGTCTTTCCCACTAAGCTAAATCAGCATATTCCCAAGCGGAAAGCACAGCCATGCTCTCCCAGCTCCGGAACAGCAGCACTAATGGGCTGCAGCATTTCTGACCTAGTCCTAAAGAGGGTGGCAATCACAGACTCTAACACAGACAGAGTCTTGAAAACCCAGAGGTCCCAAATCCTTACAACAGGTTTGGGAGATAAATGATTGATTGCAGCTTGGAGGCCATTGAGAGCCGAAAAGAACAGCAAGGAGGAGGGGAGAAAATCGAAGTCCCTCTTGCCTCTCTGCATCTATGGTCTGAGAAAATCATGGTCTGGTCTGTTATCATCAACATTGGCATATCAGATCAAGGCACCCTGCTAGACAAAAAGTAAAACATATGAACTAAGTATCCACACTGAGAAACTAGCTTACCCAATTTCTTCTCTGTGATGTCTGAAATGTGGAAGTTTACAACCTGAAAATATTGTTTTCCTTCTGTTTCTCTGTATTAACTTAAAGGTGAAAGTCTGAGTTGTTTGGTGGTATGAAAGCAAATAAGTATTAGCCGTAGTTCGTGGGTAACTAGAACTGACCCTCCTCCTCTCAGTCAATCATCAAAATGGTCATGAGTTCAGACCCAGTCTTTGGGCCTTCCCTGCACACCATAAATAATTCAATATTGTCATTCCACAAAACCTTCCAAAAACCTGCACATCTTGTGAAGAGTCGATATTTAGTAATGAACAAAATCTCAGAGAACACTATTGCATTTCCTAAATGTACCCTATAGATTTTTAGAGCTTCATTCAAATACTGAGTCTCATTCAATCAATGTCCAGTCTCTTTTGTTTCCTCAATAAACAGAAAATACTGCAGTGCTATCTTAAAGGAAAGGTACAAGGAATCTCTCATCCATGAATTTCTTGAAATAAGTACATGAATAGGATAGTTTCAAAAGAAAAATCCAAATGCCCAACAAATATAAGAAACTGTTTGCTTTAAATACCAGATGAATAATATGATATCTGGCATCCATCTAATGCTTTTTACTCTTAAAATAATTAATCAGGGGACCATAAGATTGAGCCAAATCAAGTGCCCTCCTTCCAAGATAAACACACCAAAATCCAGCTCACTAGCAAGGATCTTAACCAATCAGAAACACCAATTCATTCCTAACAGGGTAGTCTGTATTGAAATGATACAAACAAGCCCAGTGCTCCACCTTCAAGTATTTGCCCTGCCTTACTTCCCATTTTCCTTCTAAGAGCCTGCCTTACATGCCCCTTAGGCAGAGCTCCAAACCAGCTAAGTCATAATCCTTGCTCAAATGAACACCTTAAGGTTTTAATGTGACTTGGTTTATCTTTCAAAGCTATGTATAAGGGCTATCCTAGATGACTTACATATCCTGTTTATTTTATAGTCATAAGCAGCATATAATTAGGGATCCAAACACAGCCAAACTGGACCACAGACTCCACCCATACTTGAAAACACTGTGATCAGAAAAATTATATATAGCATGAAATATATATTTTACCTCTCAAATTGACCAGATAATTTTGTCTATGATATTATTTGATACAGAGGCCGCTAAAACAATATAGGCTATTGCCATTTCATTAGTTACCCACCAGAACTAGATGATAACACCCTATTGATGAACACACCACAAACCTTGTTTGCAAGATATGAAGAAGTCAGGATGGAAATGAGTTAGAGGCTGGAAGATTTCACACTAGCTTTCATATTGTCAGAGGTATTACATAGTCTGCTGGGGGAGAAAAAATTTCAACAGAAGTACCCAGCCAGGAGCATTATGAACTCCAATACCAACTTAACAAAAATGTGCCCATTTTTGCAGCAATGACAATGCTTTGAAGGTTACCAACTACTTTGACCAGATTAGAGTTATGCTCTTGAGGAGGGAATTCTTGCCTAGTACTCTAGTAGTCAAAAGCCATGGCTGGAGAGATGGTTCATTGGTTAACAGTGTGTACTGTTCTTGCAGAAGATGAGAGTACAGTTCCCAGCTCATAATCACCTGTAACTCCAGCTCCAGGAAATTCAAAGCCCCTTTCTGGATAGGCACCTACATTCATGTGCACATTCCCACACATAGGCATGCACACAGCCTCACACGGATACAACACAAACACACACACACACACACACACACGCACACACACACAGAATTAAAATAAAAATTTTAATACTGTTAAATAAAAAACATGGCTGTGGAGATCACAGAGTAGAGGAAGGAGATTCTTGCTGTTGTTTAGCTAAACTGGCACCACACACATGGAAACTGCCTTCTGGGCATCCGTGTTTATGCTCCTAGACCAAAGCTACTCTCAACCTTAGAGAAACTTTTTTTCAATGAGCAATGGTCAATGCAGAAACTTTTGGCTGTTCAAGTGCTGAGAATAAAGAAAGTTGAGCCCTCAGCCTTAAATATAACATATATACCACCTGTTCTCAGAGTATATCATGGAAAAGAGAATAAAGAATGCAAGAGCTGGAAGACTGCAATCATGAAATCAGAGCAACTACAGTTGCCTGTATTAAGCCTGTACAAGACCAGACCTGCCAACAACCAGTCGTGTTGATCAAGGGCTTCATGTGGCCCTTCAATCCCTACTAAACTATTAGTTAATGAATCACTATCTTCAGATGTTTACTCACTGGTGAGTCCACTGTGCTTCATCGGGCAGTTCTCTACGTGCTCTTACATAGATGGTGCACAATGAGTTTGTGTGGTGTCTTCACATGAGTGAAGGGAACAAAGGTCCAAACAACTCATTTTACTTGTTTTGGAGGGACATACATCTCATTGAACATGTTGTTTTTTTTTCATGTGGCACAGGCTAGCCTGGAACTCACAATGTTGTGGAGAATGACCTTGAACTCATCCTGTGGCCTCCATCTCCTAGGTCCTGACATTACAGATTTATTACACCATGCCTGCTTTTCAGTGGTACTGGGAATAGAACTCAAGACTTCCTACATGTGAAGCAAGAACTCCATTAACTGAGCTACACCTCTAGCCCCCAAATATTCTACAAACTATAAAAACAAATGTATACAATCAAGAGCTTGTTTTACTACCTGAAGATTATAAAGTGAATTTATGTGAACTTTGAACTAAACTCTGAGCTAAGTTCTCTAAAACCACACACATCCCCATTCTCTTTTCAGAAGTAGCAAGAAGCAGGCAGCTACTTTTTATCTTTTATTTATTATTTTTATTTTATGTATATGAGTGTATATACCCATGTTGTGCAATGCTATGGAGGTCAGAAGAAAGCATCAGATTCTCCTGGGACTGGAGTTAAACATGGTTCTTATCTGCCATTTGGGTGCTGAGAATTGAACCCAGGACCTCTTCAAGAGCAACCAGTGCTCTTACCCACTAGGCCATTTCTCCAACACAGTAGGCAGCTACTTTTGAGTGAGGTTGACCATACTTTTTTTTAATCAATACTTGTTTTATTTTATATTATTCCAAAATATGCATATATACACTCCATACATAAGTCAAAATTAAAAATTCTGAAAATAAACTGTAGGTTGATACCTAAGTACATTTAGAGATTCACATTTTAACAGTAAATTTGCATGCAGGTAAAAAGTCATGTAACTATATTCTTTTTTTAGAATATGACTACATCTCCTCCATCTACATATGGTAATTACAATGTGTGAGTATAAGTGGTAAGACAATTCTAGAGCCCATTTATAGATTCACATTGTAATAGCACAGTTGCTTTCAGATACAATGAAATATAATAATAAAGTTGCTCAGTTTGCCTGCCAACTGGGGATTTGGTATTAGCATCCACAAATGAGGGAAACCATTTGCCTTTTTTTTTCTGGGACTGTGTTACTTCACTTAGTATAATTGCTTCCAGTTCCATCCATTTACCAGCAAAGCTCATAATGTCATCTTTCTTTACTGCTGCATAGAACTCCATTGTGTAGATATACCACATTTTTGTTATCCAGTCATCTGTTGAGGGGCATTTGGGTTGGTTCCAGGCCTTTGCTATTGTGAAGAGAGCTGCAATAAACATAGCTGTGCATGTATCTTTGTGGTAGGATGCATCTTGTGGGTATATACCCAGGGGTGGTATGGCTGGGTCGGGTGGTAGGCTCATTTTGACCATCCTTTTAATCTGTTGACCATTTCACCAGGAAGATAACTTAGGCACAAGATTCTGGAGAGAAAAAAAAAAGAGATCAGTCATTACTAGGTGTCTCAGGATGCCATTTTGATTTGTAGGAGGAGCTAAAAGAAGGAACGGTTCAGCTTTATAACTAAAATTGACAATACTTCGATAAGAAAATATAGGCAATATTTATGTGCTTGCATGTTTAATAAAATAGAGTAAACCAGAAGGACATATGTCAGTGAAAGGCAGTTGTTGCTCATTAAATATTCACTTTATAGCTCATATTTCAGGACATACCATGGAATTTTTAATGTTTTCACATAACACAGTTAATCACTTGAATTTAACAATATTTCAGCTCTAATCACAAAGATTGTCATTTCCTAACTGAAAAGCTTCTTGTTAGCAGTTATTACAGTCCTTTGGAGATGCTTTTTGATTCCAATCCAGTCGCCTGTGTTTTATAACATTATTAACAGCATTCTGTAATTATCTTTCAATTATTTGTATCATGGTGCAGAATGCAAATCTTGAAAGGCATATAAAGTGAAATGAGAGAGACAGGCTGCAGAGCTCCCGTGCCCTCTCCAAATGCACCTCACACTGGGAATTCCCCTGGGTTAAGCTTTCCCAATGCACCCTCAACTCAGTTCTCTGAGTTTTAATGGAAGTTTCACTTCATAGGAAACTCAGTATAGCCTGTCCATATTTTTCAACTTTCTTTCCGTGTTAATAGAAAGCAGCAGCACCCCTCTGGAATAATGGGCGAGTGGGACCTACTCATTTAGAAAAGATGGGTCTCAGAATTTACTCATAGCCAATGGCAGGATAAGGTTATAGAGATTCTCTGACTCGCCTTAATGAAAAGAAATTCTAGTTTGGATGCCCTGCCTTATAGATGGAATTATGAATCAGGGAAAAACAAAAAAACAGTATATATAAATCATAAGATCACATCAGGAAACATAGATTTGCCCAGGCTTATCCATAGAAATGGAAAGAAATGGTCAAGATTCACAGGAGAAAGTCTTACATGAGTCACTGTTTCCATACTTAGAATTATAATGAAAGACATGGAAGAAATATAGGTAGTGGTGGCAGCGGGCCAATCAGACAAGTCATTTGACTCAAAGTGGTCTTGATGGGCCCTGATAACTATCTAGTTCCTAAGAGTAAAATCCTAATCCTTGAAAATGGCACATTTGGTTTCTTTTAATTATAGCAAATTATATTTTATATGTAATTATATATATATCGAATCATTTTATATATGTGTTAACATTAGCAGTGTGAAGAACTTGAGAGCTATTTGAGCCAACATGGTGTATGCAGGTCTAAATTCTGCAATGTCCAGACAAGAACGCTGTCACACAGTGTGCACATTGACTAAAAATTACTTACACATATAGATCCTCTGAATTCTTGGCCCAGTAGGTGGCAAAGGAAGTTTGGCCTGAAATAAGTCATCATTATTGCAAAGTAGTCTAAAATCAATCCATTATTTTAAATTTGTAATTAATATATGTATAATTTATTTGGAGACATCCTACCTGACCTAAGGAAAGCAATGCTAATCTTATAGGAGAGTACCTGAGTTTGGATCCCCTCTTCTTCCTAACTGCATGTCCCTGTGAAAATGCTTAAATTTAATTGGTCTCATTCTACTTATCTATAAAATACTAATAAGTCTGAAAGCAATGCCTGGCCCTATATAGCTTGTAATAACATAAATATGCAGAGCCCTATGGGATTCAGTCTAAGATGTATGTCTTACTATCACAGTTAGACAGAGATCTTGCTCTACAGAGAGATAGTTTTCCCTATTTCCATTATATCACCCTCAGTGTATCCGTAATAATTTCTCTCAGTTATATACAAATATGCGCAGCAATTCCAGATATCCCAACAGGCAGTATTCAGTGAAAGAGAACAGCATCTCTTCCTGTGAATATCATTTTGTTAACAAAGAAGCCCTCTCCATATTGCCTCAGAGATCCCACTGGCCAGGATGATGTTCTTTGCCTATTCAAAGACCACCAGGAGTGACATGGACCCATATCTAGGGACAAAGGAGAATGGATATTTAGGGCAGGAAAAGAATTGATCTAAAGCAGGAGGCCAAAAATATGGCTGACACAAGCAACCCACAAAATCTGCCACTAAATTACAATCTGTGAGTAATAGCAACCATATATTAAATACATACTGTGTCCCAGACACTTGTGTGGTTTCTAATTCCCAGAACATTCCACTCAGTCTGGCTTTTGTCTCCAGATAAAAGTGTACTTGGAAGCACTCTTGTTTTGAGTCATTGTGAAAATCTGGTCTACTCTCCATTCTCATTGCTACCTCTCAGTAGGAACAAATAATTTAACCCCTCTCTTTGTGTGTGTGTGTGTGTGTGTGTGTGTGTGTGTGTGTGTGTTTTCGAGACAGGGTCTCCCTGTAGCCCCAGGTGTCCTGGAACTCACTCGGTAGACCAGGCTGACCTTGAACTCACAAAGATCCGCCTGCTTATGCCTCCCAAATGCTAGGATTAAAGGCATGTGCCACCATGCCCCGCTCCCCTCTCTCAATATATCAACACTTCCCACGTATTTCTTTATCTCCTAGGAAATCTTGTTCCTGCTCTTCTCCAGAATTCTTCCTTTCACTGTGTGGTCTAAGCATTGAGTGCCCTGTGAATGGTCCTGGATTCTCTCCTGTTTTCTATATGTTATTTTTGCTTGAATAATTTTTCCAGTCCCATAGTTCAGCAAATATTATTTTTATGTTTGTATGTCCAGCCAATAGCTCTACCTTGAGTCCAGCTTGTGTATTCAGCTGAGCTCTCTGTTCATAAATACCTATCTGAAATCTCTACTTGATCCAAACTAAACTTTAACATATCTCAAATGAAACTCTTGTTTCTTTCCCAATAGTTTTTTTTTTTTTTTTCATTAGTGTTCCTCTATCTTCAAACTTCTCATCAAACCAAAAGCTTAAAATCTACCCTGGATTTTTTGCTTTCTTACAGCCATCACATTCAGTTCATATGCTAATCCTGACTTCTCTAATGCCAACTTCGCTTATCCCAGAGATTATTCTAATCCAGTGGCGATATCTGTGCCTATTGTATCTAGCCCTAGTCAGAGTCTTCTCCTACCCAGGCTATATAGACAACTTCTACCTCCTGACTGTTTTTCCTATTGCCATACTTCCCATCTGTCTTGTAGTCCATTCTTTCAACCAAAAAATTAGCTCTTGAAAATGCAAATCAACCATGTCTTTATGTCTCCAATTATTTCCATTGAGTTTTCATAGTATCTAAACCTTGCCTGTGATTAAAACAACATACTACAGGATCTGGCCTCTAGATTCTCTCTCTTCTTAAAACATTCCAAACTCCTTCATGCTTCAGAGTCTTTGCACTTGCTGCTACTTTGACATAGAACAATTTCGCCTTAATCCCTTACAAGATCAATGTCATTTTACCACTCATGTAACCCTCAGTGCCACGTCCTTGATCACTCTCCTATGTCCTTGGCCTCTATGAGATAAGGCTTTATTCCCACATTATGCCATTTAATATCCTATACACATTTGACTTAACATTATCAGAACTGATACTTATTGTCTATCTTGTTCAAGCTGGAAAAGAAGACCCGTGAATGCTGTGGAAAGGTCATACAGAGGCTGGTGTATTTGAACGCATGGCCCCCAGCTGTTGGTGGTGTTTGGGAAGGTTGTAGAACTTTTGAAAGGTTTCTCCCCATTGAAGGAAGTGCTTACTAGGGGTGGGCCTTGAAGTTTCTATAACCAAACAGCCCTGACTTCCTTCTACTTTTTGACTGCAGATGCAGTGTGACCCAGCAGTTCATGTTCCTGCTCAGACACCTTCTGCACCATCATGGGCTACATCCCTTGTGAAACAGTGAACCAAAACAAACCCTTTCTTCCTTAAGTTGCCTTGGTCAGATATTTTGTTACACCAGGAAGGAAAAGTAAGTAATCCCAGGAGGATGGGGTTTTTTATCTACTTTATTCTAATTTATATCCCAACACTTAAAATAGTGCAAAGCTCACAGAAACTTTCTACTCAGTATAGGTCTCTAGAAATAAAACAAAAAATGATAACCCAGGAGGCAAATATTCATCTATGAAGGAATGTTGACTGTCATGATCTTGGGCAGATGACCACCACTGTTATCAGTTCTGTCGTGTTCTACACACATTCACCCACTCTTGCAGTCTTTCCATCCCCTCCTCCAGAGTGGTCCTTGAACCTCTGGAGGAGATGATATTATGTCCTTTTTAGGCCTGAGCACTCCATTGTCAGTTATTTTCTGCACTTTGACCAGTTGTTGGGGGTCTATATTTATTAATTATATTTTGCAAATTCTTTGTTTCCTAATGTCTATAAGCTTTCCTTTTATTCCTTCCAAAACTGGAGGGCTACTTACAAAGTCTACCAAGAGAATCCAACCTCTGGCCTGAGGCCAGCATTATCCCAGAGCAGCTGTGAATGTAGCTATGCATATTTGTAATGCAAGCACCAAGTCCTGGTGACCAAAGGTTGAACACCCCTGGTAGTCCATCAGCATGCACATTTACTGAGCACTTCTGCCTCATCTGAGGGCTGGGACTGCTCTGGGACCCAAAAGCCCATTGTAATTGATGATTCTTTAAAGTCTCAAAAAAGAAATGTCAGTTGAATTTCGTGCAAATCTGAGAGTCTGAAAGCTTGCTAACAACTCATTCAGTGTTCCCTCTGAGATGAAAGGGAACCTTGGGGAGAGCTAAACTTCTCCAGCAGCTCTGACATGTCAGAAGAAAGCTAATTATGTGGCGATGTCATGCTGGCCAACACTCCTCTGGGTTCTCATAAGTCATTCAAAATGTTACCTCATCGCTCACTTGGCTGGCCTAGCAGAGCCCTGTGAGGGAGCTGGCTCCGCTCCCTGTCACTGATGCTGACTCAGGCTTCATGGTTAAGCAAAGTGCCTACAGCGAGAGCAAAGCAGCGCTTCATGCGCAGCAATGGTTCCTCCATGCCACCTTCCCAGCCTCAGCGAACACTTGGCAGGTCTGGGTTGAGTATTTTAGACATCCGGTTTATGAGTATCCTCTGTCTCCTTTTCTGTGGCATCATGGTCTAACACTCACATGAAAAACGCTGTCTCCCAGGACGCTACACAGCAGTCCATTGTGCAGAGTTGCTGCTGTATCACCAGCTCTTCAGAAGCGGACAAGGAACAAGCCAGCTCTCTTCTCTGGATGGTAAGGATGGAAAAGCAAAACATGCTGATCATATCACTCTCTAGAAATGTAGCGTCAAGTCCAAGGCATGTGTGCAAGACATACATGTATACATTTATGTGTCGAAGCCTTTCCACCAGCAAATGTGAGTGATCCCACCAGTCCACTCACGCCATAGTCTTCAAACCCTTGCCATTTTGCCTGACCTTTCATCATTTAGAGTTGCTTCCCAGTTAATTCAAGACAAATATCACAACTTCAGTTACCCGTTCATAGAGTTGGGGGTACTCAAAAGCTAGCGACACAAAGGAGAAGCAGGGCCCCCTAAAGCGTCCTTAGTTTCACTCATAAAATAAGAATGGATTCAAATGGAAGCTTTAGAACAATTTTATTAAAATTTAAGAAAAAGTTTTCAGGGCAGGGAAATTCTAAATCGCAGTAGCCGCCTTGAGGAGGAGAATGGCGGGAACAATTAAAAAGCCGTGCTGGCTTAGAGCCCCGGTGGGCATGGGCGGACTAGCAGCCATATGGTGGGAGCGGACCAGCAGACACATGGGAGCGGACCAGCAGCCATAGGGTGGGAGTGGACCAGCAGCCATAGGGTGGGAGCGGACCAGCAGACATGTGGTGGGAGCGGACCAGCAGCCATGTGGTGGGAGCGGACCAGCAGCCATGTGGTGGGAGCGGACCAGCAGACACGTGGTGGGAGCGGACCAGCAGCCACATGGTGGGAGCGGACCAGCAGACACATGGTGGGAGCGGACCAGCAGCCATGTGGTGGGAGCGGACCAGCAGCCATGTGGTGGGAGCGGACCAGCAGCCATGTGGTGGGAGCGGACCAGCAGACACATGGTGAGAGCGGACCAGCAGCTGTATGGTGGGGAGTCCAGTCTGCTTTTCTGAATTCGTCAGGACTTATGGAGAGCCACGGATCTGTGTGAGACTGGATCCAGAAGATCTGTCCTCAGAGGTCAGGATTTAGGGCAGGATAGGTTCACTATCACCTCAATGAACTAGGTATTGTGCCAATGGCTTTAGCATGACCTAAGATGAGCCCACCTTCCTTGGGGTGGTCCTATGCCCAGGTGATCTGGAAAAATTGGAAAGTTGGGTCTTTATCCAGACCAGAGAATCTTGGTCTTGACCAGTTTTATGGGATTTTTGCTTCTGTAATATTAGAATATATCAAAAATATAGGTTAAAAAATGTTAGTGACTTGTGTGCAGTGTTTACTAAACAATCAAGCAGCATGTGTTTTTTGTTGTTTTTACAAACACACACACACAGAAAGAGAGAGAGAGAGAGAAGCTGAACTAACAGAACCACATGTGTTTTTTTTTATTTTTTTACATAAAGAAATGTTCATTTTAATTTTTATTTTTTTATTGTTTTTTAATATTGGCTTTGAATCATGCTTTTTGTTAATTTCTCCTGTTTTTTATTTTTATTTATTTTATTTTTTCCCAATCTCTCTTTTCTTGTTTTTGTTTTGATAGCATTAAAGAAAAGTGTCATCGTGTCTAGGTAAGCTGCACAGCACAGCTCCCATTTCCCAGTCCCCGGGTGCCTACCTCCTCTTCACTTACCTTGATATGAGAATCTTATACATACCAAAAGAGGCAAGAGAGATGGAAAGGCTAATTTGTGTTTTATCAGTTATTTTTCCTCCATCACCCTGCAAAATAAAGGAACACAATTATCTGAAGCATGCTGTAAGATTAAAAGGCAATAATATACATCTACCTGCCTGTACCAAATAAAACTTTGAACTGATGCTTTTTATTTATTTCTTCCCTTCTATTTCCTTCTTGCCAGAAAATATAACAGGCTATATTGTCAACATCACAGGTTACAGATATCAAGAAGCTAGGTACATTTAAACCACAAACATTCTTTATGAATTTGCAAATGTACTTTCTTGCTCTCTGTGAGAGAGTGGAGAGAGAGAAAGAGAGAGAGAGAGAGAGAGAGAGAACCTTACAATTATTACAAAGAAAAACAAGCAACTCAATAAGTCAGGTTCTGGTTGGTAACATGGTCAGAGGTTGCCTGCTAATTAGAAGAGAACTCTCACGAGGATCTGGGAATAAAGTTAGAATTACAAACAGAAAGACCAAGATCAAGCAAGCCAATGGGTTCTATCTTATCCTGAAGACTCTGCCTTCCTCTTGGGAAAACTGTAACAAGTATTCATGGCTGGTGTAGAAATAAAGACCAGGGCTCAGAGTACGTGATACATCTTCATATCCAGAAAATGGTACTTAAGGAGGAAATAAAACTCAAAATTTAAGCATCCCTGGTAGCTCATTACAACCGAACTATCAGTCTATCCCATCTAAACCCAGACCAGATCTTTATCTATGATATTTCCCCAAAATTATAGGTGCTCAATAAAAAAAAATTCAAAGATGAAGGAAAATCAGTCATCATTTCAGAATATCCATGTACAGAGAACCATGGACTATTCCACTGCTACAGGAAACTTCCATTCCAATCAAGTCAGACGTGAACAGTTAAGGAAACAGCCTTGATGTTAACAGTTCTTTGGGTCCTTTTTCTGTTTTCGTACTCAGTGTAGGATCTGTGAAAGGTGCCTCGGCAGGAGTTCTGGAGCAGATCAATTGCACTCAAAGCTCTTCCATTTGATTTGGTCTAAACTTCTTTTCTCATTTCTCTCTTTGGAATAGTAACAAGAGAGAACAGGAGCCCAAGATGAATTAGAAGTTAGACTATTATTCAAGCGCAGTGGGGAAATCAATGAAGAGTGTTATGCTGATGGATGGTAGTGTTCTTATGGAGACATTAAACAAGATAAGCCATCTGAGAGGTTTGGCCCAGGATGAAACTTCAGTAAATGTTAGCTATCATCATCATCGTCATCATCATCATCACCATAATTGGTAATATTATCATTCTCTCTGTTACAATAAATATCTTTCTCCCTGGTGAAGGCCAAACACAACACAGACCTTTCCTGAATGTGTTATTACATCTTTTTATTATCTTTGAGCTTTTCCCTTTACTGCTTCATTTTCCAACATTCAGTCTTCTTTTATAAAGGCTATTCTGACTCCACATCTTCTAATTAACTTCCTTTACTATTCTCAGCTGATAGAAAATAAATCATCTAATACTTGTCTGCATACATAGTCTTCTAACTTCCATTCCATTTCAGTCCTCCCATGATGGCTTAAACCCTTACAGCTTCCACTAAAATGTCTCTGCCTCCAGCTAAGTGTTATAGTTTTCTGTTCTTGCCAATGCCACTGAACACTTTCATGTTCTCATATGTCAAAAACTTTTAGGCAGACTCAATTCATTTACTACCATCTTCTGGAAGTATGGTGTGTCATCACAGCTTCCCTTGCTTTGTTATGCAGTCCCAGGCCTCTTCTGTTCTCATTTGCATTCTTTCCCTCAGTGATCAATGCTAAACCCTATGGCTCTTCATAGTTCTGGCCAAGTTCTATCACATCACAGGAATTACCTCCTTTATCTCCTCTTGGTGTCTTCTAGGCATCTAGAGTCAGCACACCCAAATGTCTTTCCTCCTCAAGTCCTTGGCCTTTCCATAGATCACAATATCCATCTACTGGTTCATTCAAATGAATGTCATTCATGATGCCTCCCATCCCTTATCCTCAATATCTAATACATGGTCCATTGCTTCAAATTATCTTTTAGGATAAGGGTTCTCTATTCTAACTTCATTCTTTCAATGGCCTTCTACATGACCTCTCAGATCCCTGCCACTTTTTTAATTTTTTTTCAACCATCATCACGGCCTCCCACTTTTTCTTATGTTATTTGTTAGACATTTCATCCATCAGCATCCTACACTGATTTCACCACTATAGTGGTTGTACAATTGTACAACTTCCAATCAATCCTAGACTCTTATTCTAGTCTCTGACCTTCTCTCTCCTGTGATTCAGTCAGGCTGGGAGCAAACCATCCTTTCTTTTGTCATAAAACACCAGGCCCTTTGGTCTTCAAAATCTGTGTCTAGAATCTACTTCCTCCCACTCTGGCTAAGCTCTGCATGATTTCTCTGTGCTACATAAATCCACTTCACATCCAGCTGCCTCCTAAAGATGCGTGGTTCTCCCTGACAGGATTCAATTCTTGTCACTTATTACTCTTGGAACAGTTTATAATTACCATGTTCTACTTGGGTCATAAAACAATCTCCTAGGTGATAGGCCAGTTTCTACACCTGCCTGTCCACAGTCTAGTCTGCTTAATGCTGTCAGCATTACTAGCAATTACAAATTTTTCTTCTATCTTGCCATTACCCTGATTCAAACAATTCTAGAAATAATCCAGCAGAAATAATAGTAATTTCATGATCAAAGTCTTGAAGACATGAAAGTGCTGGTGTTACGCAGTGAGAAAATGATAATGTTTTAAGTATGTTGTAAAAAGAGAGATGATATGGCTGCAGTTGAAGTGGACATATTTTCCCATAATCTAGAATATCACCAAGTTCCCTCTCTGTATCCAAAATCTTTGAAAGAGTCCTACCTACTTCTTGAATCATGTTTCATACCACCTTTCCTTTCTATCACTATGTTCAGTACACAGTCATTTTTCTTTTCTTTTCTTTTTTTAAAGACTCTCAGACTTTAGGATGATCCATCCTTCTGCCTGGAAATTCCACCTCCAGCTGGTTTCTTGGTACCAGCTTAAATGTCATTCTTGCAGCATGGATTTCCTTAATCATTTAAAACAGAACCTTCTCCCCAGTCACTCTCCACCACCCCTTAGAATTTATTACTAATTCATAATGTGCTCATTTTGGCCTACTTTTTAATAATGGGAGAACTTGGGGGCTGGAGAGATGGCCTAGTGGTTAAGAGTGCCGACCGCTCTTACAGAGGACCCGGGTTCGATCCCCAGCACCCACTTGGTGGCTGAGAACCGTCTGTAACTCCAACTCCAGGAGAACTCCAGTTCCAGGGGAATCCGACACCCTCTTCTGATCTCCACAGCATTGCACGACATGGGTGCACACACTTGCATGCAGACAGTACATTCATACACATACAGCAATAAATAAATTTTTTTTAATATTTAAAAAAAATAAGGGGAGAACTTTATCTTACTCATTGTAATATTCCTTAAGTCTATAAAAGTGCCTATCACATATCAAGTCCCCAATAAATTTTGATGCATTATTAAATTAATACAGTTAGCAGAATATTTTAATGCCACCTCTTTTGAACAGCCATGTTAGCTATTCTTGTCATATGGTGGTGATGGTATTCATGAATGACAATAGTCAATTAGCCATTGAGTTCATGGTGCCCACTGTGATATCCTTATGGTCACTGAGACTTGCTTGGCTAAACACAATCTGAACTGTTTCTGTGTTTCTCAACTGAATGGACACATTCCATTTTAAATCATAGGGTCCTCTAAATAGGGACTGAACTTTTCAATACCTGGAGAATGGCAGGTATATGAAAGGAAATACCCCAACATTTGTACTTGAGATGAATTAAGGCAGGTAGCAACAAACATCACACACAACACTTTCTTACATTCCTTAACTAAAGGTCTAGTTTCCCCTGAAATAATGTATTGATTTTATTTGATAACTGCCAGTGGCCATGCTGGCTAGCATTTTACACTCTTCAGGTCTAAATGAAGTGAAATAAAATAGACAAACTTCAGAACATCTTAATATAATTGAATGGTTGGGGCTGGAGAGATGGCCTAGTGGTTAAGAGCACCGACTGCTCTTGCAGAGGACCCAGGTTCGATCCCCAGCACCTACATGGTGGCTGAGAACTGTCTTTAACTCCAGTTTCACGGGAATCTGACACCCTCTTCTGACCTCCGCGGCATTGCATGACATGGGTGCACCAACCTACATGCAGACAGTACACTCTTACACATAAAGAATAAATAAAATTTATAAAAAATGTAATTGAATGATTACTATAAACTCTGCTTATATAACTGAGACTATAATTAATGGTATCTTAGAATGTACTTGAATTGAGGCAAAGAAATTACTGGGTTCTTCTCCTAAGATTGACAAAAAACTTAAAATGTCAACTTTTCTTTCTAGGAGCCATTGATAACTTGAAGTTCTTTGTATTTGTTTCCAAGTAAAAGGACAAACATAGACTGCTTCTTGTAGTACAGTTTCTCAAATGCCAGAAATATTCTTTCTGAAGTTGTATTTAAGGTAAGTTAATACTAAGACCTCCCCAGTCAAATCTCAGCAGAACAATAAACTGGGACTGTTTGCTCTGTCCCAGTACTGGGAACCTGCCAAACACAGAAACTTCCTCTCTGAGTTTAAGTTCCCATGTCACGTCTTTCCCACTAAGCTAAATCAGCATATTCCCAAGCGGAAAGCACAGCCATGCTCTCCCAGCTCCGGAACAGCAGCACTAATGGGCTGCAGCATTTCTGACCTAGTCCTAAAGAGGGTGGCAATCACAGACTCTAACACAGACAGAGTCTTGAAAACCCAGAGGTCCCAAATCCTTACAACAGGTTTGGGAGATAAATGATTGATTGCAGCTTGGAGGCCATTGAGAGCCGAAAAGAACAGCAAGGAGGAGGGGAGAAAATCGAAGTCCCTCTTGCCTCTCTGCATCTATGGTCTGAGAAAATCATGGTCTGGTCTGTTATCATCAACATTGGCATATCAGATCAAGGCACCCTGCTAGACAAAAAGTAAAACATATGAACTAAGTATCCACACTGAGAAACTAGCTTACCCAATTTCTTCTCTGTGGTGTCTGAAATGTGGAAGTTTACAACCTGAAAATATTGTTTTCCTTCTGTTTCTCTGTATTAACTTAAAGGTGAAAGTCTGAGTTGTTTGGTGGTATGAAAGCAAATAAGTATTAGCCGTAGTTCGTGGGTAACTAGAACTGACCCTCCTCCTCTCAGTCAATCATCAAAATGGTCATGAGTTCAGACCCAGTCTTTGGGCCTTCCCTGCACACCATAAATAATTCAATATTGTCATTCCACAAAACCTTCCAAAAACCTGCACATCTTGTGAAGAGTCGATATTTAGTAATGAACAAAATGAATGTAGAGAAAGGCTGACTGTGTTAGTAGTAACAGAAAAGGCAACTGTAGAAGGCAACACTGCTGACTGTCTTCTGCACTCTGTCCTTCTAACATCATGAGGCAGAACAAACACTCTTTGAAGAGAGCCTGCCTGTGGAAGAGGAGGTTTCCACAGCTCCGTCACGTCACCTCCTCCAAGCAGAGCCGAGGTCAAGTCTGAGCTCTCAGCAGGGGAAATCTTGAAAGAAAATGTCATTATAGGCATTGTTGTTTATGGACTACCAAGGAAAATGGCCATCGAAACCATGGAGTTAGCTGAAGATGATTCATCAGAATCTACAAATGGGAATTTGGTTTTCCCCACTTAACCGTTCACAGCATTATACAGTTTAAAACATAACAAAACTATTTAATGTTGGGTTTTCTTCTGACAAGCATTTCCAATGACCTCTGCCACCTTGCAACCTGAGAAGTGGTATCATTAGCAGACTGAGCAGCAGCTATTGAATCCTTCCATCAAGGGTTAAGATTTAAGGATGTGTCTTAGCTGTAGAACACCTGCCAAGCATGTGCAAGGCCTTTGATCTCCAGCATCAAAAAATGCAAAATGGAAGAAGCGTAAAATGTGTTTTCAGCATATCAGTAATCTGAGCACTAAGAGGCTAAGACAGGAGAATTATGAGCTGTAGACCAGCCTGTCCCACATAGTGAATTCCAGGTCAGCCAGGCTATCTAGTGAGGTCTCTCACAACCAAAAAACAAGCGCTGGGTGGTAGCTTGGTAGTACCAAGGGGAGAGTGCTTGCCTAACACACATAAAGCCCTAGGTTCCATCCATGATACAATATGTAAATTTGACTTCTCTGGTGTGTACAGTGAAGCCCAGGCAGGCAGCAGGTCTTGATTACACCTGGGTCACAGATCTCTTATAAGGATTAGGAAGAGGAGAAGAACAACCAGTAAGACTGTGAAGTCCTAGAATGTCTTCACCTAGCAAATTGGGAGTGACACAGTTATTAGCCTCCCGATCTTTAAATGAAAATTATTAGTTTACTTCTATCATCTTCAGAGTTTCGGGTTTCACATTGAGGTCTTTGATCCATTTGGAGTTGATATTTGTACAGGGTGAGAGGTAGGGGTTTAATTTTATTCTTCTACAATTGGTGATCCAGTTTTGCCAACACCACTTGCTGAAGATACTCTCTTTCCTCCATTGAGTCTTTTTGTCCCCCTCGTCAAATATGAGGTGGCTGAAATTGTATGTGCTCAAGTTTGGATCTTCAGTTTTGGTCTACAGGTCTGTTTTTGTGCCAGTACCAGGCTGTTTTTATGACTATCGCCCTGTTGTATAGCATGAAGTCTGGTAAGGTGATCCCCCTGTATTGCGTTTTTCACTCAGGGTTGCTTTATCTAGTCAGGATCTTTTGTGGTCTTGATTTTAAAGACTTACACATGGTCTTACTGCATAATTTCACTTTCTAGTTCTTTGATCATGTTTCTGATGTTGAAGCTTTTGCTGCCGTTGGGTGTTGATTATCAATATAGTTGCTATTACTAAGAGGAATCAAATATCCCAATGTCTTCAAATATTACATTTACCATGAAATGAGACAACATATCCAAATATAACCAGCTGGACCACAGGCTTTTAACACAGTAGGGAAGCAAGGAAGAGATGTCCAAGGCATAAACAATTCATCAACTCCCTGCTCAGTCGCTTCTCCCTTTAAGACATGACAATGTAACAGTAAATAACAGTTATTTCACTCTTTGCCCTTAAACAATCAACTTCATGATGGGAAAAGTGCATGTCAAAGCCAAAAGCCCTCAAAAGAAAAGGATGTGAAATTCTATTTTACTTCTTAATATTATTAAGAAGTCAGTTGCCATTTTATTTATTACATTGATTCAAAGTTTTATATTGGGTAAAGAAAGAGCTATTTAAGAAATTAAGTGAGTTCAAGGCAAAAGATATCTTCCATTAGATGTTTTTCAGTGTCTAAGTATAAATAAAAATGTCTGTCAAAGCACCTTTCTGAATTTTTATAAGACCATAATTATATACGTATTCAATAACCCTACTAGGCAGAATGTGCTTTAGAAAACATTGAAGGCTTTGATCATTATGATTAGCATAATAATTAGGCTATTCATCAAGAAATACTATGAATAATTCATTCTAATTAAGTAACTGATAGAACAGTGAATCAATCCTGAGTCCCAGAACCTAGCAAGTCACAGACTATAGTAAATTCCCAAAAACTTAACTTCCAGTTACAACATAATAAATTAAAAAGTGATTAAATACTTGTCCCAGGACTAGACACTCAGGAGACTCTCCCCCAGTTACCATTCACTAGGCTGCTCCATTGTTTGAAGAACAGAAGAGAGTGGATAAAATTAGAGACATGAGAAGAAACTGTGTCTACTTCCTTGTCTGTCACTCTAGACATTCCATTACTTTCCTTCCGGCTATGCTGGCTGAGTAGTCCTGCTAATGAGGTGTAAGGTGTTATGTATTATGCAGGGAAGCATAAAAACAGGTAGCAAAACCCAAATCCACAAGTCTGTTAATCATTCTGAGAATGGAAGATCTTGTCCCTGTATCTATGTGCCCATATGTAACATGGGATCATGTCCTTGAAGAGAAGCAGAGAGCCCCCTAAAGCCTGTTGAGATGCTAGGCATCAGAACAATCTATTATTAAATATTCTGCTGCTGTTTCTGGTTTAGCCTAAAGGAAAACAGCTCAAGAGCTCTATTTCCCAAGTGAGAGATGAAAGATCATTCTAAGATTTTAATTAAGGATCAATGTCAGGGGATAGAATACTAGTGTACAATGTCCTACCTAACTGATTTATTTGAATGATTTATTTAAATTTGACTGTGGAATAGTCTTTTGGGGGGGTTCGGGAAGATAGAAATCCTTATTTTATTTTTAACCTAGTAACTTTAGGCTTGTTTAAAATCTACCAAGAAGTAGAGCACACAAAGATCTCAACCAAAGGGCAAGCAGGAATTCTTTAGAAGGTAAGGCAGGTGAGCATGATATGCTGACACTGTGATGTCCTCCTCAGTTCCAGGTGGCAACAGCTCATCTTCCACCCAGGAGCAGCTCAGGTGTTATACACATGCTACTTTAATTAAAGTTGTTTGTTTTGTCTTTTTTTTTTTAAACTAGAATGAAAATAAAGTCGGCAGTATAATTTGACTGAAATTTTATATTTTTATCTTTGCTAGAGGAGATGCATGAAATGGTTGATCTTTTTTTTTTTTATTTCAAAGCACAATGTCTTCTTTTTTTCTTAATTTTTACTGAGCTTTTGTACATTTGACTGTGGAATAGTCTTAAAAGCCTATTCAACCACAGTTGAATAGGCTTTAATAGAAAGACCACATAGAAACCTATTTCTATTGGAGATTAACTAAATCCAAAGCATTGAGAGATGTGAATAATTTAATTGAACTTGGGGCATGTTCTCTGTGCAGACAAGATGAAATCAAAAGCGTTTTGCTCCGATGCAGACTTCCAGGCCCACTCCCCACTTACCTCCACAGCCAATAGCCCAACCTCAGATTTGTCACTGATACAGTGCCCAATGCTGTTTAAAATAACAATAGTTTCACACTAGTAATTTGTCATTTATACCTATCCAAGAAACACTGGCTTAGGGAGACTCTGCACCATTATCCTCCAACACAGCCACGCTACATACATAGTTTAACTTCCTTTTTTTCTTTAACATGCAACTGATTACTCTCCACTTTATTTTTTATTTAATTTATTTTGGCTGATATATATACACATATAAAGTTGTACATATTTATAGGGTCACATGATGTTTCATGCATATATACATTGTTTAAGACTTAAAACTGCTGAACATGTCTAGGTCATTAAACATGTTTAATTTCTTTGTGGTTAAAAATTCCACAGTTCTGAACAAAATTACACAGTTCTTTCTTTGAGGCTTTTGAAATGCATGAAATATCACCTCTATATTGATCCTACGGTAAAATTGTACACCAAAACCTCATGCTGTATGTAACCAACTTGGTATTCATTGAACTATCCTGACCAACAACTCAAAGGGAGGTTTCCCATGCCTGGTGCTGAGATTCTTATTAGACAGCCATCAGCTATACACATGCAGTCATATTTTTGTGTTATGTGTGTTTTTCAATAGCACTATTAAATACATTTTTCATAGCAGTTAACCATCTTTATCTTTCTCCTCTCCCTGTCCCTGTGTAGCCCTGTCCCCTCCCCCCACAGTTAAAGAACCTCCAATTTTCCCCACTTTCCACCTTGATAACTCCTGTTTCCTGTTATCTTGCAGCTCCTTCTTCTTCTCTCCAGCTCCCTCCTCTTCCCTCTCCCATTGATTATTTTTATTTTCCTGGCTCCTGTGGTTATGTCCGGATATGTACTCACATCTAAAAATTTGGAGCTATTAAAATAACTATTAAAACAGAAAGAATCTTTGAAACCTATTCATGCCATTTGCTCCTATAAAAGGGAAGCCACTAACAGTTATGCCCAGAGTGTTTCAGACTTCCTTTGGGAGATTTCTCTGAGGGCTTCCTGTAACATCCCTCTGCTCCCAGTACTTAAAAGCACTTCCTCCTTCATCCTTTCCTCACCCCATTCATAATTTCTGTGAATTCTCCATGGCTTAACTTTAGGCATACTCCTTGGAAAGCCTTATCATAATGTCTTCTTCCTTCCCAAGGAAGGGGAAGTGAGTGTCTCTATTAAATGACATTGTGGCACTCCACACCCACTGTTATCATACTGAATTATAGATATTTGTTTCCTTGCCTTTGTCCACTAAAATCTGTACTAGAATTCAAGCTTTCCTCTTTTTTTGGTGTTTTTGAGACAGGATATCCCTGTAGCCCCAGCTGTCCTGGAACTCATTCTGTAGACCAGGCTGTCCTTGAACTCACAAAGATCCACCTGCCTCTACCTCTAGAGTGCTAGGATTAAAGGCGTGCACCATCACGCCTGGCTAGAATTCAAACTTTTCAAGTAGGATATGCATCTTATTTATGCTAAGAAAAAACTCGTATTATAATCCTTACATTTACATTTAGGTCATGCTATTTCTCAGTCACTTCTCTGGATTTGATACCTGCTGCAATGGCCTTTATTATGTTGGTAATATTTTCTAAGATGGAGCGACTAGAAATGAAAAAAAAAAAATTAATCAGACCCAGAAAAGTCTTAGTCTTTAAATTTCCTCTAAGTTATGCTTAAAATGGAGCTGTCCATTAATATCTATTTGTATTTGGACTAAACAATTAGGCAAAGCATTTGGCCTGGGAAAACATTGGATTTATTCCATACATTTTCTATCTCCAGGAAACAGCTTTGCTAAACTTTCTTTTATGATATGCTATGAACCTCTTCTTCCAGCTTTCGGTAACATTTTCCTTACTTTCCCTTAATCTGTAATTAATACTCTACTTTAGGCACTTTTAACCTCTGCTAAACTGATCTTCAAGGACCTTTAAATTTTTATTAACAAGGGCTATAGAGACGCCCAGTGGGTAAGAACTCTGGCTGCACATGATGAGGGCCTGAGTCTGGATCCCGGTATCCACAGAAAAATCAGAGCATGGCTGCATGTGGCTGTAACCTCAGCACTGTGGGGGACAGAGCCAAGAGGATCACTGGGGCTTTCTGGCTTCAGGTTTGCTCCAGGTTCAGTAAGAGACCCTGTCTCCAAGGACTAGGGCAGAGAGCGATCAGACAGGATATCTGATGTCTTCCTCTGGCCTCCAAAGGAATGTCCACACACCCATACACACATATAACACACACACACACACACACACACACACACACACACACTCTAACCACCATCTAGTCTTGTTTGAGAGCTTTCCTTGGCAGCACCTCAATTCTAAATACCAAAGTACATTTTCTTCTGATCTCTTGCTCCAGAACAATGTGTTCTAAAACTCATGGCTTAAAAGAGCAACAGCTGGGCTGGAGAGATGGCCTAGCGGTTAAGAGCGCCGACCGCTCTTACAGAGGACCCGGGTTCGATCCCCAGCACCCACATGGCGGCCGAGAGCCGTCTGAAACTCCAATTCCAGGAGAACTCCAGCTCCAGGGGAATCCAAGACCCTCTTCTGACCTCCGCGGCATTGCACGACACGGGTGCACAGACCTGCATGCAGACAGTACATTGATACACATACAAAAATAAATAAAATTAAATTAAAAAAAATTTTTAAAAAAAAAAAGCGCAACAGCTCAGTTTTGAGATTGAGATTGTCTAATGGACTGTGGGCAAGGAATGCAAAATTATACGTGCCAAGATTACATGTCAACCCCACCATGCTATGGCATGGCCCTTCCTAGAATGGCAGGAGCCTGATGCCATGGCATGCCACCATGTGCCTGGCTGGTTGGCTGCCAAGAGTGATAAGATCATACTGGTGGCCCAGCTTTGTTAGCTGTTGCTGACAGTTTGAACACTCAGAGTAAACAGAGTCTGTGTCCCTGGACCCATGCACATGTCTCTGCCATTTCTTTCCTGTTCCCATTTTTCACATGCTAGAATAGTTAAGGCCAACTTGCCAAGCTATGTTGCTCCTTCGATGGCTTGGAGGCTCTTCTACAGTTAATGCTTTCTGGTGAGTATGGGCATGCAACAGAAAATCCTCACCCAGTGCTCATTCACACAGGACCTTCCTTGTATTTCTATCTCCACCCTCCCTTGTCTCTGACCTTCTTTTATTATTATTTTTATATAATTTTTTATTGTTATTAAACTTTTTTCATAGATCATACATCAATTCTCAATCAAATCTAGAGTCATTTCCCTTTCCATGCCCCCACCCCACCCAAGTCCCTGCACTCTGCCATACATGTCCTGTATCTTCTTTTGTCTTTCCAGAGTTTTCTTTCAGTTCTTTTGTTGTTGTTCTCTCCAACTTGTATTGCTACAGTATATATACATATGTACATAGTTATATATACATAAATATATATACATATATATATATATACATACACATATCACTTGAATTGGAGGATTTTTTTCCCAAAAGATGTCATATTTTCCTTAAGGAAGTGTTTGAAGGTTCCTCCTTGGCAATCCCAAACATGTGTCCTGTCTTGATCCCCCTGCACTGGCCTCCATGATACAGCCCAGATAGTCCAACAATGGCAGTCTATATTTTGATGTATCTCTGACCTTCTAACAGCCCTCTTTTCTTTTTTGTAAGAAAACAACTAAGCTGCTTACTCTTACTTGCTGCAGCTTCACTCTCTCAGTCACACTTTTTCGCAATGAAACCATCACAACAGTTTGAGTTTCTAGGTTTTAACATCATTGTAGACTCTGTATTTAGCAGTTCCCATGTGTAAAATCCAAACTGGCACTTGAAACATCAGCTATGCCTCATTTCCCACTATATAGTCACCTAAATAAACAATGGTGAATTTCATTGAGAAAGGACTCGAGGTATCACTACCATATACACTGGCTATGGTACAGAAAATCCCTTCATAGCGAGAATCTTGTCTCTCCATCCATTGATGAATTATAGAAATGAAAATATATCCCACTCTCCTAAGTCACTAGGAATGAAAGGCCCAGCCTTATCTAAGAGATAAGATCTGATGAAGGGCATCTCTCTTTGCTTCAGGCAAAGAGAGATGAACCACATTGATGATCTGTTTATCAATTCTTTCTGTGTTCTTGGGTTCTCGTAGCACGTGTATATATGTATATATGTCATCTGTGAGTGAATATGTGCATATACATTCATTCAGTTTCTGCTCCAGTTTGCATACAAGTATTCTGCTTCTTACTGCAGTCTTTTATCCACATGTGGTCAAGCTCCACGCACTGGAGTACTGCACTGGTTTGAGCGTCAGAAGCAACGGTACAGAGATGCAACATTGTTTTAAATGTGGAAGGATTTCGAGGGTCAGTGTATCAAGGAGCATTAATTTTCCTGTTGGGTTATATGGAAGAAACCGACTAGCTCCTTTTTTTTTTTTTTTTTTTTTTTTTTTTTTTTGGTCTTTTTGAGACATGGTCTCCCTGTACCTCCAGCTATCCTGGAACTCTCTCTGTACACCAGGTTGGTCTTGAACTCACAGAGATCCACCTGTCTCTTGCCTTCCAAGTGCTGGGATTACAGGCATGTGCCACCACCATCTCCAAAATGAATACACTCCAGCCCCTCCCCACCAGGGCTGCAGATGAGAATCCCTAAGCCCCTACATACCTGCCAACATTTGCCATTATCCAGCTGGCTCAGAGTAATAATTCTGACAGAGATGTCTCATTTCCTTTGGATCCTCTAGTTATCAGTTATTTGAGTATTCTGACATATGACTGGCACATTTTTGAATGTTTTTCTTTTGCAAATTGTACCTTTAAACTCTTTGAACATTTCTCAAATTTCAGTTAAGAGTTTCCCAGTTCAACTTTCTCTTAGGTGGGCTCTAGATTGTTAATGGTTCCTCTAATACCATTACATAAACCAGCCCCCACTGGAGGGAAGCCAGACCTAATTGATTAAAAAATATCTTACTCTTACAAAACACACAATAATGCAAAGAGCTTGGAGAATCCTTCCCCAAACACGTGAGCAGCACAGCTTTCCTTCACTTCCCCAGGAACTCACTGCTGGTTCACATACAGTCTAGTATGGGCCTAGTGTTCACTTCCGTTGACCTTTTGGTCTGTACGCACACCTCACCTGCCACTCTAGATTTATCACCATGTCGCTGGAGTTCTTGGATTTAGCAATAAGCATATATTCACTTATTTTTACACAACTTTCAAAATAGCCATGAGAATTTTTTAGAATTCCAAAACACTTTAGGTATTTTCAATTTAAAATCTATGCACTACCTCCTTGTTTTTCCTAACAGAGAATGGGTCCTCTGACAAATCAGAGATCACATTCACAAGGTGATCTCACTCATTTCCTGCTTCATTATTTCTGTTACTATTTAACATGGACCACATGAAAGTTCAGGAGACTACACATGGTACATATGGGTCCTACTGAAAAGCATATTCCAATTCTGTGATTCCGGAGCAGCCTGACATTTCATGTCTGGCAAATTCCCTGATGATGTCAAAGGTGTCTGTCCACAGACCTCACTTTGAGAAATACTGAAGGAGGTAAGCAAAGGAGATCTAATTTCTAGCTTTTATGGAGTCCAGTCTTATAGAAGGCACAGACTTAAAAGCTTTCAGTGTTTTTTATTAGTTTTATTAATCTAGGAAAATATAGCTTATCAGCCTCAGACTAATGAATTAGTTGACACATATATTTCTTCAGTAAATAGTTTTGAGTCCCTACCCCATGTTTACATGTTTAGAGCACAATAAGTAAATACAGTATATGTTAACCTTGCTTCAACTTAAATTTTAATATACATGATTTATCATTTATTTCATAAGAATAAAGCAGAATACATGCAGGAATACCCATACACATGCATGCACACAAGAAAAAAATAAAATGAATAAATTAATTGATGGATGCTGGGGGAGAGTCAGTTTTCTTCAAGGATGTGGTTCCTCAGAGGCTAACCATGCTCCAGGAGATGGTTCTACCCCCATGCACCTGCAGGCAGCAGTAGGTGGACGGTGTGTGTTATAAAAAGAGTACATGAAGTTGAGAGATAAAAGTGGTGGGGGATGTGGAGGAACTGGAAGAGAGGGGATGAGGATGAATTTAATCAAAATGCATTATATTCATGGATTAAATTCTCAAATAATAAAAAAACTTTAAAATTTTAAATACCAGTTACTTACTGCACATGTAGCATGGTAATTATGATTAACCTATCCTTTGTAATACTACAATGCATGGCAAAACAGTTTTTTTATTATTCCAAAATATGCATAAATATACTCCACACATAAGTCAAAATTAAAAATTCTGCAAATAAACTGTAGGTTGATTTCTAAACACATTTAGAGATTCATTTTAACAGTAAATTTGCATGCAGGTATAAAGTCGTGTAACTTTACATTCTTTTTTTAGAATATAACTACATATCCTCCATCTATATATGGTAATTACAATGTGTGAGTAGATAAGTGGTAAGATAATTCTAGAGCCCATTTATAGATTCACATTGTAATAGCACAGAAGCTTTCAGATATAATGAAATATAATAATAAAGTTGCTCAGTTTGCCTGCCAACTGGGGATTTGGTGTTAGCATCCACAAATGAGGGAAAACATTCGCCTTTTTTTCTGGGACTGTGTTATTCACTTAGTATAATTGCTTCCAGTTCCATCCATTTACCAGCAAAACTCATAATGTCATCTTTCTTTACTGCTGCATAGAACTCCATTGTGTAGATATACCACATTTTTGTTATCCAGTCATCAGTTGAGGGGCATTTGGGTTGGTTCTAGGTCTTTGCCATTGTGCATGTATCTTTGTGGTAGGATGAGTCTTGTGGGTATATACCCAGGAGTGGTATGGCTGGGTCAGGTAGTAGGCTCATTTTGAGTCTTTTATGGTTCTCCACACTGCTTTCCACAGTGGTTGTACCAGTTTACATTCCCACCAGCAGTGGATGAGTGTTCCTCTTTCCCCACAACCTCTCCAGCATTTGGTGTCTTTTGCTTTCTTGATCTTGGCTAGTCTTATTTGAGTGAGATGATATCTTAGTGTGGTTTTAATTTGCATTTCCTTAATATTAATGTTGAACACTTTTTAAGATGTTTCTCAGCCATCTTTACTTCCTTACTGGTGAAGTCTCTGTTCGGCTCTTTACTCCATCTTCTGAGTAGGTCATTTGTTTTCTTACTTCTTTGTTTTTTAAGTAGCTTATATATTCTGGATGTTAATGCTTTGTCTGATGTATCAGTGGTGAAGATTTCCTCCCACTCTGTGGGTTTTTCTCTTCACTTCCTTGATTGTTTCTTTAGCTGAACAAAAGCTTTTGAGTTTAATGAGGTCCCACTTGTCAGCTGTTGTCTGTATTTCCTGTGCAGCTGCTGTTTGATTTAGAAAGTCTTTTCTTTTATGTCTTGTAGGTTGCTGATAACTTTTTCTTCTATCACCTTCAGAGTTTCAGGTTTTAGGTTGAGATCTTTGATCTACTTGGAGTTTATTTTTGTACAGGGTGAGAGGTAGGGGTTTAATTTTGTTCTTCTACAAATGGTGATCCAGTTTTGCCAACACCATTTGCTGAAGATGCTATCTTTCCTCCATTGAGCTTTTTTGGCCCCTTTGTCAAATATGAGGTGGCTGAAGTTATATGAGCTCAAGTTTGGATCTTCAATTTTGTTCCACTGGTCAATGGTTCTGGTTTTTGCCAGTCTCAGGCTTTCTTTATGACTATAGCCCTGTAATATAGCTTGAAGTCTGGTAATAGAATCCCCCCAGTATTGCACTTTTCACTCAGGGTTGCTTTAGCTATTTGGGGTCTTTTGGTTTTCCATATGAACTTAAGGATTTTTTTTCTAAGTCTGTGAAAAATCTCATGGGGATTCTGATTGGGTTGCTTTGAATCAGTATATTAATTTGGGTAGAATAGACATTTTTACTATATTAATTTTTCCAATCCATGAGCATGAGAGGTCTTTCCATCTTTTGATGTCATTTTCAATCTCCTCCTTCAGGGCAAAACAGTTTTTAAACTTTGTATTTTTATACTTGGAATAGGATGGTGTGTGTGTGTGTGTGTGTGTGTGTGTGTGTGTGTGTGTGTGTGTTGCAATTAGAATGTGTCTCTTCCAAATTCCAGGACTAATGAGGTGGTATGAAAAGTGAATGAAGGCCAGGCATGGTGGTACCCACCACTCTAGAGGCAAAGGCAGGTGGATCTCTGTGAGTTCAAGGCCTGCTTGGTCTATGTAGTGAGTTTCAGGACAGCTGAGGACACAGGGAGACTCTGTCTCAAAAACATGAAAGAAGGAAAGAAAGAAAGAAAGAAAGAAAGAAAGAAAGAAAGAAAGAAAGAAAGAAAGAAAGAAAGAAAGAAAGAAAGAGAAAGTAGATGAGATGGAGTGGAGAGATGTGAGGCCCTGACTTCCTGCCTCAGAACTGCTATTACCCTTGAAGCTTATCATGATAACCATAGAGAGCCAGAACTTGATGTGCATGACTATTTCTCCCTTCTTCTTCACCAAATGCTCATGTATTCAATCTTCTGTGCCTCTGAACTGAGCAAGTAGATTCTGAAACTATTGACTTCATAAATCTCTTCAAATACAAAAATTTCCAAGGCTTCAAGATTCTGAGGTTATTACAAAGTGTGGATAGGGTAGACAGAAAGAAACAGCAATTAAGAGGATTCAATAAATGATAATTATATATCTCACATATTTTGTTATGCTTCATTATCTCTGTTACTGTTTAACATGGACCACATGAAAGTTCTGGAGACTACATATGGTACATGTGGGTCCTATTGAAATATATATTCCAACTCTGTGATTCTGGAACAGAATCTGACATTCTATGTCTGGCAAATTCCCTGATGATATCACCTGATGTTCATCCATAGAACTCACTTTGAGAAATACTGAAGGAGGTAAACAAAGGAGATCTAATTTCTAGCTTTTATGGAGTCCAGTCTTGCAGGAGGCACAGACTTAAATGCTAATGACTCATATCCAAGGCACCAGAAGGTGAGTACAGAAGAGGAAGCTGGGAACTCAAGGGGTCTCAACAGATGCTTAGTAGCCCGAGCAGCATTCAGATTCTCACTTCAAATGCTTGAAGAAGACATAAAAAAAAAAAATCAGAAGGTCATGCAAGACCCAAGTCACTAGTTTCCCAAACAAAGTAAATATGTTCTCTCAACTTTCTCACCTGTTTTTATGACCCAAATGAAGAATTGTATTTACTGTAAGCAGACATCTGCTTCCTTGTCTGGAGCTGGACAGTGATGGCTTCCTACTGGTTTCTGCAAACAGCTTCTTAGATTGGGAGGATGTTTGCCACAATAGAGATGGCTCCTTGCAGAGACAGGAAAGCTATCAGGCCAGAAAACCATGCTTGTCATCACACAGCCTGGCCCTATGTGTAGGTGTCTGGGTGTCAGACTGACAGGGAAGACAAATGCAGGTCTTCCCACACGCACAGCAATGAGTTGCCCTGAAAAATTCCAGGGCGTATGACAGGTTTTCTGTCACATTTTGTTCTCAGGTTAACAATAATAATACTATACTCACAAAAGCTAACTTTAAAAACTTGGATGCTATTGCAATAAAACATAAGGTCATAGCATTGGATAGCATCCTAGATGTGTTCTTCAGGACACCTGTAGTTAAACATGAACACAAAAGTTAGACACTCCTAAAACCATACAGCGAGACAACAATCCTATTGATAAGGATGCTTTCTCTGCATTTTACGTACAGCCTTTAATCATCAAGAAAATTCTCAGTTCCTTTGTTTTCTTTGTTTCCCCAAACCATTGCAGTGACAGTCACACTCCAGAAAGAAGAGGAGTTAGAAGGACCGCAGGCTTTAGACAACTTTTTCTAATGATATACTTTTACCCATAAAGCACAGATAATAAAAGGAACTGTCATAGTTACTTACTAGTATATTGTAATGCTCAAAAGAAGTAAATGTATATAAAATGGATAGCAAAATGATAATGATAAAAACTAATATTTTTTTAATTTTCCATATACTGTCCAATTCAGCACTCAAAATAATCCAGTAGAATAGGCCCATCATAATAAGAAAACCAAGGTTAGAAATGGTGAATAGCTTGCCCATGACCTTACTGCTATTATGCAGCCAAGTTTAACACATTTATTATGTTTTATTTATTATTTTTATTTTATATGTATGAGCATTTTGCTTGCATGTAGATAGTTGAACCCCTGTCATCTAGTACCTGGAATTACAGATGGATTTTAGCTGCCATTTGGGTGCTGGGAATTGAACCCAGGTCCTCTGCTGTTTGAGACAGAATGGCAGTCAGCCACCCTGTGGACAAACAGACTTGTGGTGGGGAGAGTAGCTTTAGAGATAGAAAGAAAAAAGTAGGGGTTACACTTTTCCGAAGAATTTAGAAAAGCAGGCAGACTTACAAAGCTGCATAGTTACTCCTGGAAAGCCACTGTGCTGGGGGTAGGGGTTCTGGGAAGGAAAAGTTGCTTGCTTAATTAAGTGCATTACTTAAAAGTTAGTTTTTGATTAAGGACTAAATATTTCCACCTACGTCTTTAGCATGGCTTAAGGTGATCCAGCCTTCCTAGGGTGGTACCTAGGCCAGATGATTGACCACCCCAAACGTGAACATTATGGCTCCACCTAGGCCAGGAATTCTATTTTCTGGACCATAAATTTTCTCTAGCTTTTTGAAGTATCAAAAGATGTAATTGATATCTTTGGCAACCCGACTGTGTAATAACACTCTAAAATGTCTGATTCCTAACTACAATTAATTTCCATTGATCATCTTTGTCCATCCCTCCTACCATCCATTCTTCCCAGCATCTGGTAGCCATTCTTCCATTCTCAATGTCTATGAAATCAACACCCTTAGATTCCACATATGAGTAAGACTATGCAGGGTTCACTTTCTGTGACTGTCTTATTTCCCTTCGTATAAGAATGTTCCAGGGCTGGAGAGATGGCCTAGTGGTTAAGAGCGCCGACCGCTCTTACAGAGGACCCGGGTTCGATCCCCAGCACCCACATGGCGGCCGAGAGCCGTCTGAGACTCCAATTCCAGGAGAACTCCAGTTCCAGGGGAATCCGAAACCCTCTTCTGACCTCCGCGGCATTGCACGACACGGGTGCACAAACTTGCATGCAGACAGTACATTCATACACATACAGAAATAAATAAAATTAAAAAAAAATAAAAATAAAAAAAAGAATGTTCCAGGCCATGTTATCGCAGAAGACAGAATGCCTTCCTTTTATGTCTAAATAATGATATATACCATTTTCATCTACTCTCAGCTGCTCTAGTATGCTTTTTGTTGTGGTAATAAACACCATGACCAAAAGCAACTTGGCAGGGTAGGGATTTATTTAACTTACAATTCACAGCCCATGATCCAGGGAAACTGAGGCAGGAACTTAAGAAAAGAACCCGGAAGCAGAACCTGAAGCAGAGACCACAAAGGAATGCTGCTTACTGGCCTGCTTCCCTGGGCTTTGCACAGTTACCATTCATGCCTAGCCCAGGCCTACCTGTCTAAGGACATCACTGCCCATATGGGGCTGGGCCCTTCCACATCATCAACCAGCAATTAAGAAAATTTCTCCCAGACATGGCCACAGGTCAGTCTGATCTGGGAAATTCTACAGTTACGGTTCCCTCTGCCCGGGTGACTCTAGTTTGTGACAAGTTTGTTGTTTTGCTGCTGTGTTTTGGTCCCTTCTCTATTCCAAATATTAACCTCTTGTCAGATATTTACTTGGAAAAGATTTTCTCCCATTCTGTAAATTGTCTTTACTCTGTTGATTGTTTTCTTTTCTGTGCTGAAGCATTTGGTTTAATATAATCCCAGTGGTCTGTTTTTGCCCATTGCAGTGTCCTGAAGCATTTTTCCTTTGTTTTCTTCCTTTGTTTTCATATTTTCATGTATTACATTTAAGTCTTTAATCCACTTTGATTTGTATATGGTGAGAGGTAGGGATCTAGCTCCAGTATCTGCATATGGATACCTAGTTTTGCAACACCATTTATTTAAAAGGCTTTTAAAAATAAAGTATTTTTAAAATAATTTGATCAAAAAATATTAAATCTTTTAAAAATAGTCATACTATAAAGGCAAAATATGCTGTGGAAGAAATTTAACAGTAAGTACTCAATAAGCATGTACAAGGCTCAGCACTGAAAAAAAAATGAATGAGTGAATGAATGAATGAGATAGGTGTATATACACATATAGATGATAGATTAGATAGATAGATTAGATAGATAGATAGATAGATAGATAGATAGATAGATAGATAGATAGATGATAGATGCATAATAGATTATCATTAGATAGATAGATAGACAGATGATAGATAGATGATTGATAAATTATATAGAGAGATACATGCATACATACATGGATACATAGATGATAGATAGATAGATAGATAGATAGATAGATAGATAGATAGATAGATGGTAGATAGAGATAGCATTTACAAATGTTGAAAGTCCAGATTCTTTTTGCACTAAGGTTACACTAGAGGAGGGCAAGTTACTAAAAACACTTTTCTGGGAGTATGATCATTGAAGAAATAATGTACATCTTAGGAAGAAGCAATGTCCCATTTATTGAGCAATCTCACTTTCATCTGACTGCTCTTATCATGAGAAATTTCCTTCATTTCCTTTTTCTTTGTCTCACACAAACTACACATGTCTTCCTATTACAAGATGTAGTTTCCCAACCTTCAAATTTGTTACACATCTTCATACCTTGTTGATAATTTTCCTTTCAGCTTATTAGCCAATATTTATTTCTTTGTGATCAAAGTATGTTTACTGATATACCAAACCAATACAGCCCCAAGTCCAAAACTCATTCACTAAACCAGTGAACTTTATTCATGCCTAATAGGTCATATACTTTTTTTTTTGTCCTTTCAAGACAGGGTCGCCCTGTAGCCCCAGCTGTCCTGGAACTTGCTATGTAGACCAGGCTGGCCTTGAGCTCACAGAGATCCAATAGGTCATCTACTTTAAGTATTAAATTATACAATACTTCTCTTCTCCAAATTAATCCACATCCATGATCCATCTATTAAGTCCTATGAGTTCTGTCATCTGAAAAAAAATGTAAAAATTATTTATCAAGTGAAAATTTAGCATTTCCCATAAAAGTCATGGATCTAAATTAAAAATCATTAGTCATTTGGGAAACTAAATTACAGAGCTCATTGTCACCTATGAAACCCTTTTCACCTAACTTTGTATAAATAAAAATTTGAAGAAATTTTAATCTCGAAGACTTACACATTCTTGCTAATGCTTAAAAGTAATAACAATATTGTATAGATGTGATGCATTATTGTTAATTTCCAAAAAATGTAAACCCGTAACAAAGGAAAAAGAGACAAATGTAATCTTTCTGAACTTTGCTTATTTCAAAATTAAGAAATATCCATGCTCTATTAAGGAAACAGTGGTTCAGAAGCACCCAGAGTAGTCTGTGGTCAGCTTAGACTTCAAGCAATGACAAGCTTTCAAAAAGGAAACATTCATAAACAGCTTCATTTCTCACTTCAAAAAGAATACATATCCATCTGATGCTTGAAACAGTGATATTCTTCCACCCTCTTGACACCTTTTTGCTTATGTAAATGAAAAAATGAATGAACAAGCTGGTCTGTGTGCTTAAAGTCACGCTTTAAGAAGATAATGGAAGAATGAGCACAAGCCACATGTGGGAGAAGAGAAAACTGTATTGAATGGTCCTTTTCTTTTCTTTTTTTTTTTTTTTTTTTTTTTTTTTTT